>CM017573.1:18464488-18934813 GCA_007844125.1 Sinonovacula constricta | reverse complement strand
ACTTAGTTAATTTGATTAAGGTCTGTTTTATTCAAGACGTATTAGACATTACTAATAGGAATTTTATCTGTGTTTCAAATTACACCACGTAAGTTTGTATGCTCTTCTAGTTTTTTCATTGCAGCAAAAATAACTACATTTTGATTATGTAATACCATAATTTGATATTATTCAAACATCCATAAGGTAATATTGAATTAAAATAATTATTTTAACTTGGCACCAATGATGACCTCTACACAGCAACGTTTGGCAGAGGTACAGCCCCTCTCAGCATTAACAGTTTCTGTGCCTCCGCCAAATGTTGTCCTGCAAAGGTTTCACTGTATCTAACTGTGCAGCGTGGCTCAGATAAGAAATACGTGTTTGTAATGACGACTTTGGCGTTATTGTAGACTTTTCAGATAGGTGTAGGACATCAATAAACAACAATTTGCAACAACCACAAGTTAATTAGGATGTTTAATGAAAATATGTTTGGTCTAAATTGTGGACACCAACTTTAATGGTAAATGCTTACGTTATGCCTAAAATGAAGACTCTTGTTCGTATACTCCTTGTTTACTGTAACCATATTTTGTGGTGCGAAGTCTGGTTCAATGTCAAGGTTACGGATATTTTGTTCTAGTTCCTACTCAAGTGGTGGTTGCCTGTATACACGTGCTTCAATATTTTGACGTTTTAAAATACTTCAGCCACAAATTGCGACAATGGTATCAAAGTAGTTTCTTGTATTTTTGGCCCTTCTCGTATTTTCGTTTCTTTATTGTTTAGTCTAATAACAACATGTACAGGCATCATATTTTACAAATGTGCTTCCTGAAAAATCCAAACCTTCTGCAATAGTTCAGACTTCGCTGATAAATGGTAATTATCTGCAGAAATCCAAAAGTATTCTTTTTCTAACAAATCAGTTACTGGTTAGGCCTCGTATGCAGACGTTTACCTTTGACATGACCAAGTAAGGTTTAAAGCAATGCTATAAATAACTTTAAACGAATGGAAGAATTGCAGTAACTGGAAATAATGGCACTGACCAGTCAGAAGGTCGGAAATAATAAATAGCTTTTTGATGACACAGAAGAAACAAAGCCATGTTTATTCACATTTCTCACAGAAAATTGCAGCTCCTTAAAATTGGTGTTTTTATTGTAAACAACAATCTGAACTGTAAGGTTTGGTTAATGATGATGAACATTAATTGGAAATAAGAGATAATTTTGTTATGGGACGGAAAAAGGGAACAACACGGAATATAATTTGGATAACGTCGAGGGCCTATACGGTGACCTACTTATACTCCAAACATCTTTGCCATTTTCACCTTACATGATTTCACCGATTCTGTGTATAATCAAACAACTTCGATTGATTGTTTGGATTGGAGAGTGCCCACTCGGGACACCTTGGCAGTATATAATGCAAGCTTTACGAAAACGGGCGAAAAAAGGCCGATGCGGTAAAATTTCAAAAATGTTCTCGCAATCATTACACTGGAGTTGGAGACTGGGCAATAAATGAGTCCGTCATTACGCCCCTGAGGCTAGAGGCTTGCGTTATATACGATAAATCAGCAATGGCAACCAATAAGGCACAGGGGAAATTGGACATCGTAAACAATCTTCTTCTTGTAATCGATGAGTTGAGGATATTCCTACTCAATATAACTAGGTTGTAACGCCTTCATTACGGCGACATATGTAGATTTCTTGGACAAGTGGATTGTGGATGGCTTTATTATCACTTGCGTCGTCCGGAAACACAAAACTGGAGGCCATTAAATGGCTAGAAGGGGATACTTTGTCTCTTTAAATGAGAGACACGTGCCTACACATACGTGTATGAAAATCAAGAGAGTTACTCAATAATCAGTTAAGAATAGGGACAATTTTTCTTCTCTTTCGATTAGTGTAAAATAAACTGATTAGAAATAAGAACTTAAATCAAATTGATGAGATTGGATCAACAATGTTATGTAAATGTAATAAAAAATCAGCAATAATTTCAGCGAATGCCATCGGCCCTAGAAGACTCGCTGATAATTATCCGTTGAAATGATTATAACAATCAAAGTTATAGCAATGATTAAATTAAAACAATGGTAAAGTCAGCGTCTACTAATTGTGTGACATGTTTTTTTATTGTGGCAACGCCAGTGACGTCACCATCTCTATAAAGAATGCTACATTGCTATAGTGAAAGCACCGTTGACGAAACCATCATATCAAAAAATGTTTCATTTTCTGTTGCGACTGTTGGTGACGTTACCATCGCTTTATAGAAAATAGCCATTTTGTTGTGACTCAAAGCAGAAGATCGTCTTTTTACAGAATGCCAGACTTCTCTTGTGACAACCTTGGTGGCTTCGCGGTCTGATAATTGATGGATTTGGGATTTGCCGGCATTTTTGCCGATACTGTGTAGATACATGTCTATCATTATAGAACAGAGGCACCTTATATGGGCACCTTATATGGGCACCTATAAGGTGCCCAGGGACTGAACCCGCCCGGTCCATTATACTGGCACCGACGAGAAAGGCGTAATGCTGTCCCCTTAGTCCCTAGCGTTAGAAGGAAAGCCACTACTACCAACTTTAAAGTCTTTGGTTCGGTTTGAACCGGCGACCTCCCGGTCCGCAAGCCGACGCTCTACCGCTTAAGCTATTGCGCCCGATCTATTATTTTTTTTTTTTTTGTATTGTTCAATATGTTTGCTATGTCTCATTTTCGACATCAACATCGGTGACGTCACCGTATATTTTTACAAAATTTACAATTCTACTTTCTTTTTTTCTGGGTCCAGTAATGACGATAGGTCTACCTGGCATTCTATGAATGACTGTGTGGACACGACAATCTTCTGACAATACAAACGTGGTCCACCACGGCTAATGCGTCCTACGTCATAAACACCGACGTGACTTGAACTATCATTCATTTCGTGGTAAATGTGCCTCTTAAGTTTATGGAAAAGTTCTTTGATAGATGATTACAGTGATTCAAAGCTGCCAGGAAACAATACACGTATATGCAGTTGCTTTTCCATGATGCTAACCTGCAGAAACTTGTTTTGGCAATGGCGTACTTACATGTGTTCTATTTTGCTGTATCCTATAGGCAGAAAGCTACGATTCAGAGGTTCGTGCTAAAGCTAGTGATAGTTTCATAAAAGTGAGTGATTAATGAACGTTCCTATCTGAATTAAGCTTAATGTTTGCACTTAACAGGCTTCTAAATTCCTATTAACATGTTTGCATCTCCGCAAAGTCACATTTACGAGTAAATATAAACTCATATGTCGTTTGTTCACGGGGTTCCAAGTGTTTTTTTAGAAATCCAAAATTCAACCCTTGCTACATTATAACATATGCGTGAGATGGTGAGAAAGAAATGTTAACGAAATAACTGCGTTTTTAAATGAATCCATGTTCTACATGCTTTGATGTGATTTATTTCAGCTAAAGAGGACATCTGTTTATTTCTCTAGTACGTGTATTTAGTAATGATGAGTGTTTCTACATTTTCTTTAAACCTGAATACATAAAAAAACTTGTCATAGATTATCTTAATTGACCACCTGGGAGCATTGTAAGCAATCGCTGCCATACTGGCAAAGAAAAAATAAAGCGGAAAGCATTCCGACATAAAAAAAACGATATTTTGTGGTACTTGCACTGAAAAGAATGTGGTCCCAAACTCCAAATATAAAAAAGGAATAACAGCAACAAGCTGATGTATTTGTTTTTGCCCCATTTCTTATTGATTCAAAGCTATTATAATAAGAAGCTTAAATTCGTTGCATTTCAAAGATCGGTTTGATTCTTTTTGAAGTAAATATATGGCTGCATAAGTGTTCTCCAAAGCGGAATGTTTTAAGGACATATCGGCCACTTGGTCCATGTACTAGAACAGTTACAGAAATGAACCACTGTTATTGCTGTGTTGAGTTCAGTTAAAAATTATTTTGAACCAGACGTACTTTTTAATGCCCTAACAATTGGTTTTAATGCAGTTTGATATTTTTTGAAAAATAAATCTATCGCGTTAGTAACGCAGTTAAGCTGAAAACGTTACTTCTTGGACAGTTATTTCAGCTAAAAAGTATGGGTTTTGATAAAGCCTTATCAATCGAAAATAATTTATGAACGGCGTTAAAGAAGCATCTGTCTTAACGTTTAAGCTTTAATGCTTCCAAGCTGTTATTCCATACTCGAGTACCGAGATTCGAATCCCGCACGCAGCAGTTGTTATCTTTTGTAAATGTCAATAGATTAGTGTTTCATTTGTTTTATTTTTTAAAAGAAGTAATATTTTCGTTTTATGTATTATCCAAACTTTGAAAAATTACTACATATTTACGAACAGAACCTTTTGTAACGAAAAGCCAAAGTTATTTAAATATTTTAACTTTCCTAGCTTTCCTTAGTATTTTTTTTTTATTTTAATAACACCATTTGTTGCAGGATTGTATACATTTAATCACCGCGCAAAATAGGCACAATGTTGAAAGTCAGGAACATAGCCTTGCATTAAGTTTATGGGATTAAACATTATGCTTAATTACCATGCTTATATAATTTCGGCTCAAGATAATGATAAACATTTCTTCCAATATTCCTGCGTTATTTTAAGTAAATAATTAAATTCAAAGATTATTAAGGAGTGACATAAACATCTTCTGTACGAGGCAATGTTTTTAGCATACATGTTCTTTAAAACAAGTTCTAAAAGCTAATGTCAAGATCTAGTGATAATGCTTAAGTGCTGAAGCTGTGATGTTATACCAGTACATATAAGACCTTGTTGTGTTTCCTTATACTATTCAAGGATGATTACGGTAATAAATAATTCAGTATATAAAATGATAACATTAAAACTGTAAGTAGCAAAATAGATTACTTACGTGTAGTTGTACTTTGGTGTAAGATTTCAAATCAGCGAAGACATCTTTCATCCAGGACTGCCTCAGGAACAGCAAGCAAAGGCTCCTTCATCACTGAATATTATTTTAATCTACAAGTCTTCCAGTCTTTAAATCGCTGCAAAATAAAGATATTAAAACTTATATACTTATGCTTTCCCATATTATGCTATGGATATATAGTTGAGTTTGTTTTAGGTTGTTGTTGTTTTTATATTCTGTTTGTCGCAGCAATACATATATCGTCATTATAGAGACGTCCAGCTAATTAGGTGGAAACCTCGTACAAATCTCTGGGTTGAACCACCGGCGCATATAAAGGTTTGTTTGTTTGTTTGTTTATTGGGTTTATCGTCCCACCAACAGTATTTCATTTATCTGGAGACGGTGTCCACTTGAAGCAGATATAGTGCTGCCTTCACTGTGTATAGCATGCCGTGAACACCTTGCATGATACCACACCCAGTCACATTATCCTGACACCGGGCCAACCAGTCGTGGAACTAACTTTATATTTGCTTAAGCGTTAGCAAGGGAGCTATACCACTACTTTTTTTACGACTTTTGTATGTTGCGGCCCGGGATCGAACCCGGGGCCTCCCGTACCTGGAGCCGACGCTCTACCGATTGCGCTACCAGATCCGGTGCATATAAAGGTACATGTGTTGTCGATTCAATATTATTGCCATAGATAAAAAATTGGATGGTGTGTTTATGGCTGTGGCTAATTGAATTATGTCGCGATTTTTATCTTGGAACGGCGAAAGTGGCGAAATCAATAAAGAGATATGACAAACAACTAAACTTTCTACTTAAGACTTAATAAAACTATTTTGTAAATGTCACTTTAAGTCGGTAAAAGATTGGCCAGTAAAATAGAACAGAACAGAACATATTTTTATTCAAATTTGTACTCATGTATATCATCGTATTATAAATACAATATACAAATATAGTATCCGGTTTAGTTATTAATATGGAAGCGAATAAAAAATAATGACAATATATTAAGCTTTTTATGTAATAGTTGCATTATAAAAAAAAAAGAAACAACATTAGAGAATGAACTTTATGTATTAATAACGCTTATGTTTCTTCTTAGTAAGGTTGCTTTCTTGGTAAAAAGGGCGAGATTAATAAGTATGTTCTTGTCTTTTGAATCAAATAGAAAGGTGATATTCTAACACACAATTGCGCTGCTCGTGTCTACCGATACAGTGGATGGTTAGACAATCGGTTTAAACTAATGACTTTTCTTATTGTTTATGTCAATTTAAATGCTTCTCAATTTATTAAATCAAAAGATCAAATATTTCAATCCCCTTTGGTATTTCTTTTATTGAGTTGCACGTTTTCGCTTGCATGTATCACATTTGTTTGTAAATTTATCAAAGTATCCTATCATCCATTCAAATACGCAATGGTTACGCAATATTTATTCGGGGGACAAACATCAAACTTCCTCTATATGGCGAAATGGACGGATCCGCAATTTGCACTCAATCCTCTCTTGATTTTTTGATTGTTCAAACCAAACTTGAAAGCACATAAACAGTATCACATACTAAAGCACATGGTCAATTGTGTTAAGTAGGTCAGCCATTTGCATGCTTAACACACACACTGATTGGATAAACCGGATCATTTAAACAGATTTGTCCGAACTTTTCTGAGCTATCAATAACTAGCCGTTTCCTGATTACTCAACCCGATTACACACACACACACACACACACACACACACACACACACACACACACACACACACACACACACACACACACACACACACACACACACACAGTTTATTTAAAATAACACTTAATCTCAAAAGTTATCTAGATGAAATTACTGACCACAAGTAAAGAGTTGCGATTAAGCAGTTTAGAGTTTCATCACATCAACTTGAAATAGAAAAAGGCAGACATAATAATAAAAATAGAAATGAAAGACTGTGCAGAAACTGTAATCTATATCAAATAGAAACAGAATATCACTTTTTGCTTATATGTCCTCAATTTTCACTATTACGTTCTCTGTACTTAAAAAGATACTACTACACCTGGCCTACTAAACAAAAGTTTATTACTTTAATGAAAACCAAATCAAAAGATATAAAAAGAAAGGTTCCGAGAAACATATATTTTGCTAACAAAATGAGATTGTAATTATCATTTCTTCAACATGTTCTTAAGATAACACCATGTCCTTTCTTTTGTCACTGTATTTTTACATGTATTTTGACTTGCTGTTAAACACCATGTGTTTTAATGCAATAAACTGGTGAATTGAATTGATTATCTTAACTACGCCTGTTTGATTGACAGCACGCATGTGGTTTATAATGGTACGATGTAATAAAAACAAACTACCCCATGAGCGGGTCCGAAACTGCCTGCCAAGTTTGTTTACATAAATCACTTTATTCGATCAATGAATGCGTTAAGCACATGGCAAATGAATGGCCTACATTATACAATATAACTCACATTTTGTTTGTGACACACTTTGTCAGCTCTTGACTTAGGTATGAATAGAAACTGTCAACCTATCAAATGGGAAGGAGATAAGTACGATTTGGCGTTTGGAGCGGATAGAAGTGGTCTTTACAAAAAACGTACAGCGTGTATCCTATTCTACCATTAATGGTGTAATTTGCTAGAGAATTGTATACATGCCGTATCTATTTAGAGTGCATATGGCAAGCTGTTAATGAGAACATTGTCGAACTATAATAGAGTTTCGATTGCTTTAACAGAAATTCTGATGTATTTACTTGTCATTGAGATAAGAACTTGATTTGTGAAGCAAAGGTTAATAATCGAATCAACGTCACATCAGACTGTATATCTTTAACGTTCGTATAGCGCGACTTCGCCACTTATTCTCTAGTGTTATGTCAACCAGTCAAGAGGTAAAGGCAGTCACCATGGTAACAGGTGTTCATTCTGGAGTGTCGTCTGGTGCCAACTGAGATGTCAATAATGACCAGTTACATTATATATTTGTGACAAATGTTTATTTATTTATTTATTTATTTATTTATTTATTTATTTATTTATTTATTTATTTATTTATTTATTTTGTATGGGCAAGTTTGGTGCGGGTGTAAGGAAATTTTTACATATACATGTACGAGGTATGTTCGTAAATTTCCTGGACAGCCCCGTTATTTTTATATTTGTATATCAATTTCAATAAATATTATTGCAAATTAAAGCTTCATGTTAGTACTTTTTGACAAAGTAAATTATATTACTCTATCTTAGCTGAGTGCGATACATACAGTTTCCATAGCAACATACCCCTCTAACTACGCATCACTTTGTTAGCATTGATAAATGATTCCTTATAATTCCTCAACAGATTGCTTTGACAACGTCAAAAACGCGCGAAAATTATGGCTAAGATAATTATGACGTCATAGCATATTATCATTACGTCATTTAGAAAGTTGTTTAGCAGATTAAGCAAAAGCGGAAAGTATCTTAGCTGACATATCATTACTACAACGTCAAAACTGGAACAGCGATGCGTCATCAAATTTTGTGCGAACACTAACATGACGCCGACGGATACGTTACAATTTATACAGACAGGAAATCAACAAACAGATGTTTCAAGAAGCTTAGTTTTCGCGTGGCATAAGAAGTTCCGTGATGGCCTGGAAGACGTTTTCGATAAGCCACGGAGCGGTCGCCCGTGCCGTGGGGAAGACGACGTTCGGCGCGTCCAGGACATTATCAGTGAGGATAGGCGAAGATCAGTGCGTGAGATCAGCGATCTGACAGGGATATGCGTAAATGTCGTGTATCGCATTCTCACGGACACTCGTATGTTGTGCTTGTTTCGGGAATTGGCAGGGGGTGGATTGAGCATGCGCATTGTCATTGTAGCACATTCCATCCCGTTAACATGGATACTTTGTGTGAGCTATTTATAAATCTATCGTTTTGCTTTGTTTATTAAGTATATGACAGAGATACCATTGTGAGCATTAAAGTGATGTTAAATTGCTTTTTTTTTCAGGGAAAGAACGACCAAAATATTAAAGATAAGCTGGAAGCCAAGTTGCACGTTTCACTATCACAAAGATTCGAACCCACGTGGATTGAGTTGTTAAGGAGTTAAAGGTCGTCGATTATAATCATCTTGCCACGGACGCCCACTTACATGTACATAACGTACTGCCACAACCTGGGGGTGGGGGTGCACCGGTAAAGTGCGTCTCTCTCAAACTGGGAAAGAGCCCTAAATGCCATTACATTCTCAGCGAATTAATTCAGTAGACCTTTTATCAAACTCTGGCAACTGCAACAATGTCTTTAGCACGTGTTGTTGCCATAAATCATAAATGGCACTGTAAGAAACATGTGTGGGTATATATGTATGTTTTATCTTGATATGTGATACGTTTGTATAGAGAAATTCAAGAAATATTAAACGTCATACTTTTCAACCAATATGCTGCGAGCATGCATCTTTAAAATAAATAAATGTGATATATATGTCGCTGCCGTGTGCACTTAAAACATGGTTTAAGGCTTGGATGAAAAAATCATCAATAACAGCTAGCATTTGCCGCTGATTGTTGTGAACTCGAGACAGTTTTCCTCGAATTCTAGAAAGTTTGTTGATTGGGTTATCGTCCCACTAACAGGATTTCAGTTTTCCGGAGACGGTGTTCACTTCAAGTAGATATAGTGCTGCCTTCACTGTGTATAGACTGCCGTGAACACCTGGCATTATACCACACCCAGTCACATTATCCTGACACCGAGCCAAGAGGTCGTGGAACTACACTTATATTTGCGTAAGCGTATGAGAGCTATACCAATACCAGTTCTAACGACTTTGGTATGTTTGGTATGTCGCGGCCCGGGATCGAACCCGGTGCCCCCAGTACCTTGAATTTCAGAAAAGCATAAATGCTTAATAAATATATTACATGTATAAACTATGTACAGCATCAAAGATGTATTTTCCTTTGACAAAGAAAGGCGGATTGAGTATAAAGGCACTTGTTATTTTAGCCGATTGTATGATTTTCAAGATATATGCTTTTATTTATGGAAAGAGCAGATATGCAGGTAATTTGTTTGTTTTAATTTTGAAATACATCACAGCGACCAATTATTATCACTATGGCGACGTCCAGCTATTTTGGTGGAGGAAGACCCCAAACAAATGTCTTAGTAGAGCCACCAGCGCACCGCAAGTCATCTGGAAGACCTTCCCACATTAAGTCCTTTGCCCCGAACGGGACTCGAACCCACGCGGTGAAAGACTAAGCGGTCTACGCAACGGGCGACTCAGCAGGTGATTTAGTTAAATGAAAGTGATGGATGATGGAATGGATTTATACTGGTCTTGTACGATAAGATAAGCAACAAATAGTTACTGAAGAAATGAAAGTGAACACTGTACAAAGTATGGTGAGTGTAGAGAAAGAAGGATGTAAAATTTAACTCTTAAGGAATGGTACACGAGCTGATATCTTAAGCACCAAAAAAAGCCAACTGCGAAATATTGTGTAATCATCATTACATCGGGGAATTATGTAGAGATTTGGGTTTGTGTGGGCTTAGTAAGTATCAATATAAGGTTCACATTTAATTGAAATGGCATTTGTAAAAAGTACTACTTTAAAAATACGGAATGAATTTAATTGATTTAATTGTGAATATAAACAATCAAATGCTGAAAAGAGATTGATTTTGCAATTCCTAAATAATATATATCATTTGTGAGCCGATATGATTTTTAAAATGACTATAATGCTTTTATATAGAATGATCAGATTTACAGGTAATAAGGCAAAATGTAGAGGTGGCTGTACAGCTTGCTATACGGCTAACTCCATTTAACTCATGTTAAGTGTGATTGTTAAATCTTAATCGTATATGTTTAACAACAAAATCTTTGCGAAGTGGGCAACATGATCAATGCAGAAAGTATGATGGTGTGGATTAAAGTATGGTGTATGGATAGAGATAAAAGATGTAGATTTTTAATTTAAATGTGAACAATATGTGGAGTATGTTGAGTTCTAAAGGAAACTACAAAATCATCCGAAATCATTTGTAATTTAGAATTTGTTTGAGCAAAGTTGGCACCATAACAGGTGTGTCATTAAAAATGTGTTTTATATAACCCACTTCTTAAAAATACATGTGGAAATTTAGTTCAGAATGATTTTAAAAGATTTAATTTAAAACAATCTCCGGTGTTTTGCCGTTTACTATACATCGTTTTCACAACGGATCACGTATTTACTTCCTATGTTTACAAATGATGAAACAGAATCATTGGAAGGTTCTCTGGAGATTCTCAAACATTCGAATGTTGAACGAGATTGATTTTTGCCATTCCTAAAATACATTAATTGCTAACGGTTCTAAAATGCAAATAACAACAATCATTGCGTTGTCCAAATACAGTTAATGAAATCGACTTGGTCACATTTTTGCGTAGGTCTACGGCACATAGAATCACACAAATGCATGTAGAATCTCACGATCCGCACATCGTAAGTATTTGAACGATTGCGCCAAGGTCGATTCAATGAGTCATCTTCAACAATGTTGTATAACTTCTCTGACTGCTTAGCCTCTCACCGCGAGGGTTCGAGTCCCGTTCGGGGCGAAGGACTTAATGTGCGAAGGTCTTCCAGCTGACTTGCGGTGCGCTGGTGGTTCTACCCAGACATGTGTCTGGAGTCTTCCTCCACCAGAAAGCTGGACGTTGCTATAATGATCATAACTGGTCGCTGCAATGTATTTAAAAAACAAAAACAAAACACTGTTGTATAGACATGATGTATAAAACAGCATGCGCAGTTCGAAGATAGACAGGGTTGTTGTGCTAAAACGATATAAAATTTCCTTATCTTAAGACACAATTTTCAATAGGTAAATAAGAAAAGGTCCTATCAAAATTTCCACAGATATTTAAATTTTATCTACCAGTTAACAAAGGCAAAGAAGGTAAATGTAAATGTCACAAAACACAGAGACGAGACATAACACACATAAAGAAAAACCATCAGTTACCGCCTTGGAACGGTCAGTCGGCAAAATGGCCGACTGAGGTGCTTAAACCTGGTTTGTAGAGCGCTCCAACCTCGCACTTCCTGAAGGTTTTTCTAGCAAACAAACAGTGTAAATAACAATATCCCGTCAAAGTAAAACAACTAACAGTAAGCACCTGCATCGGAAGTTAAAACAGATACAATGAACTTATATACATACAAAATAACCAGTAGTAAAATAAACTATCAACATATGTGCAGTATGTACAGTAGATAAAAGCCTCGGCAACGTAAAAAAAACAGGACCCGTATTATATAATCATCAGGTGTTGTTTGTTTGCTGGGTTTATCGTCCCATCAACAGTATTTCAGTTATCTGGAGACAGTGTCCACTTGAAGCAGATATAGTGTTCACTGTGAATAGCATGCCATGAACACCTGGCATGACACCACACCCAGTCACATTATCCTGACACCGGGCTAACCAGTCGTGGAACCACCCTTAAATTTGATTGAGTGTTAGAAAGAGATCTAGATCACATCCATTTTAACGACTTTGGTATGTCGCGGCAAAGGATCGAACCCGGGGCCTCCCGTACCTAGATTCGACGCTCTACCGATTGCGCTACCAAGTCCGGTCAGGTGTTGTTATTATTTGTTTGTTTTGGTGTTTGTTGTTTTTTTGTTTTTGTTTTTTGTGTGTATTTTTTGTTGTTGTTGATGATTTTTGCCTGAACAGAAAGATCCTTGACGAAGTATTCTTTAAACAATCTTTCAATTTTAATGATTCATACACTATTGCATCATTAGATCAAAATACCTCAAAGCTAAATATTTAAAATAAAAAATCATTTGGCTCGGTGCGGTATTCAAATTGTCGGAGCGTGCAGCTCACATTGTTTGATTTTCTAAAACAGATCTCAACTGTCAGCAACATCTGTAAGTTCCCTGTAACAAAGCAGACTGTACAGTCATATATCTCAAAATAGAAAGAAAACGCATGTTCTCAAAATAGAAAGATAACGCATGTTCGGAACTTATCCTGTAAACTCTCGGAACACCCACGCTGATCATTCGGAAGCGTTACGATAGCGACCAGAACAAGAACGGGAATCGACGGAAAGTGCCGATCAAAGCTTTCAGATTTTTTCCCTTTTTTGTTCTTTTTTCCCCTTTTTATTTATTTATTTATTTATTTATTTATTTATTTATTGTTTATCGAACCAATCATAAAAAAGAAAACAAGCTGACCGGACAGCCACAGCGGTTGCTTGCTGACATTGATGCCAAAAGTACGAACGATTTATGTACATAACGCAAATAGTTTAACATTTTTTCTTTGGTTAGAATGTTATAATACGAACAATCCCATATTGTTACAGGCTGAAACTGTAAAATTAACTTAAAGCAAAAACGCGTGAATTTGGGGATTAAATTGTCTGTGTTTGTACAATAGTAAGACAACTGTAAAAGGACGAACATCGGTACCTTAGGGATTTTGAGCGGTGTCGCTTGCGACACCGTCCAGAATTATAAGAAACCTGGATTTCAGAAGTACGCAGGATTGACCCTGCATGACTTCTTGCGGTCACTTATTGACCATAGTGTTATATATTTATTAGAGTGTCTGGCTTCTTTTGTTTCTCAAACAACTAAAACTAAAGCTAAAAAAGTAACGTAAGAATGACAAAAATCACGATTAAAACCTTACTACTATCCATTGTTGATTCTTATTTTTATATTACACGACTGCACTAATTCAAACGCATGGGCAGACTGCACTAATTATCATCACACACTTATACAGAAACACTTTAAGAGATGGATGTGTAAAATGTCTTCGTCTTTCAAGTTTTGTTAGGATTTAAACTGTTTTGTGATACTTTTTATAGTTACTATGTATTAAGTGCCTGTGCATTAATACAGAAATAGTCTGACACTTTGCGATTGGTATACAAGCTAATTCCCATGCATATTGTACTGTAGTTGAGCTTTTTACATCCGTATTGAATCTCCAGTTACTCATGTGACCTTGGCCAAACGGTGCTATTGTAAATGTGCCAAATATTAATTTACAGATAGATACCGAGATCACTTTGTTTCCGACTGAAAATGGTATGCGATGAATAACAGAGAATAACTTATTTAGTTATTTATTCATATCTTTATTTATTTTCGCCATAGTATGGCCTCATTATATACGCCAACAGAGGAAGTGAAGAGTGAATTGTATAGGATCCTTGCATTCTAAACACATTCGTTTACCAGTTTACATTTAAATTTTCGTCGGTTTGATGAGTGATTAGGTAGAGTAATGTTTATTTTCTCGGCAGAGAAGAGAAGAAGGCAATATCCGGGGCGTTCCGATTGCATGGGTATGTGGTTAAATATTCGAATTCTCCGCTTACATGTGTATGCTACATGTTTAAATAGTATTTTATGATTGATGCTTTAAATTCTAATGATGCACTAAGTTAACACAAAGTTAAAACATTTAAATTATGGCTTACATCGTTGGCCTTGCCATGATTTGCTTACTTTATACTTTATGTGTGTTGGTGAATTAATACATTCAATAGGGTTATGCGGACCAATCAATCGGAACACCTCGGATAATTCACGAAACATATTTCGGATGTATGTAGGTAGTCGGATCACCGCGGCCATTTCCCTAAATGGGACATCTTAGGAGAACAGACGATAAAGACCGATGTATTCCAATTTCCAAATTGTAGTCGCAATTATTCCACATAAGTTCAAACAACCCGGTCAGTGTATCACCAAGCTTCAATAAACTGAATAGACTAAGGATACGCGTATAAGCTCCAGAAGCACTTTATTTCCGATGATGGCCACAACGACACAGGGAAAATTGGACGATGGGCACAATTACTGTTTTAAAGTAGATGGTTTTATAAACTAAACATCGTCCTTCATTACGGCTAAATATGCTGATTTCTTGGACAAGTGTTTCGAAGAGGGTTTAATTAGCACATTGGCCTTCCGGAAACACAAAACAGGTGGACATTAATTGGTTAGGATGGGATACTTATCTCATTATTTATGACACGCGTGATTTAATCATTTGAGTATGCATCTCTGTTTTAATTGGGGACAATTTTCTTCTTCTTCGATTAATATTAAAAATAATAACGCATTAGATAAACCGATCAGCAGTAAATAAAACGACTAACCGTTCCAAGGCGGTAACTGATGTTTTTTCTTTTTATGTCTTATGTCTCGTCCCTGTGTTTTTTGTCACTTACATTTACCCTATTTGCCTTTGTCTAGAGGTAGTTTAGATTTAATCTCCTGTAGTAATTCTTATAGGACCTTTTCTTATTTACCTACGCAAATGTAACGAAATCCGATTTATTATCAGCAATTATACACTACCTCCTAATTATTTTTCAGAGGTTGTATCCGACAATTTACCTATATCAATTACACTAACAATATAGTCCTCTTGCTCGGTGAAATTTTGGCATAATCTTCTCATAAACTCGATTATGAAACGGTACAGATACTACCTCAGTATTTAGTTTTTAGATTTGTTTTTTAAGCATTACATTTTTAATTCCAAAAAAAAAATAAGAGCGAGTTTTCTTCTTATGACTATTTTTGGAAAAAATGAACAAGGCTATTTATTTATATACGAAATTAATCTACTGTTTTATGCAGACGTATTTTCACCGTGTCTTCAAGCAAAATGTCATGATATGAAGAATATTAAGATTGCATTTAAGACATTTTGAGAAATCGCAATAGACAAATCGTCCAAGTGGAATAAGTATACAGTCAAACTTGTATTAAACAGGCACCCAAGGGACAGTCTAAAATTGGCCGCTTAAGACAAATTTGCTGCTTAACACAAAATATGATATTATTGATTGTTTACCTAATAATATGAGCTTGTATGATTATAAAAAGTATTGCTTAAATAGTAGATCTACAACAAAGTACATGTACTGTTCGAATGGATATTAAATACTACAACGTTACTGCTTTAGGCATGTCAACTAATGACTCAAAATATCCGAAGTTCCTCATTAAATCTAAGAAAATATTGCTCATTTATTAATAGTTTGGTCACTTACAGTATAAAACATGCCATTTTAAAATGTTTCACATGAAATGTATACTGAGGGTACCAAAATCTTCGTCAAATTGTAGTGTCCCAAATCGCCGAATAGTGTATATATGTTCTGACAATTCAAATTCAGATGGTGCAAGTTTTTAACTTTTTTTAACTAAAACAGCAAGTAGTGTCTTATCAGCCAAGTAAATGATGTTAAATATTGTTTAATCAAGGTTTGTATAAATAATAACCAAAGCTGCAACAATTTTATGAACATATAGTCAAGTAAATTCGGTACACGGTGTTAATCTATGCATTAATTAACTCGCTCATAAATAAATGCTTCTGCTACCGTTTCACTACGATACATAGATATCTTTTATTACCTCCAAATACTGGAGAGCATAACCAGATGGATGATATCTAGTCATCTGTCTTGTTTGTGAAATCGGGAAGTCAGTGTGATAATATTGACAAGTGGGTGTGGAGCAGAGGGATTAACAGTCACACATTCATTGTGTGATCACAACTGACCATTGACACTTGCTGACTGACCGTTAATTAAGAGTCACTTTAAGAAGGATTTGCCCAATCAAGCTGACCGCTGGCCGCAGAAGGTACGTGACCGCTGATTAGACAATTAAATAACAAATTGCTTGGGAGGACCTAAACTGACCGCTTACAGCATAGTGACCGCACTTAACACGTGACCGCTAACATAAGTTTGACTGTACTTAGTATCAAGCAACAGGAAAACCAATAATAAATTGTCTATGAGGTAGCAAATAGTTATTCTAACAAGAAAGATAAATGAATGTCTGTCAACTAACCTGCAAACCAATTTATATCTAACTAAAATTGAAAAGTACAGTGGTAAACCACAAAAAGAAAGTTACAATTCTGTACATATCCCTCCACCAGATACTACTACATGTATAGTATAGAGTCTATTCAAAGGTTTCTACAGAAAAAAAAGAAGCCGAAACGAGCGCAGCAAGTGCAGGCTTCTATTTTCTATGGAAACGTCTTAATAGATTCTATCCGACTTAGAAGTCCCCGCCTGTCAATCAATCATCTTGACGTGTTCAAACTTGTCGTCACAAGGGGAGGAGTCAAGTTAGAATGCGTGGTTTGTTGCATATGCGCGTTAGAAAATAACTCCACTTAGTAAAATAGATCGATCTATTTTGTTAATTGTAAAATAGAAAATAGAAAGGAGTTCTTTTAAAATAAATCGCTGAGGAATTTTAATTTTCATAGCTTCTGATTGGCTACAAATCTCGGGCAACTTCTCAAGCGGGATCGTCCTGAGGACGGAATTATCTGATATAGTTCGGTTTTTGCAATGTAAGAGTACAAAACGTGGCCCATACCAAATAAGCGGAGCCACAGAAAAGTTGCTTAATCGATTTAACAATTTTACAAAGTTGTCATAGTGTGAAAAGGGTTATTAGTTGATCGCAATAAATATAACTTTATTTCTACTAGGTTAAGGTTTTTTTTATTGCAGATTTATTCTTTTTAATTATCATTCTTTGGGACAATGTGAACGCAACTATATATTCTATGTACAAGCACCTACGCGTCAGATAACGCAATTATATAATAACATCTTTTTTATAGAAAATCCCATTAAATTATTAAAGGCATGGCATTTTGTGGTATACTGTTATGTGCTGTGTTAGAGGGCCGCCGAGAAATGTAGCGTTATATCTATAATTAGTTTTGAAAATGTCCATGAATGATGCAGCAACTTTAAGACTCTATTACGTCGTTCTATTTTGGCAACAAAAGAACACATTATTGTATTATTAAATATCCGTCATATTTCATTTTTTAAAAAGATTTTGTGGGCGATTCAACAATGAAATCTCCACAAACATACCAACAATAAGTAGTGTGTTTGTATAAGATTTGGACAGACTGCTCTAAATATCAATCACATCTGCATGAACACTTTAATAGATATGTGCGAAATATTTCCTCCGTAATCAAGTTTTGTTAGGATTTAAACTTCAGGGTTCCAGAAATTTATCAAAGAATATTGCTTGTAAAGACTTATTGCGAAGAAATAAAAAGGTCATATAAAAAGATATTTTCTCGTTGTGTGCTTTAAATATTTCAGGCGCTAATGCTTTCAAACAATATTTAAATTATTACATCGATCATTAACGCCCCCTGTCTTATCTACTTCACTTACGCCTGTGAACTTAATCGCAACAAACATTTTTCTTCCATCTATTCCGTTTACATACTTTCATTTTCTTCCATTCTTTGTTCTCTTTGAAAATTCTTACAGCCAGTTGATTCTGACAGTTTTCTTGAAATACAATCCAGCCCCGCAATCTTTCAAACAATATTTGAAATATTTACTCCATCATTCAAGTCCACTGTCTTGCCTACTTCACTTGCGCATGTGAACTTAATCAAAAGCAACTTTTTTTCATTGCCGTTTGTTCAGGCAGTTGGTGCAATGGGCTTTTTTAAAAATACAGTCTTCCTCAATAATTCAAACAAACATTTGAAATATTAAACTGATCATTTAAGTCCACTGTTGTACTTATCTGCGGCGTCAGTGTGCCTCATATCACAGACGGGCTTCTAAATAATGCAATCACCAGGACACTCGTCTGACTCCTTGATCCCTGTTTGCGGTTTAAGATTTATCTAGGGTCTTTAGCCAGTAATTTACTTGACATCGCCAATATGACCATAATTTGGTCAGTGGGATGTTGTAAGAAGCAGACAAAAACAACAATGTTGTTTGCATCTTAAAATCTTACAACAAAAAGAGGACTTATGCTAAAACACACTTGGTAATTAATCGACGTATTTTTTCTGGCCCTATGTTTCAGACATGCTTTCCTTCAAAATGCTGTTGTCGTTTGGTTTGCAAATCAAAAGCGTTGTAACGATTTTAAGTTAGTTTGGCTGCTCAAAGCCCAATTTATGTTCATATTGTGCTCGTGCAAAAACGTTTTATGTACGCCAGTCATAGACAAGACAAATGGCTTGACGGATCGTGAGGCAGTTTTTGAAATAAAACGGAAGAAGCTTAGTACTGGGGCACCTTTGGCAAAGTGGTAGAGTTGCCGAAGTATAACTAATCTGACTTTCCAGCCTAGGCTCGAATCCCTGGATGGTGAAAGGTTTTAATGTAGGTTAGTCCTCAGCTAGCTTTTATCGCGCCCGTGGGTCCACCCAGACACTTGTCTGTTGTCTTCCTCCATCTAAATAGCTGTAGGTCACACAAACGACAGTAAATATGTCGCTTCCAAGCATTAAAAAAACATGTACCTTTTCTTAAGAGGCAGTAATGATTGGATTACTAGTAAATTAATAAACTTGAAAATCAATTTTATTTTATTTAAGAAAAGAAAGCGGCAGATAATTAAAAATAAAAATAAATGTAAGATGGGCCGCATCTAAAAAGCAACTTACCCTTTTAAATATAATACTTACTGTCTTTGCTATAAATCATGTCATTGAATTGGGTTGATCGCATATTTCGGTTATTTAGATACATTGGTAAGGGGAGTATGTATAATTTAATTATATTATTCAAATAAGCGGATTTAGATGTATAACTACTTAACCAGGAATAGACTGTTTAAACTCCGTTCTTTGTGCTATTCGGGTTAGATGCAAAACCATTCTTTCTAATATATAAACTGTAAATAGGCTAGTAAATATGATTCTGATACTACCTCAGTAGTTAGACAGTATTTCGTTAGAAGAATTGTATTTAATCATTTATATTACATTCACATATTTCTTTTTTTAATTCTAATAAAAAGCTTCTCAAAAGCGCCAATTTTCTGATAATGACCATTTATGGAAATTTTGATCACCGCCATTTATGTATATGAAATCAATCATCACTTGTTTTTATGCACACGTATTTTTGCACAGTGTCTTCAAGCAAAGCGTCGATATATAATAACTGGATTTCAGACATTCTGAGAAATCGAAACAGACAAATGGTTTAAGTAAAATAAGCGCAATTGAAATAGAGCAACAGAAAAACCAAGGATAATTTAGCCACGAATTGTCTCTCGGGTTTATGTTAGTAAGTCCCGTGACTAAACAAATGTCTAAGAGGTAGCGACAAGTACGTCATCCTAACAACAACAAAAATGTGTGTCAATTTTCTGAAAACAATTTTATATCTAGCGAAACATGAAAAGATTGGCCGCATCTGAAAAGCAAATTACCATTATAAATATAGTACTTACTGTCTTTGTTATAAATCATGTCATTTAATTGGGTTGATCGCATAGTTCGGTTATTTAGATACATTGGTAAGGGGAATGTTGTATAATTCAATAATTTTATTTAAATAAGCTGAATCTAATTAAAACCGCTTGACTATGAATAGATTGTTCAAACTCTGTTCTTTGTGGTATTTGGATTAAATGCAAAATAAGTCCTTCGAACATAGCAACTGTCTTAATATCAATTTACATGATCGTGAAACTCCACTGCCATAACCACACTATTTACTGCTCATGGCGCCGTAAAGCACTATTTTGAACGACAATAAACGCCACTGGCCATGACAGGTAAGAATAATAATGTGGCATGCTTTCCAGAAAATTGCAGCAAAATTTATAAATTACTGGCATCTGTGAGAGAAAACAATAGAGTTAGACAATTCTGCACGAAGATATCAATTCGGGAAAATCTTAACATTAATAACTTCAATTATAGATAGACAACATTTTCGTATTCTGTGGAATTTCCAGGACCAATGCCTCTGAAAGGAAAACATCAATAAGTAAATGATATAGTTCTCTAAAACTTCCCATCAAAACAAAACAACAAAAAGATGCATGTATAATTATTTATAAGTGCCTAAATTTATTTATGAAAAATTGTAATATCTATAAATAATAATTTCTGAAGAAAAATGTTATTTTTTTATTTGTTTTGCTTTGTTATATCGCACCGGCACAATCATGGTCATTTTGGAGATGTCCAAGTAGTTGTTGTTGTTTTTTTGTAAAGGAAGCCTTTAGATTTATGTCTTGATAGAACCACAGGCGCACCGAAGGTTAGCTGGTAAACATCCCCGCATGAAAGTTCTTTCCCCGACCGGGACTCGAACCCACTCGCTAAGGCTGTGAGGAGAAAAATATTGTATGAATAACATATTTAAATCATACTTTCTACTAAGTAAATAGGATTCTGAGGAGAAAAATATTGTATGAATAACCGAATTAAATCATACTTTCTACTAAGTAAATAGGATTCTGATACTTCCTCAGTTGTTAGACGGTATTTCGTTAGAAGAATTGTATTTAATCATTTATATTACATTTACATATTTTTTTATTTCTATTGAACTAGCTTTTCAAACACAACCGCCAATTTTCTGGTTATGACCATTTATGGAAAATTTTAACATTGCTATTGATGTATATGAAATCAATCATCACCTTTTTAATGCAAACGTATTTTTTCAACGTGTCTTCAAGCAAAACGTCGAGATATGTAGAATACAATAACTGGATTTCAGACATTTTGAGAAATCACAACAGAAAAATGTCTATGTTGTCATTTAATTCATCCTATAGGGATTGTTACGTGTATTTCCTTTGATGAAGATAGGGCTTTGGTTCCTCAATTCCATCTTCACAAGAACAGGATGCTACAACCATTTATTCTTAGCTGGTCATGTTTTTTCTTGATTCAAAACGTTAATTTAACTTATAATCAATCATTTTTTGTGTAGTTTTTCTAATCGAAATAATACCCTTTCTTTTCTAAACACCATGTGGACATCATTTTTCATCGTTGAAATGATTATACCAATCAAAGTTATAGTAATGATTAAATTTGTAAACAATGGTAAAGTCAGCGTCTACTGATTGTGTGACACGTTTTTTTATTGTGGCAACGCCAGTGACGTCACCATCTCTATAAAGAATGCTACAATGCTATAGTGAAAGCACCGTTGACGAAACCATCATATCAAAAAATGTTTCATTTTCTGTTGCGACTGTTGGTGGCGTTACCATCGCTTTATAGAAAATAGCCATTTTGTTGTGACTCAAAGCAGAAGATCGTCTTTTTACAGAATGCCAGACTTCTTTTGTGACAACCTTGGTGGCTTTGCGGTCTGATAATTGATGGATTTGGGATTTGCCGGCATTTTTGCCGATACTGTGTAGATACATGTCTATCATTATAGAACAGGGGCACCTTATATGGGCACCTATAAGGTGTCCAGGGACTGAACCCGCCCGGTCCATTATACTGGCACCGACGAGAAAGGCGTAATACTGTCCCCTTAGCCCCTAGCGTTAGAAGGAAAGCCACTACTACCAACTTTAAAGACTTTGGTTCGACCCGGCTGGGGTTTGAACCGGCGACCTCCCGGTCCGCATGCCGACGCTCTTCCGCTTAAGCTATTGCGCCCGATCTATTATTTTTTGTATTGTTAAATATGTTTGCTATGTCTCATTTTCGACTGTAACTGTTGTTGTGACAACATCGGTGACGTCACCGTATATTTTTACAAAATTTACAATTCTACTTTCTTTTTTTCTGGGTCCAGTAATGGCGATAGGTCTACCTGGCATTCTATGAATGACTGTGTCGGACACGACAATCTTCCGACAATACAAACGTGGTCCACCACTGCTAATGCGTCCTACGTCATAAACACCAACGTGACTTGAACTATCATTCATTTCGTGGTAAATGTGCCTCTTAAGTTTATGGAAAAGTTCTTTGATGGATGATTACAGTGATTCAAAGCTGCCTGAAAACAATACACGTATATGCAGTTGTTTTTTCATGATGCTAACCTGCAGAAACTTGTTTTGGCAATGGCGTACTTACATGTGTTCTATTTTGCTGTATCCTATAGGCAGAAAGCTACGATTCAGAGGTTCGTGCTAAAGCTAGTGATAGTTTCATAAAAGTGAGTGATTAATGAACGTTCCTATCTGAATTAAGCTTAATGTTTGCACTTAACAGGCTTCTTAATTCCTATTAACATGTTTGCATCTCCGCAAAGTCACATTTACGAGTAAATATAAACTCATATGTCGTTTGTTCACGGGGTTCCAAGTGCTTTTTTAGAAATCCAAAATTCAACCCTTGCTACATTATTACATATGCGTGAGATGGTGAGAAAGAAATGTTAACGAAATAAAAACTGCGTTTTTAAATGAACCCATGTTCTACATGCTTTGATGTGATTTATTTCAGCTAAAGAGGACATATGTTTATTTCTCTAGTACGTGTATTTAGTAATGATGAGTGTTTCTACATTTTCTTTAAACCTGAATACATAAAAAAACTTGTCATAGATTATCTTAATTGACCACCTGGGAGCATTGTAAGCAATCGCTGCCATACTGGCAAAGAAAAAATAAAGCGGAAAGCATTCCGACAGAAAAAAACGACTTTTTGTGGTACTTGCACTGAAAAGAATGTGGTCCCAAACTCCAAATATAAAAAAGGAATAACAGCAACAAGCTGATGTATTTGTTTTTGCCCCATTTCTTATTGATTCAAAGCTATTATAATAAGAAGCTTAAATTCGTTGCATTTCGAAGATCGGTTTGATTCTTTTTGAAGTAAATATACGGTTGCATAAGTGTTCTCCAAAGCGTAATGTTTTAAGGACATATCGGCCACTTGGTCCATGTACTAGAACAGTTACAGAAATGAACCACTGTTATTGCTGTGTTGAGTTCAGTTAAAAATTACTTTGAACCAGACGTACTTTTTAATGCCCTTACAATTGGTTTTAATGCAGTTTGATATTTTTTGAAAAATAAATCTATCGCGTTAGTAACGCAGTTAAGCTGAAAACGTTACTTCTTGGACAATTATTTCAGCTAAAAGTAGGGGTTTTGATAAAGCCTTTTCAATCGAAAATTATTTATGAACGGCGTTAAAGTAGCATCTGTCTAAACTTTTAAGTTTAAGTGCTTCCAAGCTGTTCTTCTATACTCGAGTACCGAGATTCGAATCCCACAAGCTGCAGTTGTTATCTTTTGTAAATGTTAAAAGATTAGTGTTTCATTTATTTTATTTTTAAAAAGAAGTAATATTTTCGTTTTATGTATTATCCAAACTTTGAAAAATTACTGCATATTATCGAACGGAACCTTTTATAACGAAAAGCAAAAGTTATTTAAATATTTTAACTTTCACAGCTTTCCTTAGTATTTTTTTTTATTTTAATAATACCATTTGTTGCAAGATTATCTACATTTAATCACCACGCAAAAATTGCAAGTCAGGAACATAGCATTGCATTAAGTTTATGGGATTAAACATTATGCTTAATTACCATGCTTATATAATTTCGGCTCAAGATAATGATAAACATTTCTTCCAATATTCCTGCGTTATTTTAAGGAAATAATTAAATTCAAAGATTATTAAGGAGTGACATAAACATCTTCTGTACAAGGCAATGTTTTTTGCATACATTTACTTTAAAACGAATTCTAAAATCAAATGTCAATAATCTTGTGATAATGCTTAAGTGCTGAAGCTGTGATTGTTATACCAGTACATATAAGACCTTGTTGTGCTTCCTTATACTATTCAAGGATGATTACGGTAATAAATAATTCAGTATAGAAAATGATAACATTAAAACTGTAAGTAGCAAAATAGATAACTTACGTGTAATTGTACTTAGGTGTAAGATTTCAAATCAGCGAAGACATCTTTCATCCAGGACTGCCTCAGGCAGAGCAAGCAAAGGCTCCTTCGTCACTGAATATTATTTTAATCTACAAGTCTTCCAGTCTTTAAATCGCTGCAAAATAAAGATATTTAAACTTATGTTTTCCCATATTTTGCTATGGATATAAAGTTGAGTTTGTTTTAGGTTGTTGTTGTTGTTTTTATATTCTGTTTGTCGCAGCAACACATATATCGTCATCATAGAGACGTCCAGCTAATTAGGTGGAAACCTCGTACAAATCTCTGGGTTGAACCACCGGCGCATATAAAGGTTTGTTTGTTTGTTTGTTTATTGGGTTTATCGTCCCACCAACAGTATTTCATTTATCTGGAGACGGTGTCCACTTGAAGCAGATATAGTGCTGCCTTCACTGTGTATAGCATGCCGTGAACACCTGGCATGATACCACACCCAATCACATTATCCTGACACCGGGCAAACCAGTCGTGGAACTAACCTTATATTTGCTTGAGCGTTAGCAAGGGAGCTATACCACTACTATTTTTACGACTTTTGTATGTTGCGGCCCGGGATCGAACCCGGGGCCTCCCGTACCTGGAGCCGACGCTCTACCGATTGCGCTACCAGATCCGGTGCATATAAAGGTACATGTGTTGTCGATTCAATATTATTGCCATAGATAAAAGATTGGATGGTGTGTTTATGGCTGTGGCTAATTGAATTATGTCGCGATTTTTATCTTGGAACGGCGAAAGTGGCGAAATCAATAAAGAGATATGACAAACAACTAAACTTTCTACTTAAGACTTAATAAAACTATTTTGTAAATGTCACTTTAAGTCGGTAAAAGATTGGCCAGTAAAATAGAACAGAACAGAACAGAACATATTTTTATTCAAATTTGTACTTATGTACATCATTGTATTATAAATACAATATACAAATATAGTATCCGGTTTAGTTATTAATATGGAAGCGAATAAAAAATAATGACAATATATTAAGCTTTTTATGTAATAGTTGCATTATAAAAAAAAAAGAAACAACATTAGAGAATGAACTTTATGTATTAATAACGCTTATGTTTCTTCTTACTAAGGTTGCTTTCTTGGTAAAAAGGGCGAGATTAATAAGTATGTTCTTGTCTTTTGAATCAAATAGAAAGGTGATATTCTAACATACAATTGCTCTGCTCGTGTCTACCGATACAGTGGATGGTTAGACAATCGGTTTAAACTAATGACTTTTCTTATTGTTTATGTCAATTTAAATGCTTCTCAATGTATTAAATCAAAAGATTAAATATTTCAATCCCCTTTGGTATTTCTTTTTTTGAGTTGCACGTTTTCGCTTGCATGTATCACATTTGTTTGTAAATTTATCAAAGTATCCTATCATCCATTCAAATACGCAATGTTTACGCAATATTTATTCGGGGGACAAACATCAAACTTCCTCTATATGGCGTAATGGACGGATCCGCAGTTTGCACTCAATCCTCTCTTGATTTTTTGACGGTTTCTGTTCAAACCAAACTTGAAAGCACATAAACAGTATCACATACTAAAGCACATGGTCAATTGTGTTAAGTAGGTCAGCCATTTACATGCTTAACACACACACTGATTGGATAAACCGGATCATTTAAACAGATTTGTCCGAACTTTTCTGAGCTATCAATAACTAGCCGTTTCCTGATTACTCAACCCGATTACACACACACACACACACACACACACACAGTTTATTTAAAATAACACTTAATCTCAAAAGTTATCTAGATGAAATTACTGACCACAAGTATAGAGTTGCGATTACGCAGTTTAGAGTTTCATCACATCAACTTGAAATAGAAAAAGGCAGACATAATAATAAAAATAGAAATGAAAGACTGTGCAGAAACTGTGATATAAATAAATAGAAACAAAAAATCACTTTTTGCTTATATGTCCTAAATTTTCACAATTACGTTCTCTGTATTTAAAAAGACACTACTACACCTGGCCTACTAAACAAAAGTTTATTACTGTAATGAAAGCCAAATCAAAAGATATAAAAAGAAAGGTTTCGAGAAACATATATTTTGCTAACAAAATGAGATTGTAATTATCATTTCTTCAACATGCTCTTAAGATAACACCATGTCCTTTCTTTTGTCACTGTATTTTTACATGTATTTTGACTTGCTGTAAAACATCATGTGTTTTAATGCAATCAACTGTTGAATTGAATTGATTATCTTAACTACGCCTGTTTGAATGACAGCATGCATGTGGTTTATAATGCACGATGTAACAAAAACAAACTATCCCATGAGTGGGTCCGAAACTGCCTGCCAGGTTTGTTTACATAAATCAGTTTATCCGATCACTGAATGTGTTAAGCACATGGCAAATGAATGGCCTACATTATACAAAATAACTCACATTTTGTTTGTGACACACTTTGTCAGCTCTTGACTTAGGTATGAATAAAAACTGTCAAACTATCAAATGGGGAGGAGATAAGTACGATTTGGCGTATAGAGTAGATAGAAATGGTCTTTACAAAAAAAACGTACAACGTGTATCCTATTCTACTAATAATGGTGTAATTTGCTAGAGAATTGTATACATGCCGTATCTATTCCATATGCATGTGGCAAGCTGTTGATGAGAACATTGTCGAACTATAATAGAGTTTCGATTGCTTTAACAGAAATCCTGATGTATTTACTGGTCATTGAGATAAGAACTTGATTTGTGAAACAAAGGTTAATAATCGAATCAACGTCACATCAGACTGTATATCTTTAACGTTCGTATAGCGAATTCGCCCCTTATTCTCTAGTGTTATGTCAACCATTTAAGAGGTAAAGGCAGTCACCATGGTAACAGGTGTTCATTTTGGAGTGTCGTCTGTTGCCAAATGAGATGTCAATAATGACCTGTCACATTATATATTTGTGACAAATGTTTATTTATTTATTTATTTATTTATTTATTTATTTATTTATTTATTTATTTATTTATTTATTTATTTATTTATTTATTTATTTATTTATTTATTTTGTATGGGCAAGTTTGGTGGGGGTGTAATGATATTTTTACATATACATGTACGAGGTGTGTTCGTAAAGTTCCTGGACAGCCCCGTTATTTTTATATTTGTATATCAATTTCAATAAATATTATAGAAAATTAAAGCTCCATGTTAGTACTTTTGACAAAGTAAATTATGTTACCCTATCTAAGCCGAGTGCGATACATACAGTTTCCATAGCAACATACCCCTCTAACTACGCATCACTTTGTTAGCATTGATAAATGATTCCTTATAATTCCTCAATAGATTGCTTTGACAACGTCAAAAACGCGCGAAAATTATGGCTAAGATAAATATGACGTCATATCATATTATCATAACATCATTTAATAAGTTGTTTAGCAGTTTCAGCAATAGCGGAAGGTATCTTAGCTGACATAGCATGACTACAACGTTAAAACTGGAACAGCAATGCGTTATCAAATTTTGTGCGAACGCTAACATGACGCCGACGGATACGTTAAAATTTATACAGAAAGGAAATCAGCAAACAGATGTTTCAAGAAGCTTAGTTTTCGCGTGGCATAAGAAGTTCCGTGATGGCCTGGAAGACGTTTTCGATAAGCCACGGAGCGGTCGCCCGTGCCGTGGGGAAGACGACGTTCGGCGCGTCCAGGACATCATCAGTGAGGATAGGCGAAGATCAGTGCGTGAGATCAGCGATCTGACAGGGATATGCGTAAATGTCGTGTATCGCATTCTCACGGACACTCGTATGTTGTGTCTGTTTCGGGAATTGGCAGGGGATGGAGTGAGCATGCGCATTGTCATGGTAGCACATTCCATCACGTTAACATGGATACTTTGTGTGAGCCATTTATAAATCTATCGTTTTGCTTTGTTATTTAGTATATAACAGAGATACCATTGTGAGCATTAAAGTGATGTTAAATTGCTTTTTTTTTCAGGGAAAGAACGACCAAAATATTAAAGATAAGCTGGAAGCCAAGATGCACGTTTCACTATCACAAAGATTCGAACCCACGTGGATTGAGTTGTTGAGGAGTTATAGAACGTCGATTATAATCATCTTGCCATCGATGCCCACTTACATGTTACGTTCTGCCACAACTAGTGGGGGAGGTGCACCGGTAAGGTGCGTCTCTCTCAAACTGGGAAAGAGCCCTAAATGCCATTACATTCTCAGCGAATTAATTTAGTAGTCCTTTTATCAAACTCTGGCAACAGCAACAATGTCTTTAGCACGTGTTGTTGCCATAAATCATAAATGGCACTGTAAGAAACATGTGTGGGTATACATGTATGTTTTATCTTGACATGTGATACGTTTGTATAGAGAAATTGAAGAAATATAAAACGTCATACTTTTCAACTAATATGTTGCGAGCATGCATCTTTAAAATAAGTAAATGTGATATATATGTCGCTGCCGTGTGCACTTAAAACATGGGTTAAGGCTTGGATGAAAAATCATATATAACAGCTAGCATTTGCCGCTGGTTGTTGTGAACTCGAGACAGTTTTCCTCGAATTCTAGAAAGTTTGTTGATTGGGTTTATCGTCCCACTAACAGGATTTCAGTTTTCCGGAGACGGTGTTCACTACAAGTAGATATAGTGCTGCCTTCACTGTGTATAGACTGCCGTGAACACCTGTCATTATACCACACCCAGTCACATTATCCTGACACCGAGCCAAGAGGTCGTGGAACTACACTTATACTTGCCTAAGCGTATGGGAGCTATACCAATACCAGTTCTAACGACTTTGGTATGTTTGGTATGTCGCGGTCCGGGATCGAACCCGGTGCCTCCCGTACCTTGAATTTCAGAAAAGCATAAATGCTTAATAAATATATTACATGTATAAACTATGTACAGCATCAAAGATGTAATTTCCTTTGACAAAGAAAGGCGGATTGAGTATAAAGGCATTTGTTTTTTCAGCCAATTGTATGATATTCAAGATATATGCTTTTATTTATGGAAAGAGCAGAATTGCTGGTAATTTGTTTGTTTTAATTTTGAAATATATTACAGCGACCAATTATTATCACTATGGCGACGTCCAGTGATTTCTGGTGGAGGAAGACCCAAAACAAATGTCTTAGTAGAGCCACCAGCGCACCGCAGGTCAGCTGGAAGACCTTCCCACATTACGTCCTTCGCCCCGAACGGGACTCGAACCCTCGAGGTGAAAGGCTAAGCGGTCAGAGGAGTTACAAGTTGGGGACTCTACGCAACGGGCGACTCAGCAGGTGATTTAGTTAAATAAAAGTGATGGATTTATCTGATCTTGTACGATAAGATAAACAACAAATAGTTTATGAAGTAATGAAAGTGAACACTGTACAAAGAATGGTGAGTGTAGAGAAAGAAGGATGTAAAATTTAACTCTTAAGGAATGGTACACGAGCTGATATCTTAAGCACCAAAAAAAGCCAACTGCGAAATAGTGTGTAATCATCATTACATCGGGGAATTATGTAGAGATTTGGGTTTGTGTGGAGCTTAGTAAGTATCAATATAAGGTTCAAATTTAATTGAAATGGCATTTGTAAAAAGTACTACTTTAAAAATACGGAATGAATGTAATTGTTTTAATTGTGAATATAAACAATCGAATGCTGAAAAGAGATTTTGCAATTCCTAAATAATATATACCATTTGTGAGCCGATATGATTTTTAAAATGAATATATATGCTTTTATATGGAATGATCAGATTTACATGTAATTAGGCAAAATGTAGAGGTGGCTGTACAGCTAGCTATACGGCTAATTCCATTTAACCCATGTTAAGTGTGATTGTTAAATCTTAATCGAATACGTTAAATAACAAAATCTTTGCGAAGTGGGTAACATGATCAATGCAGAAAGTATTATGGTGCAGATTAAAGTATGGTGCATGGAAGATTTAAATTTTTAATTTAAATGTGAACAATATGTGGAGTATGTTGAGTTCTAAAGGAAACTACAAAATCATCCGAAATCATTTGTAATTTAGAATTTGTTTGAGCAAAGTTGGCACCATAACAGGTGGGTAATTAAAATTGTGTTTTATAAAACCCACTTCTTAAAAATACATGCGGAAATTTAGTTCAGAATGATTTAAAAAGATTTAATTTAAAACATTCTCCGGTGTTTTGCCGTTTACTATACATCGTTTTCACAACGGATCACGTATTTACTTCCTATGTTTACAAATGATGAAACAGAATCATTGGAAGGTTCTCTGGAGATTCTCAAACATTCGAATGTTGAACGAGATTGATTTTTGCCATTCCTAAAATACATTAATTGCTAACGGTTCTAAAATGCAAATAACAACAATCATTGCGTGGTCCAAATACAGTTAATGAAATCGACTTGGTCACATTTTTGCGTAGGTCCACGGCACATAGAATCACACAGATGCATGTAGAATCTCACGATCCGCACATCGAAAGTATTTGAATGATTGCGCCAATGTCGATTCAATGAGTCATCTTCAACAATGTTGTATAACTTCTCTGACTGCTTAGCCTCTCACCGCGAGGGTTCGAGTTCCGTGCGTGGCAAAGAACTTAATGTGAGAAGGTCTTCAGCTGACTTGATGTGCGCCGGTGGTTCTACCCAGACATATGTCTGGGGTCTTTCTACACCAAATAGCTGGAATTGCTATAATGATCATAAATGGTCGCTGCAATATATTTCAAAAACAAAAACAAAACACTGTTGTATAGACATGATGTATAAAACAGCATGCGCAGTTCGAAGATAGACAGGGTTGTTGTGCTAAAACGATATAAAATTTCCTTATCTTAAGACAACACAATTTTCAATAGGTAAATAAGAAAAGGTCCTATCAAAATTTCCACAGATATTTAAATTTTATCTACCAGTAGACAAAGGCAAACAAGGAAAATGTAAATGTGACAAAAACACAGAGACGAGACATAACACACATAAAGAAAAACCATCAGTTACCGCCTTGGAACGGTCAATCGGCAAAATGGCCGACTGGGGTGCTTAAACCTGGTTTGTAGAGCGCTCCAACCTCGCACTTCCTGAAGGTTTTTTCTAGCAAACAATTAGTGTAAATAACAATATCCCGTCATAGTAAAACAGCTAACAGTAAGCACCTGCATCGGGAGTTAAAAGAGATACAATGAACTTATATACATACATAATAACTAGTAATAAAATAAACTATAAACATATGTACAGTATGTACAGTAGATAAAAGCCTCGGCAACGTAAAAATAAAAATAAAAAGATCCGTATTATATAATCATTAGATGTTGTTTGTTTGCTGGGTTTATCATCCCGCCAACAGTATTTCAGTTATTTGGAGACAGTGTCCACTTGAAGCAGATATAGTGCTGCCTTCACTGTGTATAGCATGCCGTGAACACCTGGCATGATACCACACACAGTCACATTATCCTGACACCGGGCCAACCAGTCATGGAACTACCCTTATATTTGCTTGAGCGTTAGAAAGGGAGCTATACCACTACCATTTTTAATGACTTTGGTATTTCGCGGCAAGGATTGAACCCGGGGCCTCCCATGCCTGGATTCGAAGCTCTACCGATTGCGCTACCAGGTCCGGTCAGGTGTTGTTATTAATGTTTGTTTTGCTTGCTGTTGTTTTGTTTTTTGTGTGTATTTGTTGTTGTTGTTGTTGTTGTTGTTGTTGTTGATTTTTGCCTGTTAATAACAGAAAGATCCTTGACGAAGTATTCTTTAAACAATCTTTCAATTTTAATGATTCATAAAGCATTGCATCATTAGATCAAAATACCTCAAAGCTAAATATTTAAAGTAAAAAATCATTTGGCTCGGTGCGGTATTCAAATTGTCGGAGCGTGCAGCTCACATTGTTTGATTTTCTAAAACAGACCTCAACTGTCAGCAACATCTGTAAGTTCCCTGTAACATAGCAGACTGTCCAGTCATATATCTCAAAATAGAAAGATAATGATTGTTCTCAAAATAGATAGATAACGCATGTTCAGAACTTATCCTGTAGACACTCGGAACACCCACGCTGATCAATCGGAAGCGTTACGATAGCGACCCGAACAACAACGGGAATCGACGGAAAAGCTTTCAGATTTTTCCCCTTTTTTCTTTTTTCCGTGCTTATTTATTTTATTTATCTATTTATTTATTTATTTATTTATTTATTTATTTATTTATGTATTTATTTATTTATTTATTGTTCATCGAACCAGTCATTAAAAAGAAAACAAGCTGACCGGACAGCCACAGCGGTTGCTGGCTAAAATTATGCCAAAGTACGAACGATTTATGCACATCACGCAAATAGTTTAACATTTTTTTCTTTTGTTAGAATGTTATAATGCGAACAAACCCATATTGTTACAGGCTGGAACTGTAAAATTAACTAAGGCAAAATCGCGTGAATTTGGGGATTAAAATGTTTATGTTTGTACAATAGTAAGACAACTGTAATAGGACGAACATCGGGACCTTAGGGGTTTTGAACGGTGTCGCTTTCTTTAGCGACACCGTCAGCTGGATTTCAGAAGTACACAGGATTGACCCTGCATGACCTTGACTTCTCGCGGTCACTTATTGACCATAGTGTTATATATTTATTAGAGTGTCTAGTTTCAATTGTTTATCAAACAACTAAAGTTTAAAAAAATAAACGTAAGAATGAAAAAAATCACGATTAAAACCTTACTACTATCAATTGTTGATTCTTATTTTTATATTACCCGACTGCACTAATTCAAACGCATGGGCAGACTGCACTAATTATCATCACACACTTATACAGAAACACTTTAAGAGATGGATGTGTAAAATGTCTTCGTCTTTCAAGTTTTGTTAGGATTTAAACTGTTTTGTGATACTTTTTATGGTTACTATGTATTTAGTGCCTGTGCATTAATACATAAATAGTCTGACACTTTGCGATTGGTATACAAGCTAATTCCCATGCATATTGTACTGTAGTTGAGCTTTTTCCATCCGTATTGAATCTCCAGTCACTCATGTGACCTTGGCCAAACGGTGCTATTGTAAATGTGCCAAATATTAATTTACAGATAGATACCGAGATCACTTTGTTTCCGGCTGAAAATGGTCTGCCATGAATAACAGAGAATAACTTATTTAGTTATTTATTCATCTTTATTTATTTTCGCCGTAGTATGGCCTCATTATATACGCCAACAGAGGAAGTGAAGAGTGAATTGTATAGGATCCTTGCATTCTAAACACATTCGTTTACCAGTTTATATTTAATTTTTCGTCGGTTTGATGAGTGATTAGGTAGAGTAATGTTTATTTTCTCGGCAGAGAAGAGAAGAAAGCAATATCCGGGGCGTTCCGATTGCATGGGTTCGTGGTTAAATATTCGAATACTCTGCTTACATGTCTATGCTACATGTTTAAATAGTATTTTATGATTGATGCTTTAAATTCTAATGATGCACTAAGTTAACACAAAGTTAAAACATTTAAATTATGGCTTACATCGTTGGCCTTGCCATGATTTGCTTACTTTATACTTTATGTGCGTTGGTGAATTAATACATTCGATAGGGTTATGCGGACCAATCAATCGGAACACCTCGGATAATTCACGAAACATATTTCGGATGTATGTAGGTAGTCGGATCACCGCGGCCATTTCCCTAAATGGGACATCTTAGGAGAACAGACGATAAAGACCGATGTATTCCAATTTCCAAATTGTATTCGCAATTATTCCACATAAGTTCAGAGTGAAATTATGCAAACATGCTCGTCTGTGTATCAACAAGCTTCAATAAACTTAATGGACTAAAGATACGCGTATAAGCTCCAGAAGCACTTTATTTCCGATGATGGCCACAACGACACAGAGAAAATTGGACGATGGGCACAATTACTGTTTAAAAGCAGATGGTTTGATAAACTAAACATCGTCCTTCATTACGGCTAAATATGCTGATAAGTGGTTCGAAGAGGGTTTAATTAGCATATTGGCCTTCCGGAAACACAAAACAGGTGGACATTAATTGGCTACGATGGGATACTTATCTCATTATTTATGACACGCGTGATTCAATCATTTTAGTATGCATCTCTGTTTTAATTGGGGACAATTTTCTTCTTCTTCGATAAATATTAAAAATAATAACGCATTAGATAAACCGATCAGCAGTAAATAAAACGACTAACCGTTCCAAGGCGGTAACTGCTGGTTTTTCTTTTTATGTCTTATGTCTCGTCCCTGTGTTTTTTGTCACTTACATTTACCCTATTTGCCTTTGTCTAGAGATAGTTTAGAATTGATCACCTGTAGTAATTCTTATAGGACCTTTTCTTATTTATCAACGCAAATGTAACGAAATCCGATTTAATATCAGCAATTGTACACGACCTCCTACTATTTTTTAAAGGTGGTATCCGACAATTTACCTATATCAATTACACTAACAGTATATTTCTCTTGCTCGGTGAAATTTTGGCATAATCTCTTCATAAACTCCATTATGAAACGGTACAGATACTACCTCAGTATTTAGTTTTTAGATTTGTTTTTAAGCATTACATTTTTAATTCCAAAAAAAACATAAGAGCGAGTTTCTTCTTATGACCATTTTTTTTAAAATTTGAACAAGGCTATTTATTTATATGCGAAATTAATCTACTATTTTATGCAGACGTATTTTTTACCGTGTCTTCAAGCAAAATGTCATGATATGAAGAATATTAAGATTGCATTTAAGACATTTTGAGAAATCGCAATAGACAAATCGTCCAAGTGGAATAAGTATACAGTCAAACTTGTATTAAACAGGCACCCAAGGGACAGTCTAAAATTGGCCGCTTAAGACAAATTGGCTGCTTAACACAAAATATGATATTATTGATTGCATAATAATATGCGCTTGTATGATTATAAAAAGTATTGCTTAAATAGTAGATCTACAACAAAGTACTGTTCGAATGGATATTTAATACTACAACGTAACTGCTTTAGGCATGTCAACTAATGACTCAAAATATCCGAAGTTCCTCATTAAATCTAAGAAAATATTGCTCATTTATTAATAGTTTGGTCACTTACAGTACAAAACATGCCATTTTAAATGTTTCATATGAAATGTATACTGAGGGTACCAAAATCTTCGACAAATTGTAGTGTCCCAAATCGCCGAATAGTGTACATATGTTCTGACAATTCAAATTCCGCATGGTGCAAGTTTTTAACTTTTTTTAACTAAAACAGCAAGTAGTGTCTTATTAGCCAACTAAATGATGTTAAATATTGTTTAATCAAGGTTTGTATAAATAAAAACCAAAGCTGTAACAATTTTATGAACATATAGTCAAGTAAATTCGGCACGCGGTGTCAATCTAAACTCGCTCATAAATTAATGCTTCTGCTACCCGTTTCACTAAGATACATGCTGAATAGATATTGGCTGAGACACTTTGTTTTGCTCCGACTACCAGATGTATGATATCTAGTAATCTATCTTATTTGTGAAATCAGGAAGTCAGTGTGATAATATTGACAAGTGGGGTGGGGGTGGGGGGAGCAGAGGGATTAACAGTCACACATTCATTGTGTGATCACAACTGACCATTGACACATATGATTGACCGTTAATTAAGAGTCACTTAAAGGCATCTCAAAACCCTTATATATATGACCCCCCCCCCCCACCCATTTATTGCCCCAGCCAGCATGTGAGAGCATCTGTTTTCTGATAAGCCAGGCTGCCACAGTCTGTAAAGATGTGTCTGTCACACAGGTATTGTTCAAGATCCAAGTGTATACGTATGCTATATCTAGTCATTCACAGTTTGTAAAGGAAACAGTTGTGAATATACCAATTACGCAATCATATATATATATATAACAAATGCAATTTAAAAAGTCATTCATTGTCAGAATAATGTCCTTCAAACTTATTTTAAGTCATTTTGAATACTAAAACTTGTATCTCTCATGTATTTTTAAAATCAAATATTTAGCTATGAAATACATACATAATCTTGCAGTTACAAAATTGACACCTAGTAATTAATGCAATAAAGAATTTGTAAGGGATCATATAGTAAACAACCCACATTATCACTAACAATAATGTTTGTGGCTTTGTGTAAAACTAGCCTACTGTCTCACATCCATACTAGCAGGTAATTTAGTTTTGCATTAACCCATCAGAGGTTTTACTGTGACAGATTAGTACTATGTTGGCTTAAGACTCCCTGCAGTGATGACCAGCAATTAGCAGGTCTGGTCATAGCATGGCTCAGTGGGATACCACATTCCTTTCGAGATGCCTTTAAAGAAGGATTTGCCCAATCAAGCTGACCGCTGGCCGCAGAAGGTACGTGACCGCTGATTAGACAATTAAAGAACAAATTGCTTGGGAGGACCTAAACTGACTGCTTGGAGGCATGGTGACCGCATTTAACACGTGATCGCTAACACAAGTTTGACTGTACTTAGTATCAAGCAACAGGAAAACCAATAATAATTTGGTCACGCATTGTCTCTCGGACGTATGTCCCGTGACTAAACAATTGTCTATGAGGTAGCAAATAGTACGTTATTCTAACAAGAAAGATAAATGAATGTCTGTCAATTAACATGCAAACTAATTTATATCTAACTAAACATGAAAAGTACAGTGGTAAACCACAAAAAGAAAGTTACAATTCTGTACATATCCCTCTACCAGATACTACTACATGTATAGGATAGGGTCTATTATGACGTTTCTACAGAGAGAAAAAGGAAGCCGATACGAGCGCAGCAAGTGCAGGCTTTTATTTTCTATGGAAACGTCTTGATAGATTCTATCCGGCTTAGAAGTCCCCGCCTGTCAATCAATAATCTTGACGTGTTCAAACTTGTCGTCACAAGGGGAGGAGTCAAGTTAGAATGCGTGGTTTGTTGCATATGCGCAGTAGAAAATAACTCCACTTAGTAAAATAGATCGATCTATTTTGTTAATTTTAAAATAGAAAATAGAAAGGAGTTCTACTGAAATAAATCGCTGAGGAATTTTAATTGTCATAGCTTCTGATTGGCTACAAATCTCGGACAACTTCTCAAGCGCGATCGTCCTGAGGACGGACGGAACTATCTGATATAGTTCGGTTTTGCAATGTAAGAGTACAAAACGTGGTCCATACCAAATAAGCGGAGCCACAGAAAAGTTGCTTAATCGATTTGACAAATTTACATAGTTGTCATAGTGCAAAAATGGTTATTAGTTGATCGCAATAAATATAACTATTTCTACTAGGTTAAGGTTTTTATTACAGATTTAATCTTTTTAAATTATCATTCTTTGGGACAATGTGAACGCAACTACATATTCTATGTACAGGCACCTACGCGCCATATAACGCAATTATATAATAACATCTTTTTATTGAAAATCCCATTAAATTATTACAGGCATGGCATTTTGTGGTATACTGTTATGTGCTGTGTTAGAGGGCCGCCGAGAAATGTAGCGTTATATTTATCATTAGTTTTGAAAATGTCCATGAATGATGTAGCAACTTTATGACTCTATTACGTCGTTCTATTTTGGCAACAAAAGAACATATTATTATATTATTAAATATCCGTCTATTTCATTTTTCAAAAAGATTTTGTGGGCGATTCAACAATGAAATCTCCACAAACATACCAACAATAAGTAGCGTGTTTGTATAAGATTTGGACAGACTGCTCTAAATATCAATCACATCTGCACGAACACTTTAATAGATATGTGCGAAATATTTCATCCGTAATCAAGTTTTGTTAGGATTTAAACTTCAGGGTTCCAGAAATTTTTCAAAGAATATTGCTTGTAAAGACTTATTGCGAAGAAATAAAAAGGTCACATAAAAATATATTTTCTCGTTGTGTGTTTTAAATATTTCAGGCGCTAATGCTTTCAAACAATATTTAAATTATTACATCGATCATTAACGCCCCCTGTCTTATCTACTTCACTTTAGCCTGTGAACTTAATCGCAACAAACATTTTTCTTTCATCAATTCCGTTTATATACTTTCATTTTCTTCCATTCTTTGATCTCTTTGAAAATTCTTACAGCCAGTTGGTTCTGACAGTTTTCTTGAAATACAATCCAGCCCCGCAATCTTTCAAACAATATTTGAAGTATTTACTCTATCATTCAAGTCCACTGTCTTGCCTACTTCACTTGTGTCGGTGGGATGTTGTAAGAAGCAGACAAAAACAACAATTTTGTTTGCATCTTAAAATCTTACAACAAAAAGAGGACTTATGCTAAATACACTTAGTAATTGATCGACGTTTCACTTCTGTCCCTATGTTTCAGACATGCTCTCCTTTAAAATGCTGTTGTCGTTTGGTTTGGAAATCAAAAGCGTTGTAACGATTTTAAGTTAGTTTGGCTGTTCAAACCCCAATTTATGTTCATATTGTGCTCATGCAAAAACGTGTTATGTACGCCAGTCATAGACAAGACAAATGGCTTGACGGATCGTGAGGCAGTTTCTGAATTAAAAATGAGTAAGCTTACTACTGGGGCACCTTTGGCAAAGTGGTAGAGTCGCCGACGTATAACTTATCTGACTGCTCAGCCTAGGCTTGAATCCCTGGCTGATTAAAGGTTTTAATGTAGGTAAGTTCTCGGCTAGCTTTTATTGCGCCCGTGGTTCTACCCAGACACTTGTATGTTGTCTTCCTCCATCACAGTAGCTGTAGGTCACATTAACGACTGTAAATATGTCGCTTCCAAGTATTTAAAAAAATAAACAACACAAATGTGTACATTTTGTCAAGAGGCTGTAATGATTGGATTACTAGTAAATTGATAAACTTGAAAATCAATTTTATTTAGAAAAGAAAGTGGCAGATAATTAAAAATAAAAATAAATGCAAGATGGGCCGCATCTAAAAAGCAAATTACCCTTTTAAAAATAGTACTTACTGTCTTTGCTATAAATCATGTCATTGAATTGGGTTGATCGCATATTTTGGTTATTTAGATGCATTGGTAAGGGGAGTATGTATAATTTAATTATATTATTCAAATAAGCGGATGTAGATGTATAATTACTTAACCAGGAATAGATTGTTTAAACTCCGTTCTTTGTGCTATTCGGGTTAGATGCAAATCCATTCTTTCTAATATATAAACTGTAAATAGGTAAGTAAATAGGATTCTGAAACTACCTCAGTTGTTAGACGGTATTTCTTTAGAAGAATTGTATTTAATCATTTATATTATATTCACATATTTCATTTTTTTTAATTCTAATAAAGAGCTTCTCAAAAGCGCCAATTTTCTGGTTATGACCATTTATGGAAATTTTGATCACCGCCATTTATGTATATGAAATCAATCATCATTTGTTTTTATGCACACGTATTTTTGCACAGTGTCTTCAAGCAAAGCGTCGATATATAATAACTGGATTTCAGACATTCTGAGAAATCGAAACAGACAAATGGTTTAAGTAAAATAAGCGGAATTGAAATAGAGCAACAGAAAAACCAACGATAATTGAGCCGCGAATTGTCTCTCGGGTTTATGTTTATAAGTCTCGTGACTAAACAAATGTCTAAGAGGTAGCGACAAGTACCGTACGTCATCCTAACAACAACAAAAATGTGTGTCAATTTTCTGCAAACAATTTTATATCTAGCGAAACATGAAAAGATTGGCCGCATCTGAAAAGCAAATTACCTTTATAAATAAAATACTTACTGTCTTTGTTATAAATCATGTCATTGAATTGGGTTGATCGCATAGTTCGGTTATTTAGATACATTGGTAAGGGGAATGTTGTATAATTCAATAATTTTATTTAAATAAGCTGAATCTAATTAAAACCGCTTGACTATGAATAGATTGTTCAAACTCTGTTCTTTGTGGTATTTGGATTAAATGCAAAATAAGTCCTTCGAACATAGCAACTGTCTTAATATCAATTTACATGATCGTGAAACTCCACTGCCATAACCACACTATTTACTGCTCATGGCGCCGTAAAGCACTATTTTGAACGACAATAAACGCCACTGGCCATGACAGGTAAGAATAATAATGTGGCATGCTTTCCAGAAAATTGCAGTAAAATTTACAAATTACAGGCATTTGTGCGAGCGAACAATAGAGTTAGACAATTCTGCACGAAGATATCAATTGGGGAAAATCTTAACATTAATAACTTCAATTATAGATAGACAACATTTTCGTATTCTGTGGAATTTCCAGGACAAATGCCTCAGAAAGGAAAACATCAATAAGTTAATGATATAGTTCTCTAAAACTTCCCAACAAAACAAAACAACAAAAAGATGCATGTATAATTATTTATAAGTGCCTAAATTTATTTATGAAAAATTGTAATATCTATAAATAAGAATTTCTGAAGAAAAATGTTATTTTTTATTTGTTTTGCTTTGTTATATCGCACCGGCACAATCATGGTCATTTTGGAGATGTCCAAGTTGTCCAAGTTGTTGTTGTTTTTTTTGTAAAGGAAGCCTTTAGATTTATGTCTTGATAGACCCACAGGCGCACCGAAGGTTAGCTGGTAAACATCCCCGCATGAAAGTTCTTGCCCCGACCGGGACTCGAACACACGCGCTAAGGCTCTGAGGAGAAAAATATTGTATGAATAACCGATTAAATCATACTTTCTACTAAGTAAATAGGATTCTGATACTACCTCAGTTGTTAGACAGTATTTCGTTAGAAGAATTGTATTTAATCATTTATATTACATTTACATTTTTTATTTCTATTGAACTAGCTTCTCAAACACAAGCGCCAGTTTTCTGGTAATTACCATTTATGGAAAATTTGAACATTGCTATTGATTTATATGAAATCAATCATCAACTTTTTAATGCAAACGTATTTTTTCACCGTGCCTTCAAGCAAAACGTCGAGATATGTAGAATACAATAACTGGATTTCAGACATTTTGAGAAATCGCAACAGAAAATGTCTATGTTGTCATTTAATTCGTCCTATAGGGATTGTTACGTGTATTTCCTTTGATGAAGATAGGACTTTGGTTCCTCAATTCCATCTTCACAAGAACAGTATGCCACAACCATTTATTCTTAGCTGGTCATGTTTTTTCTTGATTCAAAACATTAATTTAACTTATTATCAATCATTTTTTGTGTAGTTTTTCTAATCGAAATAATACCCTTTCTTTTCTAAACACCATGTGGACATCATTTTTCAATGACTTCACTTTTTTCGTCATAACTTATCAAAGAAAACATCAGCGCTTGGAAATTTAGTATTCAAATAGATCGGTTTTCTTTTCATTGCTTGCATTTGAGAAACTCATTAGGAAGTGCGAATTTAGAGCTCTTTAAACCCCTTTTAAGCACCCCAATCGGTCCAACAATTTTGTCGGCATTTTAAAATCTTACAACAAAGAGAGGAATTATGCTAAAACACACTTGGTAATTGATCGACGTATTTCTTCTGGCCCTATGTTTCAGACATGCTCTCCTTCAAAATGCTGTGTCGTTTGGTTCGGAAATCAAAAGCGTTGTAACAATTTGAAGTTAGTTTGGCTGTTCAAAGCCCAATTTATGTTCATATTGTGCTCGTGCAAAAACGTGTTATGTACGCCAGTCATAGACAAGACAAATGGCTTGACGAATCGTGAGGCAGTTTCTGAAATAAAACTGAGTAAGCTTATTACTGGGGCACCTTTGGCAAAGTGGTAGCCATCAGGAAGCGTCGACCGACCGTTCCAAGGCGGTAACTGTCGGGTTTGCTCTTTTTGTTAAATGACTCTCCCCGTGCATGTAATCTATGTTGTCATTTAATTTATCCTATAAGGATTGTTAAGTGTATTTCCTTTGATGGACACTGAACTTTGGTTCTTAAATTTTATCTTCACATGAACAGGATGCTACAATCATTTATTCGTCTCTGGTCATGTTTGTTCATGATTCAGAAAGTTAATTTTATTTGTGGTCAACCATTTTTGTGTTGTTTTTCAAATCGAAATAATACCATATTCCTTTTCTGAACATTATGTGGACATTATTTTTCGATGACGTCACTACTTTCGTCATAACGTATTGAAAATATCAGCGCATGGACATTTTGTTTTCAAATATATCGTTTTCCTTTTCGTTACTTGCATTTGAGAAACTCGTCAGGAAGTGCGAGGTTAGAGCTCTGTAAAACCGGTTTAAGCACCCCATTCGGTCCATATTGCCGACTGACCGTTCCAAGGCGGTAACTGTCGAGTTGCTCTTTTCCTTAAATGACTCATCACAAATTTGTTCTTACTTTTCGCTTGGCTTGCATGTGAAATACCTTTGTTCTGTGACGTTTCGGAGTTTGATATATGTTGCAATACTCATAGGACTTTGGCATATATTCTTATTCATCACAAATCTGTTCTTACTTTTCACTTGGCTTGCATGTGAAATACCCTTGTCTTGTGCCTTTTCAGAGTTTGGTAAATGATGCGATGCTCACAGGACTTTGTCATATATTATTAATAAGTTAAATAAGCGGAATTGAAATAGAGCAACAGGAAAAACAAGGATACTTTTGCCACGAATTGTCTCTCGGGTTTATGTCAGTATGTCCCGTGACTAAACAAATGTCTAAGAGGTAGCGTCATCCTAACAACAAAAATAAATGTTTATCAATTTACCCCTTATCATTTTATACCTCTAGCAAAACGTGAAACGTAAAGAGGTAAACCAAAAACAAAAAGTTGCAAATTTGTAGCTATCCCTCTACCAGCTACTTCTACAACGGGATCTTCCTGGGGTCGGAATTACTCTGATATAGTTCAGAATTGCAATGTAAGTGTATACAACTTGTCCCATACCAAATAAGCGGAGCTACAGAAAGTTACTTAATCGACTTTTACATAGTTTTATGGCGCAAATATGATTATTAGTAGATCGTAATAAATATAACTTTGTCCCTAGGGTAAGGCTTTTATTGCAAATTTAATCTTTTTAAATTATCAATCTTTGGGGACAATGCGTACGCAGCTGCACATTCTGCGTACAGGCAGCTACGCGCCTGAAAGCGCAGTTATATTTTACATTGTAGCATCTGTTATAGAGGGATGGGATGGAATTAGCCGGCATTTTTACCGATACTGTGCATCGATATTTCTATCATTATAGCACAGGGGCACTAATGAGGCGCCACGGGACTGAACCCGACCGGTCCATTATACTGACACCGACGAGTCAGGCGTAATGTTGTCCACTTAGCCGTGAGCGTTATGAGGAAAGCCACTACTACCAACTTTAAAGGCTTTCGTTTGACCCGGTCAGGTTTTGAACCCACGATCTCCCGATCCGCAAGCCGACGCTAACCTGAGCTATTGCGCCGGTAATTCTTTTATAAAAAATCTTATTAAATTACGGCATGACGTTTTGTTGTATACTGTTTTGTGCTGTTAGATCGGGTCAACGTTCTCGGCGACACTATACTTATAATCAGTTTTGAAAAAAAGCCCGTGTTTGACGTCACAGCTTTAAGAAGCGATTTTATATTTTGAATTAATAAATATCATCCTATTTCGGCAGTAAAAACACATTGTTATATCATTAAATATCATTCTATTTCAATTTCAATAATCAGTATTCGCAGTTTTTGTCTCTTTTACTCCCCAACAAAATGATTTTGTGGTCGAATCGGCAATGTAATCTCGAAGAATATAATAACAATTATTAGTGTGTTTGTTTTAGATTTGGACAGACTGCACCAATTATCACACATTTCTGCTCGAAAACTTTGATAGATGTGTGTGTAATCAAGTTTTGTAAGGATTTAAACTTCAGGATTCTACATCAAATAATATTGCTTGTAAAGACATATTGCGAAGAGAAGATTATGTTGTGTTTTTTCTTTTTGAAATACATTGCAGCGACAAACTATGATCATTACATCAACGTCCAGTTTTTTGGTAGAGGTAGACCCCAGAGACATTTCTGGGTAGAACCACCAGCGCACCGCAAGTTAGATTAAAGACCTTCCCACATTAAGTCCTTTGCCGCGAACGTGACTCAATCCTACGCGGTCAGGAGGCTTTGTTCCCACCTGTAATTGTGAATTATTGGAATTACAAATTTAATCAATTAACAACATCTTTTTGTACGCATTTATTATCCCAAAAAATGAAATAAAGTAACACTAAATGCTACTCTGCTAAGTGTGCTAATCTTTCTGAATTAATATTTCCGGCGACTTCGATGCTCCGCATCATATTTATTTTCTTGTTATTGGCGCCGCTCTTGAGAGCGGTGCCTCTTATGGAATGCATTTTTATGGGGACGATAGTGTAACAGTCAATAAAACGATGTCGGAGGTGTTCAGTGGGACATTTTTCAGAGAAAAGAACAAAGTGTTCCATTTTTAACAGGGTAGCTTGCAACAATAAAGTGTAGCTTGTAAGTATAAAAAGAATCATACAAAACGAAGCCGTTCGGCGAAGTTTTTTTCAGCAAAAAAAAACGACTATACCGATTTTAAAAATGCAGCTTGTAAATACAGATATAGCAGAGAATAAGGAAAACAAAGTAGCAAAAATACTCCACTTCCAATCAGAGTTATGGTACGTTAGTGTCAAATATTTATTTTATTAATCAACATAGTAAGAGAGTGTTTAGTTCCCATGATATTCATCTTCTTGTTTAACGCGCAGGCTGTCTATGGCGCCTTGGATGTCTCACATCCTGGCTCTTTTCTGTTGCTTAATTGGAATTAGTCCCCAGTTACCTGCCCTTTTTCGTATAACTGACGGAGGTATAAATAGAGAAAAGAGTGCCTGTGTCTGGTGGTGAATATTTTTTACGGCGTATGAAGCTAAACAGGACATGACAACCATCTGGAAATTGAGTAGAGATGCCAGACAGAAAGTTAAATTCACTATATTGATGTTGTAAAGGCAACAGTAAAGGCTGTATGGAAATTTCATATGTTAACACTGTTTATCTCGTCTTGGCGGACTTGTTAATACGGAGGTTTAAATAATGCAACCTTTTTAAAAAAAAAACGGACAACCTATCAGAGCCGGATCCAGAACATTTTGGTGGTGGTGGTGGTGTGTGGGGGGTATGAATGAAGATCCATTTATCTAGTAAATACTGTATATATATATATATATATATATATATATATATATATATGAACAAATGGTTGCAAATGGGAGGAGTGAAATATACGTCACGTGTATACGTCAGTCATAAACAGTACATTGATTGGCTTGATAATGATAGAATAATTAATTAGAATTAGAATAATTGTTTTGATATATGCCTCCTGTACAATCCTTAACTTTGACAAAATTGCAGGTAAATGACACATATCTAAACATGATGTTAGCATTGATTAATTTGAGCGTAACAAAGTTTCATTTTGTCAACTAACCATATTATATTTATGTTTAAGGGGTTCCCTTGTCTATTTCCAAGAATATTTAATAACGCAAAATATCCATCAGTATATAATTAAGCTAGATGTCTTGTCTGACTCGAGAGTAATATGTCTAGGCCTAAGCTTATGTCCAATTTTTCACCCTCAGTGCAGACGTGTCTATATTATACTTTACTGGCTAGATGTGCCTTGCATCCATAGAATGGGATTTTATTATCTTCTTGCTTTATGGTAGGGGATGTATTTTCTTCTTTCTGTATAGTAGGCATTGTATTTGTTGCTAGCTTACACAGATCGGTCAATCGGAAAGAAATAAGTATTTTGTTAGAGATCAATAATTTCGTAGTCCCTTTAGGCTCAGCAAGTAGGTTATTTTCAAAATGCGTGTGGAGGAATATAAATTCTATTTTCACGTCAGAGATCATGTACTTATCAAAACACAGTGACCTCTGCAGCAGCCAAGGATAAGGCGATATTCGACTGATACTATTTTTGTATACTTTTTAATGTTTATGCCATATTTATTTTATTGCATTGACGGCATGCTATACACAATGAAGGCAATACTATATCTGCCTCAAGTGGACATTAAGTGGTCTCCAAATAACTGAAATATGTTGGTGGAACGATAAGGCCTACAAACAAGCTTTATATTCTTGCTTTGTGGAGGAGACGATCGTTTTGTTCATGCTTTGTGATAGTCTCACAGAAAATGTGTTTTCTTAATCTTAAAATTGGAATAAAATAAGTCATTACATTTTACGATGAATCAGAAAACATCCAGCCGGTTTGTTTCTATTTATACGCTCGTAACATTTTCTTCATGAATCAATTTTATAGATATTATATTGTTCATGGATAAATTAAAGACGGTTTAAACAACATTCCAAGGGCTGTGCTTGTTTAGTAGTTGTTGTCGTTGTTGTTTTTCTTTCAGTGGCATTTTTCCAAGAAGTTCTGTAAACAAACGATTATTACGTCATTTTAATTGAAGTTATTTATGTTTACATCTTCCCCTAACAGTCGTTGATATCTTTGTGCAGAATTGTCTAACTCTCTATTGTTTTCTCTCACAGATGCCAGTAATTTATAAATTTTACTGCAATTTTCTGGAAAGCATGCCACATTATTATTCTTACCTGTCATGGCCAGTGGCGTTTTATGTCTTTCAAAAAGTAGGGCTTTACGGCGCCATGAGCAGAAAATAATGTGGTTTATTCAGTGGAATTTCAAGTAAACTTATATTAAGATAGTTAATATATTTGAAGGAATGTTTTTGCATTTAGGGCCCGTATATGTTGAGACAGTTAATATATTTGAAGGAATGGTTTTGCATTTAGGCCCGTATATATTAAGACAGTTAATATATTTGAAGGAATGGTTTTGCATTTAGGCCTGTCTATATTAAGACTGTTAATATATTTGAAGGAATGGTTTTGCATTTAGGCCTGTATATATTAAGAAAGTTAATATATTTGAAGGAATGGTTTTGCATTTAGGCCCGTATATATTAAGACAGTTAATATATTTGAAGGAATGGTTTTGCATTTAGGCCCGAATTCATCAACCATTCTTAAGCTTAAGCCATTTCATAAGCATAAGTCACAATTTTCATACCAACAAAATAAGCTTATTTATGTTTCAATGGTATTTTAAAGGTCGTATCCGACAGCGTGTTACATCAATGAAACAATATAGAACCACTGCTTTGGTTAAATTTGGGCATAATATTTTATAAACCAATACTCAAATCTTGATAAATACGATTTTGAGCACTAACTGAATTGTTAGACAAGACTCATCGTGGTAAAGATCACTATGAATGTGTGTTCTTTTTAACTGTAAACAATATCGATACTGGTCTCTGCTAAAAATAGATATCTACATCAGAGCGGATAGCCCGATTGACTATAAAACGAGATTTTAAAAGTTTGTGATCACATGTTTTGTCAGTTTAAAAATAACTATATCTGCAGCGTAGCTTGGATAGGAAATACCTGTTGGTAATGACGAGTGGTGAGTTATGCTTGACTGTTCACACAGATCTAGGACATCAATGGACAGCATTTTGAGGGCCCTTTTTCAGGTAATAATGACTTACTTGGTTATTCTCGAAAAGAAATTTTGGCCCAAACTGTCGGATAGGGCCTTTAAGCTCAAAGTAGCTAAGTTAAAGTGTCACGCAAAAATGTAGCTTAATATATAATAAAGATAATGTAGACTGAAATACATGACTTGAGCAATTCTTACTTAAGAATAGTTGGTGAATATTGGCCTTACTCTGGCAAGCACAAAGAACGGAGTTTTACATTCTGTTCATAGTCAAGTGGTTATACATTTGATTCCGCTTATTTGCATAATATTATTGAATTATACAACATTCCCCTTACCAATGTATCTACATAACCGAAATATGCGATCGACCTAATTCAGTGACATGATTTATAGTTAAGACAGTAATCACTATATTTAAAAGGGTAATTTGCTTTTTAGGTGCTGCCCATCTTACATGTATTTTTATTTTTAATTCTCTGCCACTTTCTTTTCTTTTTATAAAAAAATATAATTTGATTTTCAAGTTTATTATTTACTAGTAATCCAATCATTACTACCTCGTGACAAAAGGTACGTGTTGTTGCTGTTGTTTTGTTGTTGTTTTTTAAGTACGTGGAAGCGGTGTCTAGCTATGCTGATGGGTGAAGACCACAGACAAGTGTCTGGGTAGAACCACCGTCGCAATAAAAGTTACTTGTGGCTGGAAGACCTCCCCACGTTAAAACAAACATAGACCTGGAACGAATTCTACCAATATATACTTAATTTAAAACTTAAGAACGATCCTTGGCATTCTTTTTTCTCGTCTTCGACGTGGACGTCTTACGCTCGCCATATTGGATGTAAACACGCGACGTTAAGTTTCGCACGTGCATTTAAAGTTAACACAAGGTGCCGACTTACTTCACGTTAAAAGATTAAGTTTTAGGAAGACAAAAAGCATTGGTGGAATACGATTTGATGTTTGATTTTTAAAATACTTACCTAGGGAATATTTAACGTTAGGTAAGTGTTGGCGGAATTCGCCCAGGACTTGAACTAAGGCTCTTCAGTCAGTTTAGTTATAATTCAGCGAGTTTACCACTTGGCCAAAGGTGCACCCGCACTAAACTGACAACATTTTATTTCAGAAATTGCGCCACAATCTGCCAAATCATTTATCTTGTTTATGACTGGTGTACGTAAAGCGTATTCGCACGTGCGCAATTTGTAAAATAATGGGGTTTGAACAGCTAAAAGAGCTTAAAATCGTTACAATCCTTTTTACTTTCAATATTTTGATGGAGAGCATGTCTAAAACAAACGAAGGGGCAGAAGTGATATATGTACGTTGATCCACATAATGTGTGTTTTAACAGAATTCCTCTTTCTGGTATAGAATTTAAAATATAAACTTGAGTGTTGTTTTTTATTACATCGCACATGACTCGAGCCCGCGCAATGAGAGACCATGGGGGTCAGACGACTGTACGGACGGTTGAAGTTCTTTAGAATCACGCGTGTTTTTTACGCAAATTGGAAAGACAGTGGATTAAATCGAGATATCAGCTATATCGCCTGACTCACGCAGGCTAATCTTCGCTAAAACACCGAAGTCGATGCAATTCGCGGGCGAGTTTTACGAAATCATGGAATCTCGAAACCACGGCGCTAAAAAGTAAGTAGTGCACGGAACACTGGAAGGATTTAGCATATTTTTATGTTACTTATATATATTACAGAGGCCGTTACTTAGAACTCGGCGACACAGTTCCGGTAGGTTCAACTGAAAAACCAGGCACGTGTGTCTGTTTAGATAATCCTAATTCAGATATTTCGTTACATATTATGCATGTCATGATACTACTATAAAATGGTCGAATGAAAACATTTTTTTCAATCACCAATCAAACGATAAGTATAAAAATGCCAGCACTTAAAATGTCGACTTTTAGTTTTGCACGTACACAGAGTATATCACTGTTATAGCATTTTTGATGCACGGGCTATAACTATATTTCCCCATACATCTAAAATTCCTTAGCTACAGTTTCCATAGAGATATATGGCCTTTGTATATAAAGTACTAACTTGTCAGTCTTAAAGGTGATATCCGACAGTTTGCCTATCTCAGGTATATGTAACAATATCTGCCTCTGTCTGTTTGAGGTATTTGTACATATTTTCTGTAGAAAAACATCATACATAATTCTAACCTTTCACGATTTTCTAACCTTTGACTACTTTCGTCATAACTTATAGAAAATATCAGCGCTTGGACATTTTGTATTCAAATAGATAGTTTTTCTTTTCATTGCTCGCATTTGAGAAACTCGTCAGAAAGTGCGAGGTTAGAGCTCTGTAAAACCGGTTTAAGCACCCCAGTCGGTCCATATTGCCGACTGACCGTTCCAAGGCGGTAACTGTCGGGTTTGCTCTTTTCCTTAAATGACTCATCACAAATTTGTTCTTACTTTTCGCTTGGCTTGCATGTGAAATACCTTCGTTCTGTGCCTTTTCGGAGTTTGGTATATGTTGCAATGCTCACAGGACTTTATCATATATTCTTATTCAACAGTATCTCAATTTTGGGGCAGTAAAACTCGATAATCTGCACTTAAAATGTTTATTCTTTTCAATAAATTTTAAATCAAGTCAATGTTCTATAAATAAGAACGATTGGGATTTCTGCTAAAAATAGACGTCGACGTCACAGCGGATGACGTAAATGAGCTAAAACATAAGTGGTCGCGTGGTTGTCTTAGTTTAAAAATAGGTCACTGTGCAGCGTGGCTCAGATAGGAAATACATGTTTGTAATGGCGTTTGTGGAGTTACTGTAAACTTTTCGGACAGGTGTAGGACATCAGTTAACAGCATTTTGCAAGATCTGTTCAAGTAACAATAGTTAATTAAGATGTTAATGAAGAAATGTTTGGTCCAAACGGTCGGATAACACCTTTAATCTTTATTGGCATGTACAACCTGGATAATATACACAGTCTTCATTTCGAGACTGTGATCAGTTAATCTAAGGCATATAGCATAGAACCACACGGTCCTTACTTCATATTGATGTAAATTACATTTTTTAATATTGCGTCAGTCTCGTACAATACAATACAGCATAAAAATATGTTTTGTGTGTTGGGTTTAGCGTCCAACCACCAGTAAATCAGTTATCTGGAGACGGTGTCAACTTGAAACAGATGTAGTGCTGCCTTCACTGTGTATAGCATGCCATGAACACCTGGCATGACACCATACCCAGTCACATTATCCTGACACCGGGCCAACCAGTAGTGGAACTATTCAAATATTTGCTTGAGCGTTATCAAGGGAGCTATGCCACTACCATTGTTTACGACTTTGGTATGTCGCGGCCCGGGTTCGAAGCCACAGCTCTACCGATTGTGCTACCTGGTCCGGTCAAATATGAATTGCCACCAAAAGATATGATATGTAAAAAAAAATATTTAGAATTGATTTGCAATGGCGATTTGCTTCAATAGATAAAGCTTTAAAGAAGTTTCAAATATAACCTTCATAAGTTTGTCGAAATGTGTATTTCGTGACTTCACTCTTTGGTTTAGAGGCAGCGATAAACAAAAGAATGGGAGAGTTTAAGGACTTTTTGTTGGGAGGGGGCAGCTTTACACAAGAAATTAATTACCCAATTTACCCAATTTAAGTAAGCAATGCCCTACACATCAAAAGAGATTTAAGCAAGACTTTAATTAAAGTAGATCGTCCTTGACTTTAAAAGATAAGTATGTCTGTCGGAAAATGTGGAGTACGTGTATTGCAGTTAGAAAATTCCATTAATTCGATTTTTCTTTCCTTTGAGAACTAATTTAAAAGCAAAGTTGGTGTTCAGATCAAGAAGATAATTTGTAGTTTGAAGAAGTATTTTCGGTGATAGATGACTGCTAAGGAAAGCTACAATTTCATTTAAGTTATCTGTAAACGGACAGAAAACAGACCACTTTTATAACCACGTCAGTGATCTTATTCGTGACTAAACTAAAATGTCAAATCTAAATATATGTCTTGGAATTCCCGGCGGCTTAATTGAGATGTAGATCGAGTTATGAAATATTCAGATATCAATTTCTAACTTCCATACATTTAATTATCGAAAATTTAATGCAACGTCATATACGCCAACACAACTCACGCACACAAATTGAGGAGTTTATTGTATAGGGTCCTTTCGTTTTAAACACATTCGTTTATCACTTTACATTCCATATTTCGTGAGATAACAATACAATTCTAATTGCATTTAAACTGGAGATATATAATCTTGGTTGATTGGAAGAAGGAAAAGGTACAGACCTTATTTTTCACGGCAGGGGCGTTCCGATTGCATTGGTTCTTGGTTCACAATCGGAAGTCCCAGGCGCGTTTCTGCCATTACGAATTTTACGCACGTGCGTAACCTCCGTTCGAAAATTCGAAAATCTAAAGGTACCAAAACACTAAGAAAGTCGATGCCTAACCCGGGTTAGGAATGATATATTTTATTTCCGTAGTTTCTATGTTATAAAATCTTATTACCACAAAGGTTTAAAATTATTAAACTTGTACACTTCAGGATTTTAGTAGTTTATATTTTGCGTTAAGTTCCTTGCATGTCCGCATTTTACCTGTTATTCATTAGAAAAGAACCGAATATGTTCAAAAGTATTAATAGAACGGTTATTTCCCTTGAAGTTGTGCGTAACTTTAAAAACGGCCCAGATACGCGCCTGGGAAGTCCTCGGCTAATTCAGTCCTCGGGCATCATCCCCTGGATGTATTTAGTGCAATGATACTTACAGATACACGATCGTTTTGTTTGCCTTAAGAAGAATACACCATAAAAAAGGTTCTTCGTAAAAACGATAGGTGTAGTGTATAGAATGAGTCCATCCTTTAACTTTCATTCATTAATTTAACTGTTCACGTCACATTAGATATACAATTGTTACGGCATTTTCAGTAGAAATAACAAAACATTCATCCTTGTTTTTATGACGTCATGGGCACCGACATGTTTATTTTCACAGGTGTTTCTGTCATAATTCTGAGAGATTATTCGTGAATTATCCGATGCGTTTCGATTGCGTGGTTCAATGTCCGAATATCTCGGCTACGAACGTTTCTGCTTACCTATTACACATGTTTATGTTACATTCCAAACAGTCTTTAATGATTGACGTTATGGTTATTTAATGAACATATTCTTATGATGCACAAATGTATTGACAAATGTAAAAAATGCATCTTGTGGATAATATCGTTGGCCGCGTCATTATTTACTGTTTGTGGATTTCATACATTCGATAGTGCACACGCGGATAGTTACATTCATACGAGAAATGACGGAAAGGACCGATGTGTTCAAATGCATAAAAGAACAGACGGAAAGGACCGATGTTTTCCAATTTCCAAAATGTTATCGCAAATGCAAGTATTCCACATAAGTTCAGACTAAGATGCAAATGAGTCCGACAGTGTACCACCATGTTTCATTAAACTTAATCGACTAAGGATCAGCGTAAAAGCTCCAGAAACGCTTAATTACCGATGACAACCATAACGGCAGAGGGAAAATTGGACTTTGGGCACAATTGCCCTTTTAATGCAGATGGTTAGATAAACGAAACATGTCTATGGCCTTCATTACGGCTAGATATGCAGATTTCTTGGACAAGTGGTTCGAAGAGAGACTAATTAGCAGCTGGGGCATAATTAATTGGCTAGGATGGGATACTTATCTCATTATTTATGACACGCGTGATTCAATCATTTGAGTATGCATCTCTGATTTAATTGGGGACAATTTTCTTCTTCTTCGATAAATATTAAAAATAATAACGCATTAGAATAACCGATCAGCAGTAAATAAAACGACTAACCGTTCCAAGGCGGTAACTGCTGGTTTTTCTTTTAATGTCTTATGTCTCGTCCCTGTGTTTTTTGTCACTTACATTTACCCTATTTGCCTTTGTCTAGAGGTAGTTTGATATTAATCACCTGTAGTAATTCTTATAGGACCTTTTTCCTATTTACCTACGCAAATGTAACGAAATCCGATTTAATATCAGCACTTGTACACGACCTCCTACTTATTTTTCAAAGGTGGTATCCGACAATTTACACTAACAATATATTCCTCTTGCTCTGTGAAATTTTGGCATAATCTCTTCATAAACTCGATTATGAAACGGTGCAGATACTACTTTAGTATTTAGTTTTTAGATTTGTTTTTAAGCATTACATTTTTAATTCCAAAAAAACATAAGAGCAAGTTTTCTTCTTAAGACCATTTTTGGAAAATTTGAACAAGTCTATTTATTTATATACGAAATTAATCTACTGTTTTAAGCAGACGTATTTTTCACCGTGTCTTCAAGCAAAATGTCATTATATGAAGAATATTAAGATTGCATTTAAGACATTTTGAGAAATCGCAACAGACAAATAGTTCAAGTGGAATAAGTATACAGTCAAACTTGTATTAAACAGGCATCCAAGGAATAGTCTAAAATTGGCCGCTTAAGACAAGATGGCTAATTAACACAAAATATGATATTATTGATTGTTTACCTAGTAATATGAGCATGTATGATTATAAAAAGTATTGCTTAAATAGTAGATCTACTACAAAGTACTGCTCGAATGGATATTTAATACTACAACGTAACTGCTTTAGGCATGTCAACTTATGACTCAAAATATCCGAAGTTCCTCATTAAATCTAAGAAAATATTGCTCATTTATTAATAGTTTGGTCACTAACAGTACGAAACATGCCATTTTAAATGTTTCATATGAAATGTATACTGAGGGTACCAAAATCTTCGTCAAATTGTAGTGTCACAAATCGCCGAATAGTGTACATATGTTATGACAATTCAAATTCAGGTTTACCAAATAAGCGGAGCCACAGAAAAGTTGCTTAATCGATTTAACAATTTTATATAGTTGTCAAAGTGCGAAAATGGTTATTAGTCGCAATAAATATAACTTTATTTCTACTAGGCTAAGGTTTTTTATTGCAGATTTAATCTTTTTTAAATTATCATTCTTTGGGACAATGTGAACGCAACTACATATTCTATGTACAGGCACCTACGCGCCAGATAACGCAATTATATAATAACATCTTTTATAGAAAATCCCATTAAATTATTAAAGGTATTGCATTTTGTGGTATACTGTTATGTGTTGTGTTAGAGGGTCGCCGAGAAATGTAGCGTTATATTTATAATTAGTTTTGAAAATGTCCATGAATGATGCAGCAACTTTAAGACTCTATTACGTCGTTCTATTTTGGCAATAAAAGAATATATTATTATATTATTAAATATCCGTCTATTTCATTTTTCAAAAAGATTTTGTGGGCGATTCAACAATGAAATCTCCACAAATATACAAACAATAAGTAGTGTGTTTGTATAAGATTTGGACAGACTGCTCTAAATACCAACCACATCTGCACGAACAATTTAATAGATATGTGCGAAATATTTCCTCCCTAATCAAGTTTTGTTAGGATTTAAACTTCAGGGTTCCAGAAATTTATCAAAGAATATTGCTTGTAAAGACTTATTGCGAAGAAATAAAAAGGTCATATAAAAAGATATTTTCTCGTTGTGTGCTTTAAGGATTTCAGGCGCTAATGCTTTCAAACAATATTTAAATTATTACATCGATCATTAACGCCCTCTGTCTTATCTACTTCACTTAAGCCTGTGAACTTAATCGCAGCAAACATTTTTCTTTCATCAATTTCGTTTACATACTTTCATTTTCTTCCATTCTTTGACCTCTTTGAAAATTCTTACAGCCAGTTGGTTCTAACAGTTTTCTTGAAATACAATCCAGCCCCGCAATCTTTCAAACTATATTTGAAATATTTACTCCATCATTCAAGTCCACTGTCTTGCCTACTTCACTTGCGCATGTGAACTTAATCAAATGCAACTTTTTTCATTGCCGTTTGTTCAGGCAGTTGGTGCAATGGGCTTTTTTTAAAATACAGTCTTCCTCAATAATTCAAACAAACATTTGAAATATTAAACTGATCATTTAAGTCCACTGTTGTACTTATCTGCGGCGTCAGTGTGCCTCATATCACAGACAGGCTTCTAAATAATGCAATCACCAGGACACTCGTCTGACTCCTTGATCCCTGTTTGCGGTTTAAGAGTTATCTGGGGTCTTTCTAAGACAGTAATTAACTGGACCACGCCAAAATGACCATAATTGTGTCGGTGGGATGTTGTAAGAAGCAGACAAAAACAACAATGTTGTTTGCATCTTAAAATCTTACAACAAAAAGAGGACTTATGCTAAAACACACTTGGTAATTGACCGACGTTTCACTTCTGTCCCTATGTTTCAGACATGCTCTCCTTCAAAATGCTGTTTTCGTTTAGTTTCTGGCAGTTTCTGAAATAAAACTGAGTAGGCTTAGTACTGGGGCGGGCACCTTTGTCAAAGTGGTACAGTTGCCGACGTATAACTAATCTGACTGCTCAGCCTAGACTCGAACTTCTGGCTGGTGAAAGGTTTTAATGTAGGTAAGTTCTCGGCTAGCTTTTATTGCGCCCGTGGTTCTACCCAGACACTTGTCTGTTGTCTTCCTCCATCACAGTAGCTGTAGGTCACATTAACGACTGTAAATATGTCGCTTCCAAGCATTTAAAAAAATAAACAACAAAAACATGTACATTTTGTCAAGAGGCAGTAATGATTGGATTACTAGTAAATTAATATACTTGAAAATCAATTTTATTTAGAAAAGAAAGTGGCAGATAATTAAAAATAAAAATAAATGCAAGATGGGCCGCATCTAAAAAGCAAATTACCCTTTTAAAAATAGTACTTACTGTCTTTGCTATAAATCATGTCACTGAATTGGGTTGATCGCATATTTCGGTTATTTAGATACATTGGTAAGGGGAGTATGTATAATTTAATTATATTATTCAAATAAGCGGATGTAGATGTATAACTACTTAACCAGGAATAGATTGTTTAAACTCCGTTCTTTGTGCTATTCGGGTTAGAAGCAAAACCATTCTTTCTAATATATAAACTGTAAATAGGTTAGTAAATAGGATTCTGATAATTGTATTTAATCATTTATATTACATTCACATATTTCTTTTTTTTTTAATTCTAATAAAAAGCTTCTCAAAAGCGCCAATTTTCTGATAATGACCATTTATGGAAATTTTGATCACCACCATTTATGTATATGAAATCAATAATCACTTGTTTTTATGCACACGTATTTTTGCACAGTGTCTTCAAGCAAAACGTCCAGATATAATAACTGGATTTCAGACATTTTGAGAAATCGCAACAGACAGACAAATGGTTTAAGTAAAATAAGCGGAATTGAAATAGAGCAACAGAAAAACCAAGGATAATTTAGACACGAATTGTCTCTCGGGTTTATGTTAGTAAGTCTCGTGAATAAACAAATGTCTAAGAGGTAGCGACAAGTACGTCATCCTAACAACAACAAAAATGTGTGTCAATTTTCTGCAAACAATTTTATATCTAGCGAAACATGAAAAGATTGGCCGCATCTAAAAAGCAAATTACCCGTATAAACATAGTACTTACTGTCTTTGTTATAAATCATGTCATTGAATTGGGTTGATCGCATATTTCGGTTATTTAGATACATTGGTAAGGGGAGTATGTATAATTCAATAATTTTATTTAAATAAGCTGAATCAAATTAAAACCGCTTGACTATGAATAGATTGTTCAAACTCTGTTTTTTGTGGTATTTGGATTAAATGCAAAATCAGTCTTTCGAACATAGCAACTGTCTTAATATCAATTTACATGATCGTGAAACTCCACTGCCATAACCACACTATTTACTGCTCATGGCGCCGTAAAGCACTATTTTGAACGACAATAAACGCCACTGGCCATGACAGGTAAGAATAATAATGTGGCATGCTTTCCAGAAAATTGCAGTAAAATTTATAAATTACTGGCATTTGTGCGAGCTAACAATAGAGAATTAAACAATTCTGCACGAAGATATCAATTGGGGAAAATCTTAACATTAATAACTTCAATTATAGATAGACAACATTTTCGTATTCTGTGGAATTTCCAGGACAAATGCTTCTGAAAGGAAAACATCAATAAGTAAATGTTATAATTCTCTTAAAACTTCCCACATTTGTCCATGACAGTAGTTTTATATTTAAGACGAGTGGAAAGATGAATTCACACAGAAGAACAAACCATGTGTGTGTTGCCTGGTCCATCCATTAACAACAACAACAACAACAACAAAACGATGCATGTATAATTATTTAAAAGTTCCTTAATTTATTCAACAAACAATGTACTATCTATAAAATAGAATTTCTGAAGGAAAATGTTATCTTTTATTTGTTTTGCTTTGTTATATCGCACCGGCACATTTTTATTTTGGTAAAGGAAGTCTCTAGATTAATGTCTGGATAGAACCACCGGCGCACCGAAGGTTAGCTGGTAAACATCCCCGCATGAAAGTTCTTGCCCCGACCGGAACTCGAACACACGCGCTAAGGCTCTGAGGAGAAAAATATTGTATGAATAACCGAATTAAATCATACTTTCTACTAAGTAAATAGGATTCTGATACTACCTCAGTTGTTAGACAGTATTTCGTTAGAACAATTGTATTTAATCATTTATATTAAATTTACATTTTTTTTTTTATTTCTATTGAACTAGCTTCTCAAACATAAGCGCCAATTTTCTGGTAATGACCATTTATGGAAAATTTGAACATTGCGATTGATGTATATGAAATCAATCATCACCTTTTAAATGCAAACGTATTTTTTCACCGTGCCTTCAAGCAAAACGTCGAGATATGTAGAATACAATAACTGGATTTCAGACATTTTGAGAAATCACAACAGAAAAATGTCTATGTTGTCATTTAATTCATCCTATAGGGATTGTTACGTGTATTTCCTTTGATGAAGATAGGACTTTGGTTCCTCAATTCCATCTTCACAAGAACAGTATGCCACAACCATTTATTCTTAGCTGGTCATGTTTTTTCTTGATTCAAAACATTAATTTAACTTATTATCAATCATTTTTTGTGTAGTTTTTCTAATCGAAATAATACCCTTTCTTTTCTAAACACCATGTGGACATCATTTTTCAATGACTTCACTTTTTTCGTCATAACTTATCAAAGAAAACATCAGCGCTTGGAAATTTAGTATTCAAATAGATCGGTTTTCTTTTCATTGCTTGCATTTGAGAAACCCATTAGGAAGTGCGAGGTTAGAGCTCTTTAAACCCCTTTTAAGCACCCCAATCGGTCCAACAATTTTGTCGGCATTTTAAAATCTTACAACAAAGAGAGGAATTATGCTAAAACACACTTGGTAATTGATCGACGTATTTCTTCTGGCCCTATGTTTCAGACATGCTCTCCTTCAAAATGCTGTGTCGTTTGGTTCGGAAATCAAAAGCGTTGTAACAATTTGAAGTTAGTTTGGCTGTTCAAAGCCCAATTTATGTTCATATTGTGCTCGTGCAAAAACGTGTTATGTACGCCAGTCATAGACAAGACAAATGGCTTGACGAATCGTGAGGCAGTTTCTGAAATAAAACTGAGTAAGCTTATTACTGGGGCACCTTTGGCAAAGTGGTAGCCATCAGGAAGCGTCGACCGACCGTTCCAAGGCGGTAACTGTCGGGTTTGCTCTTTTTGTTAAATGACTCTCCCCGTGCATGTAATCTATGTTGTCATTTAATTTATCCTATAAGGATTGTTAAGTGTATTTCCTTTGATGGACACTGAACTTTGGTTCTTAAATTTTATCTTCACATGAACAGGATGCTACAATCATTTATTCGTCTCTGGTCATGTTTGTTCATGATTCAGAAAGTTAATTTTATTTGTGGTCAACCATTTTTGTGTTGTTTTTCAAATCGAAATAATACCATATTCCTTTTCTGAACATAATGTGGACATTATTTTTCGATGACGTCACTACTTTCGTCATAACGTATTGAAAATATCAGCGCATGGACATTTTGTTTTCAAATATATCGTTTTCCTTTTCGTTACTTGCATTTGAGAAACTCGTCAGGAAGTGCGAGGTAAGAGCTCTGTAAAACCGGTTTAAGCACCCCATTCGGTCCATATTGCCGACTGACCGTTCCAAGGCGGTAACTGTCGAGTTGCTCTTTTCCTTAAATGACTCATCACAAATTTGTTCTTACTTTTCGCTTGGCTTGCATGTGAAATACCTTTGTTCTGTGGCGTTTCGGAGTTTGATATATGTTGCAATACTCATAGGACTTTGGCATATATTCTTATTCTTCACAAATCTGTTCTTACTTTTCACTTGGCTTGCATGTGAAATACCCTTGTATTGTGCCTTTTCAGAGTTTGGTAAATGATGCGATGCTCACAGGACTTTGTCATATATTATTAATAAGTTAAATAAGCGGAATTGAAATAGAGCAACAGGAAAAACAAGGATACTTTTGCCACGAATTGTCTCTCGGGTTTATGTCAGTATGTCCCGTGACTAAACAAATGTCTAAGAGGTAGCGTCATCCTAACAACAAAAATAAATGTTTATCAATTTACCCCTTATCATTTTATACCTCTAGCAAAACGTGAAACGTAAAGAGGTAAACCAAAAACAAAAAGTTGCAAATTTGTAGCTATCCCTCTACCAGCTACTTCTACAACGGGATCTTCCTGGGGTCGGAATTACTCTGATATAGTTCAGAATTGCAATGTAAGTGTATACAACTTGTCCCATACCAAATAAGCGGAGCTACAGAAAGTTACTTAATCGACTTTTACATAGTTTTATGGCGCAAATATGATTATTAGTTGATCTTAATAAATATAACTTTGTCCCTAGGGTAAGGCTTTTATTGCAAATTTAATCTTTTTAAATTATCAATCTTTGGGGACAATGCGTACGCAGCTGCACATTCTGCGTACAGGCAGCTACGCGCCTGAAAGCGCAGTTATATTTTACATTGTAGCATCTGTTATAGAGGGATGGGATGGAATTAGCCGGCATTTTTACCGATACTGTGCATCGATATTTCTATCATTATAGCACAGGGGCACTAATGAGGCGCCCCGGGACTGAACCCGACCGGTCCATTATACTGACACCGACGAGTCAGGCGTAATGTTGTCCACTTAGCCGTGAGCGTTATGAGGAAAGCCACTACTACCAACTTTAAAGGCTTTCGTTTGACCCGGTCAGGTTTTGAACCCACGATCTCCCGATCCGCAAGCCGACGCTAACCTGAGCTATTGCGCCGGTTATTCTTTTATAAAAAATCTTATTAAATTACTAACGGCATGACGTGTTGTTGTATACTGTTTTGTGCTGTTAGATCGGGTCACCGTTCTCGGCGACACTATACTTATAATCAGTTTTGAAAAAAGCCCGTGTTTGACGTCACAGCTTTAAGAAGCGATTTTATATTTTAAATTAATAAATATCATCCTATTTCGGCAGTAAAAAACATTACATTATATCATTAAATATCATTCTATTTCAATTTCAATAATCAGTATTTGCAGTTTTTGTCTCATTTACTCCCCAACAAAATGATTTTGTGGTCGACTCGGCAATGTAATCTCGAAGAATATAATATTATTATATATAATTAGTAGTGTGTTTGTTTTAGATTTGGACAGACTGCACCAATTATCACACATTTCTGCTCGAACACTTTGATAGATGTGTGTGTAATCAAGTTTTGTAAGGATTTAAACTTCAGGGTTCTATTTATTTATCAAATAATATTGCTTGTAAAGACATATTGCGAAGAGAAGATTATGTTGTGTTTTTCTTTTTGAAATACATTGCAGCGACAAACTATAATCATTACAGCAACGTCAAGTTTTTTGGTAGAAGACCCCAGAGACATTTCTGGGTAGAACCACCAACGCACCGCAAGTTTGATTAAAGACCTTCCCACATTAAGTCCTTTGCCGCGAATGTGACTCGAACCTACGCGGCCAGGAGGCTTTGTTCACACCTGCAATTGTGCTGCCTTAGGAATTACAAATTTAATCAATTAACAACATCCTTTTGTACGCATTTATTATCCCAAAAAAATGAAATAAAGTAAGACTATATGCTACTCTGCCAAGTTTGCTAATCTTTGTGATTTAATATTTCCGGCGACTTCGATGCTCCGCATCATTTTTTTTTTCTTGTTATTGGCGCCGCTCCTGAGAGCGGTGCCTCTTGTGGAATGCATTTTTTATGGGGACGATAGTGTAGCCGGCAATAACACGATGTCGGAGGTGTTCCGTGAGACATTTTTCAGAGAAAAGAACAAAGTGTTCCATTTTAACAGGGTAGCTTGCAACAATAAAGTGTAGCTTGCAAATACATGTATAAAAGGTAGCATACAAAACGTAGCCGTTCGGCGAAGCTTTGTTTAGCAAAAGAAACCGAGTATACCGATTTTAGAAATGCAGCTTGTAAATACAGATGTAGCAGAGAACAAGGAAAACAAAGTAGCACAAATATTCCACTTCCAATCAGAGTTATGGAACGTTAGTGTCAAATGTTTATTTTATTAATCAACAAAGTAAGAGAGTGTTTAGTTCCCATGATAGTCATCTTCTTGTTTAAAGCGCATGCTCTCTACGGCGCCTTGGATGTCTCACATCCTGGCTCTTTTCTGTTGCTTAATTGGAATTAGTCCCCAGTTACCTGCCCTTTTTCGTATAACTGACGGAGGTATAAAAAGAGAAAAGAGTGCCTGTGTCTGGTGGTGAATATTTTTTACGGCATATGAAGCTAAACAGGACATGACAACCATCTGGAAATTGAGTAGAGATGCCAGACAGAAAGTTAAATTCACTGTATTGATGTTGTAAAGGCAACAGTAAAGGCTGTATGGAAATTCCATATGTTAACACTGTTTATCTCGTCTTGGCGGACTTATTAAGAGAGAGGATTAAAGAATGCAACCTTTTTAAAATATATATATTGCAAATGGGAGGAGTGAAATATACGTCACGTGTATACGCCAGTCATAAACAGTACATGGATTGGCTTGATAATGATAGAATAACTAAAATTCAATAGTTATATACTATACTGAGTGTGGATCATGTTTTGATATATGCCGCCTGTACAATCCTTAACTTTGACAAAATTGCAGGTAAATGATGACACCTATCTAAACATGATGTTAGCATTGATTAATTTGAGCGTAACAAAGTTTCATTTTGTCAACTAACCATATTATATTTATGCTTAAGGGGTTCCCTTGTCTCTTTCCAAGAATATTTAATAACGCAAAATATCCATCAGTATATAATTAAGCTAGATGTCTTGTCTGACTTAAGTGTAATATGTCTAGGCCTAAGTTTACGTCCAATTTTTCACCCTCAGTGCAGACGTGTCTATATTATACTTTACTGGCTAGATGTGCCTTGCATCCATAGAATGGGATTTTATTATCTTCTTGCTTTATGGTAGGGGATGTATTTTCTTCTTTCTGTATAGTAGGCATTGTATTTGTTGCTAGCTTACACAGATCGGTCAATCGGAAAGAAATAAGTATTTTGTTAGAGATCAATAATTTCGTAGTCCCTTTAGGCTCAGCAATCTATGTTATTTTCGAAATGCGTGTGGAGGAATATAAATTCTATTTTCACGTCAGAGATCATGCACTTATCAAAACACAGAGACCTCTGCAGCAGCCAAGGATAAGGCGATATTCGACTGATACTATTTTTGTATACTTTTTAATGTTTATGCCATATTTATTTTATTGCATTGACGGCATGCTATACACAATGAAGGCAATACTATATCTGCCTCAAGTGGACATTAAGTGGTCTCCAAATAACTGAAATATGTTGGTGGAACGATAAGGCCTACAAACAAGCTTTATATTCTTGCTTTGTGAAGGAGACGATCGTTTTGGTTCGTGCTTTGTGATAGTCTCATAGAAAATGTGTTTTCTTCCTGTTTACACAGATCTTAAAATTGGAATAAAATAAGTCATTACATTTTACGATGAATCAGAAAACATCCAGCCGGTTTGTTTCTATTTATACGCTCGTAACATTTTCTTCATGAATCAATTATATAGATATTATATTGTTCATGGATAAATTAAAGACGGTTTAAACAAGATTCCAAGGGCTGTGATTGTTTAGTAGTTGTTGTCGTTGTTGTTTTTCTTTCAGTGGCACTTTTCCAAGAAGTTCTGTAAACAAACGATTATTATGTCATTTTTTAATTGAAGTTATTTATGTTTACATCTTCCCCTAACAGTCGTTGATATTTTCGTGCAGAATTGTCTAACTCTCTATTGTTCGTTCGCACAAATGCCAGTAATTTATAAATTTTACTGCAATTTTCTGGAAAGCATGCCACATTATTATTCTTACCTGTCATGACCATTGGTGTTTTATGTCGTTCAAAATAGTGCTTTACGGCGCCATGAGCAGTAAATAGTGTGGTTTATTCAGTGGAATTTCAAGTAAACTTATATTAAGACAGTTAATATATTTGAAGGAATGGTTTAGCATTTAGGCCCGTACTCACCAACCATTCTTAAGCTTAAGCCATTTCATAAGCATAAGTCACAATTTTCATACCAACAAAAATAAGCTTATTTATGTTTTAATGGGATTTTAATTGTGGTATGCGACAGCGTGTTACATCAATGCAACAATATTGAACCACTGCTTTGGTGAATTTGGGCATAATATTTTATAAACCAATACTCAAATGTTGATAAATACGATTTTGAGCACTAACTGAATTGTTAGACAAGACACATCGTGGTAAAGATCACTATGAATGTGTGTTCTTTTTAACTGTAAACAATGTCGATAGTGGTCTCTGCTAAAAATAGATATCTACATCAGAGCGGATAGCCCGATTGACTATAAAACGAGATTTTAAAAGTTTGTGGTCACATGGTTGGTCAGTTTAAAAATAACTATATCTGCAGCGTGGCTTGGATAGGAAATACCTGATTGTAATGACGAGTGGTGATTTATGCTTGACTGTTCACACTGATCTAGGACATCAATGGACAGCATTTTGAGGGCCCTTTTTCAGGTAATAATGACTTACTTGGTTATTCTCGAAAAGAAATTTTGGCCCAAACTGTCGGATAGGGCCTTTAAGCTCAAAGTAGCTAAGTTAAAGTGTCACGCAAAAATGTAGCTTAATATATAATAAAGATACTGTAGACTGAAATCCATGACTTGAGCAATTCTTACTAAAGAATAGTTGGTGAATATTGGCCTTACTCTGGCAAGCACAAAGAACGGAGTTTTACATTCTGTTCATAGTCAAGTGGTTATTCAGTTGATTCCGCTTATTATTGAATTATACAACATTCCCCTTACCAGTGTATCTAAATAACCGAAATATGCGATCAACCCAATTCAGTGACATGATTTATAACTAAGACAGTAAGCACTATATTTATAAGGGTAACTTGCTTCTTAGATGCTGCCCATCTTACATGTATTTTTTTATTTTTATTCTCTACCACTTTGTTTTCTTTTTATAAAAAAAATAATTTGATTTTCAAGTTTATTAATTTACTAGTATTCCAACCATTACTACTTCGTGACAAAATGTACATGTTGTTGCTGTTGTTTTGTTAGTTTGTTTTTTAAATACGTGGAAGCTGCGTCTAGCTATGCTGATGGGTGAAGACCACAGACAAGTGTCTGGGTAGAACCACCGTCGCAATAAAAGTTACTTGTGGCTGGAAGACCTCCCCACGTTAAAACAAACATAGACCTGGAACGAATTCTACCAATATAGACTTAACTTTAAAACTTAAGAACGATCCTTGGCATTCTTTTTTCTCGTCTTCGACGTGGACGTCTTACGCTCGCCATATTGGATGTAAACACGCGACGTTAAGTTTCGCAGGTGCATTTAAAGTTAACACAAGGTGCCGACTTATTTCACGTTAAAGAATTAAGTTTTAAGTAGACAAAAAACATTGGTGGAATACGATTTGATGCTTTATTTTTTTTAAATACTTTCCTAGGGAATATTTAACGTTAGGTAAGTGTTGGCGGAACTCCCCCCAGGTCTTGAACTAAGGCTCTTCAGTCAGTTTAGTTTATAATTCCGCGATTTTACCACTCGGCCAAAGGTGCACCCGCACTAAACTGACAAAATATTCTTTCAGAAATTGCGTCTGCCAAATCATTTTTTTCTTGTTTATGACTGGTGTATGTAAAGCGTATTCGCACGTGCGCAGTTTGTAAAATAATTGGGTTTGAACAGCTCAAAATAGCTTAAAATCGTTACAATCCTTTTTACTCACAATATTTTGATGGAGAGCATGTCTAAAACAAACGAAGGGACAGAAGTGATATATGTACGTTGATCCACATAATGTGTGTTTTAACAGAATTCCTCTTTCTGGTATAAAATTTAAAATATAAACTTGAGTGTTGCTTTTTATTACATCGCACCGGACTCAAGCCCGCGCAATGAGAGACCATGGGGGTCAGACGACTGTCCGGACGATTGAAATTCTTTAGAATCACGCGTGTTTTTTTTACGCAAATTGGAAAGACAGTGGATTAAATCGAGATATCAGCTATATCGCCTGACTCACGCAGGCTTATCTTCACTAAAACACCAAAGTCGATGCAATTCGCGGGCGAGTTTTACGAAATTATGGAATCTCGAAAGCACGGCGCTAAAAAGTAAGTTGTGCACGGAACACTGGAAGGATTTAGCATATTTTTATGTTACTTATATATATTCCAGAAACCGTTACTTAGAACTCGGCGACACAGTTCCGTTAGGTTCAACTGAAAAACCAGGCACGTGTGTCTGTTTAAATAATCCTAATTCAGATATTTCGTTACATATTATGCATGTCATAATACTACTATAAATTGTCGAATTAAAACATTTCTTTCAATCACCAATCTTACAATAAGTATAAAAATGCCAGCACTTTAAAATGTCGACTTTCAATTTTGCACGTACACAGGTTATATCACTGTTATAACATCTTTGCTGCACAGGCTATAACTATATTTCCCCATACATCTAGATATTCCTTAGCTACAGTTTCCATGGAGATATATTGCCTTTGTTTATAAAATATTAGGTATATGTATACACTATCTGACATCTGTTTGCGGTATTTGTACATATTTTCTGTAGAAAAACATCATACATAAGTCTAACCTTTGACGATTTTCAACAGTATCTCAATTTTGGGGCAGTAAATCTCGATAATCAGCACTTTAAATGTTCTGAATAAAGTCAATGTTCTATAAATAAGAACGTTTGGGGTTCTGCTTAAAATAGACGTCGACGTCACAGCGGATGACGTAAATGAGCTAAAAAATAAGTGGTCACGTGGTTGTCTTAGTTTAAAAATAGGTAACTGTGCAGCGTGGCTCATGTAGGAAATACATGTTTGTAATGACGTTTGTGGAGTTACTGTACACTTTTCGGACAGGTGTAGGACATCAGTTAACAGCATTTTGCAAGATCTGTTCAAGTAACAATAGTTAATTAAGATCTTTAATGAAGAAATGTTTGGTCCAAACTGTCGGATAACACCTTTAATCGTTCTTGGCATGTACAACCTGGATAATATACACAGTCTTCATTTCGAGACTGTGATCAGTTAATCTAAGGCATATAGCATAGAACCACACGGTCCTTACTTCATATTGATGCAAATTACATTTTTTAATATTGCGTCAGTCTCGATGACTACAATACAGCATAAAAATATGTTTTGTTTGTTGGGTTTAGCGTCCTACAACAGTAAATCAGTTATCTGGAGACGGTGTCAACTTGAAACAGATATAGTGCTGCCTTTACTGTGTATAGCATGCCATGAACACATGGCATGACACCTCACCCAGTCACATTATCCTGACAACGGGACAACCAGTAGTAGAACTACTCTAATATTTGCTTGAGCGTTATCAAGGGAGCTATGCCACTACCATTGTTTACGACTTGGGTATGTCGCGGCCCGGGTTCGAAGCCGAAGCTCTGCCGATTGTGCTACCTGGTCTGGTCAAATATGAATTGCTATTAAAAGAGATGATATGTAAAAAAATAATTTAGAATTGATTTGCAATGGCGATTTGTTTCAATAGATAAAGCTCTAAAGCAGTTTCAAATATAACCTTCATAAGTTTGTCGAAATGTGTGTTTCGTGATTTCACTCTTTGGTTTAGAGGCAGCGATAAACAAAAGAATGGGAGAGTTTAAGGACTTTTTGTTGGGGATGGAGCAGCTTTACACAAAAAATTAATTACCCAATTTACCCAATTTAAGTAAGCAATGCCCTACACATCAAAAGAGATTTAAGCAAGACTTTAATTAAAGTAGATCGTCCTTGACTTTAAAAGATAATTATGTCTGTCGGAAAATGTGGGGTACGTGTATTTCAGTTAGAAATGTCCATTAATTCGATTTTTCTTTCCTTTGAGAACTAATTTAAAAGCAAAGTTGGTGTTCAGATCAAGAAGATAATTTGTAGTTTGAAGAAGTATTTTCGGTGATAGATGACTGCTAAGGAAAGCTACAATTTCATTTAAGTTATCTGTAAACGGACATAAAAAAGACCACTTTTATAACCACTTCAGTGATCTTATTCGTGACTAAACTAAAATGTCAAATCTAAATATATGTCTTGGAATTCCCGGCGGCTTAATTGAGATGTAGATCGAGTTATGAAATATTCAGATATCAATTTCTAACTTCCATACATTTAATTATCGAAAATTTAATGCAACGTCATACACGCCAACACAACTCACGCACACAAATTGATGAGTCTGTTGTATAGGGTCCTTTCGTTTTAAACACATTCGTTTATCAGTTTACATTCCATTTTTCGTGAGATAACAATACTATTCTAATTGCATTCAAACTGGAGATATATAATCTTGGTTGATTGGAAGAAGGAATAGGTACAGACCTTATTTTTCACGACAGGGAAGAATTCGGGAAATGTCCGGGGCGTTCCGATTGCATTGGTTCTTGGATCACAATCGGAAGTCCTCGGCTAATTCAGTCCTCGGGCATCATCCCTCGGATGTATTTGGTGCAATGATACTTACAGATACACGATCGTTTTGTTTGCCTTAAGAAGAATACACCATTAAAAGGTTCTTCGTAAAATCGATAGGTGTAGTGTATAGAATGAGTCCATCCTTTAACTTTCATTAATTTAACTGTTCACATCACATTAGATATGCAATTGTTACGGCATTTTCAGTAGAAATAACAAAACATTCATCCTTGTTTTTATGACGTCATGGGCACCGACATGTTTATTTTCACAGGTGTTTCAGTCATAATTCTGAGAGATTATTCGTGAATTATCCGATGCGTTCCGATTGCGTGGTTCAATGTCCGAATATCTCGGCTACGAACGTTTCGGCTTACCTATTACACATGTGTATGTTACATTTCAAATAGTCTTTAATGATTGACGTTATGCTGATTTAATGAACATATTTTTATGATGCACAAATGTATTTATAAATGTAAAAAAAAAATGCATCTTATGGATAACATCGTTGGCCGCGTCATTATTTACTGTTTGTGGATTTCATACATTCGATAGTGCACACGCGGATGGTTACATTCATACGAGAAATGACGGAATTGACCGATGTGTTCAAAATATATGAGAACAGACGGAAAGGACCGATGAGTTCAAATGCATAAAAGAACAGACGGAAAGGACCGATGTTTTTCAATTTCCAAAATGTTATCGCCAATGCAAGTATTCCACATAAGTTCAGACTAAGATGCAAATGAGCCCGACAGTGTACCACCACGTTTCATTAAACTTAATCGACTAAGGATCAGCGTAAAAGCTCCAGAAACGCTTAATTACCGATGACAACCATAACGGCAGAGGGAAAATTGGACGTTGGGCACAATTGCCCTTTTAATGCAGATGGTTAGATAAACGGAACATGTCTATGGCCTTCATTACGGCTAGATATGCAGATTTCTTGGACAAGTGGTTCGAAGAGAGATTCATTAGCAGCTGGGGCATACGGAAACACAAAACAGGTGGCCATTAATTGGCTAGGATGGGATTCCTATCGTTTTAAGACATGCGTATATGTATAAAACTACAAGAATACGAAGTAAATCAATAATCTGAGTACGTATCTCTGTTTAAAATACAGACATTTTTTTTCTTTTTCGATTAATATTAATCATAATAAGTATTTAATAAACTGATAGGATGTAAATAGAGAACCTGGATAAAGATATATTAGAGAGACACCACGTTATGCAAATGTAATGATAACCGATATTAAAATCAGTCAACGACCTAATATTTATCGTTTAAAGGTGGTATGTTCTGTTGTTTATTTGATTGTTTGTTTCTTTTGTTTGTTTGTTGTTGTTGTTGTTGTTGTTGTTGTTGTTGTTGATGATGATGATGATCATCATCATTATCATCATCATCATGATTATTATTGTGTTGTTGTTGTTGTTGTTGTTGTTGTTGTTGTTATCATTATTATTAATATTATTATTTCATCGCGCCGAGACAATACTTGTCATTTTGGCGACGTCAGCTAATTATTGAAAATTAATTATTGTTGCGCGTGACAGGTTTTACACACTAGTGTTTGATAAAGGAAATCACACAGGGCTTTATATGTCTAATGTCTGAAGTGATGGTAGGATAGAAATCTCAAAAGTAATCACGTGTGGGATTTTTTAAGTTTAAATAAGGCTTACTGCAGCGTCATTCAGATAGAGAATACACATGTGTGATGAAGAGTTAAATATTGTGTATGATTTTTCATGTAGATGTGCATCAATAAAATACAAAAACAAAAGAAAAACAAACAAACAAAAACACACACACAAACACATAAAACACACACACTCATAAAACACATTTCTCGGATCCTTTTCTGTAAAACAACGTATGTGGCTGTTTGAGAAATAAAACTCCATACTGTCAGATACTAACTTCTGTTACCTTTTTGTTTCATTTGATTTGTTATCTGGTGATGTCTAGTTAATTATTGATGGATGAAGACATGAGACGTTATATCATGTCTGAAAAGATGGTATTAAAGATGGTATCCGAAAGTTTGTTTATTAGATATATCGACCCACTAACAGTATTTCAGTTATCTGGAGACGGTGTCCACTTGAAGCAGATATAGTGCTGCCTTCACTATGTATAGCATGCCGCGAATACATGGCATGATACCACACCTAGTCACATTATCCTGACACCGGGTCAACCAGTCGTGGAACTGCCCTTATATTGGCTTGGGCGTTAGCATTGAATCTATACCACTTCCATTTTAACGACTTTGGTATGTCGCGGCCCGGGATCGAACCCGGGACCTCCCATACTTGGCGCCGGCGCCCTACCGATTGTGCTACCAGGTCCGACAGTTTTGACCATTTGTATTATTGACCCAAATAAATAATTATTACATGAAAAAATCCCGCGTAATGCTACTTATGTGTGCCCTACATCCATGGAAACATAAAACATAGAGTCCGATTTGTCATTACAAAACTGTTCATGAAGCAACTATGCACAAACTCACCATAACAGGTTTTGTTACATGTATAAGATATATAGGTTAACTACCGGATACCCACCTTTAAAGTCCTTGCCTCGACTGGGACTCGAACTCACGTGGTATGAGGCTGAGATGTAAAACGACGGTGACTCTTATCGAGAACATTTTGGTGGTGATAAACGGGGGGGGGGGTATAAATCAAGATTCATTCAACTTAATCGCAGGTAATATTAGATATAAATGCACAGGAAGATACCATGACTTCGACCTAAGTTGTCAACAGACAAAACTGACGTTTTAAGCTTATTATTTTTAAGCTTACAAGTATGTGTTTTCACAACCCTACTCTTGTACCTGGTTGGTGGGGGGATACACCTCTCCCCCGCCCCCGCACAGATCCATCCCTGACTTTAATCATTCGGCCACGGGCGCCCCCTAAAGCATTAGGTCTTGTGGAAAAAAAATATATTTTTTTTTAAAAAAACTTAATTACAACAAGTATGTTTATCGCATTTGTGAGCGTTAGGCAGGGAGAACCCCTTCATTCATTACTTTCGTATTTTTTCCAGGATCTCGATGCTTGCCTAAATAATGCGTTTAATATTAAGAGTATTAATGCGTTTCAAATAAATCGAGTTATTTTTGCAAATTAAGCAGAATCATTTGCATACTTAATTTATAACAGTTTTTATCAATTCTGCGGTTGTTTGAACGATGTGATGTAGAGCCAAGAAGCGAATTTCATTAAAATATTGATAAAGAGAAATGTGTTGAAATCTGAATTTATGTAAGAATCTTTATATGACCGTTGTGTTTCCTTGTTAATAAAAAAACGGATTGAAATTAGAAGAATATTGAAATGGCAGCATAAAGCTTCTAGCTCTATCGTAAAATAGAAAAATAGGTTACTTACATGTACCATTGGCGTTACACTTCCGAATAATGAATATTGTTCATCTTCATCGACGAACCAAGCATGGAGGGCTTTTTTTTTGTTGTATTGTTTCTCGGTTTGTGTAGTGTCTTGTCTCATTGTTTGTGTCGTTTTTTGCATTTTACTACCGTTGTCTGCCACTCAATTTATCGCTGAAACAAAAAATAAAACGCTTTGGTTTGCCCATACTATTGTTTAGATTTGAAGTAAATGGATTTCACGCTGGTCCTGATAAATTAAAATTCTTAAAACAGTTTGGAGGTTTGGGGGTGTAAGGCTTCAAGTATTTTATTTATTTACTTTATTTATTTTGTTTGTTTGTTTGTTTGTTTATTTGTTCATTTTATTTTATTTTATTTATTTCATTTACGTTTTGTATTTAGTAGTAGAAGTAGTAGTAGAAGTAGTAGTAGAAGTAGTAGTAGAAGTAGAAATAGTATTAGAAGTAGTAGTAGAAGTAGTAGTAGAAGTAGTAGTAGTAGAAGTAGTAGTAGAAGTAGTAGTAGTAGAAGAAGTAGTAGTAGAAGCAGTAGTAGTAGAAGCAGTAGTAGTAGTAGAAGCAGTAGTAGTAGTAGTAGCAGTAGTAGCAGTAGTAGCAGTAGCAGTAGTAGCAGTAGTAGTAGTAGCAGTAGTAGCAGTAGTAGCAGTAGCAGTATTAGCAGTAGTAGTAGTAGCAGTAGTAGCAGTAGTAGCAGTAGCAGTATTAGCAGTAGTAGTAGTAGCAGTAGTAGCAGTAGTAGCAGTAGCAGAAGCAGTAGCAGCAGTAGCAGTAGCAGTAGTAGTAGTAGTAGTAGTAGTAGTAGTAGTAGTAGTTATTAATAATTCAAATTTAAATCATCCAATTTACCCAGCGCAGCAGACACGCAGCGGTCAAACGATGGCATTGTTTATGTTTAGTGCGAACTATATTTTAGGCATATGCTTCTTCCGACTTCCGGCGAATAAAACGATCTTGATTTCAGTATGTATCATTGCACCAGATACATCCGAGGGATGAGTGTCCCGAGGACGGAATTACACGAAGAGTTCCGATTGGTTGGCCCAGTTTCAGGATATTATGACTGGGTCTGGTAACATGCTTAGCGTCTACGGCATGCTATACACAGTGAAGGCAGCGCTATATCTGATTCAAGTAGACACCGTCTCCTAAGAAGTGATATACAGTTGGTGGGGCGATAAATCCAATAAACAAACTTACCTGGCTATCTTGTAGGAGCATCAACATTTTACATTTCAACATGATCTGTCCATGATCTCGCAGTATCGTACTACACAATACAACGTAGACTTTGGAAGACCTAAATAAGAGGTGTTCTCACAACAGATCATGCACTTCGTGCAAAAAACGAAAATCGTTCGTTTTGCACGAGCGGATAGGCGTGTGTTATAGCGTATTCTTGTCGAGGATACTGCATTCGCATCATGTTCGGCTATTTTTGAAAGTAAAATAACCGAGGAGTTCCGAATAAGGAAACCGTTCTTTCTGACTAGGGATGGATCTGGTGGGGGGTGTGCATCAAACAACCCCCACCCCCAGCAACAAGGTAAAAGAGTAGAGTTGTGAAAACACATACGTACATGTAAGCTTAAAATACTAAGCATTTTGAAGTATGTTTTGTTGACTGCTTAGGTCGAAGTTAGGGTCCCTAACTGTGTATATAATCCGGTATTTACTGTCATAAAGTTGAATGGATGGATCTTGAATACACTCCACCAAAATTTTCAAGATCCGCCCCTGTTTAGTAACAAGACACAGACAGCAAATTGGAAAACGCTGTCTTTTGTATGGCCGATAGTTTACTCGATTAGACATTCAATTTGGCGAACATTAATTAGTATACACGTGATATTTCCAATTCGATTAGGCTTTCCTTGTCATGTAATCCCCTGGCGGGAATGACTTCAAATGTACAACATGTATCTTATTCTACCAGCGTGAAAGGCGCCTGTGTACATGCCTCGTCTGTTCCGAGCATAATAGGATTATTGACTTGTAAAAAAATATCTCTAACTAAAACTTAACACACATTCACCGTTATACCGTTCTCCCTTCATTCCCACCCAGAATTCTAAGTGATGCTCTTTTTTTATCCAGAAGTCCCACCGAACACATTTGTTACCAGTCAGATCGTGGGAATAATAGTAACAATTGTTACGCAAACACGTTCTTCTTATCACAGGATCTGAAATACTAATAAAAGTGATGTTGTTGGTTGTTTTTTGTTGCTGTTGTTGTTGTTTTTCAAAAATCAAGGAGTTCATAACTGCAGCACTTTTTAACATTTCTAAGCAGGTGCGGGTTTCAATCAATTCTATTGTTTGCCCGATAATGTAGAACGTTCTCTTTGCTATCATCATCATCATCATCATCATCATCATCATCATCATCATCATCATCATCAGTAGTAGTAGTAGTAGTAGTAGTAGTAGTATTAATATAATAATAATATTATTATTATTATTATTATTATTATTATTATTATTATTATTATTATTATTATTATTATTATTATTATTATTATTAATCTTATTATTATTATTATTATTATTATTATTATTATTATTATTATTATTATTATTATTATTATACAAAGAACCTTATTAATATTGTTTACTATATTTACCGTCTCATGCCACATGTTATTGTTAAACACGAATATACATGTCTTTGTTTTGAATACACACATTTCGAAAACTGAGTTAAATGAAGTTGTCTTTACTTGACAATATAAACATGATCAAATGGTGGCAATGTTGCTGATGTTTACTCCGACAAAAGATTATTAACTCGTGTTTAGTGAAAGGAACTTGATTAATGAAATAAAAAATAATAATCGAATCAACTGTACAATGTTGAAAGTATGGCGACGTCGCCCTGTCTGCTCTTTTGTTATGCCAACTTGCAGAAGTAATCTCTGTTTTGTTTGCTTGTTGTTGTTTTAAAATACATCGCAGCGACAAATTATGATTATTTTAGCAACGTCAAGCTTTTTTGTGGAGGAAGACCCCAGACAAATGTCTGGGTAGAACCACCGGCGTACCACAAGTCAGCTGGAAGACCTTCCCCCCATTAAATCCTGCGCCCCGAACGGGACTCGAACCCAAGTGGTGAGAGGCTTAACAGTCAGAGGAATTACACATCGACGACTCTACCACTATGCCACGTGTGCCCCTGAAATCTCTATAGTAACAGATGTTTGTATCGGAGTGTCACAAGGCACCGCCTTGCATCATTTCTCAGTTAAAGTTATGTATGGTTTGGAATTTCATCATCAAAATTGGTGCGAAAACGTTATATAATGGATGTGTGTCCATAATTGTTCACATTATTTCAAATGAGTAAAAAAACCCATAAAAGTTATAAAATCTTTTAGCACTGGGGAGCCATAAATTACGTCGATCGAATCCTGAAATGTTCCAATTAGTTACGTAATCGTACGTATTATCCCGTTACCCTCATTTTCTTTCGTCCGTGACCCTTAATTCGTAAATAGCAATGGCGGACTAAGGATTCCCAACTCGAAAGAGAGGAAGGCCGGCTTTGCCTTATCGGAAAGAAAAGCAGATCATTAACTCTTAGGATGGAACAGCACAAATCTAGAATTCACGGCGAAAAAAACACAGACGAAACCTTTCTCTTTCGGCGTGTTTAACGGAAATGCCTCATCGGCTATGAATCTTGTTATCTTCGCTCAAATGATTTTTCGGGGTCGGTTGTAAACTTGATACATTTTTCACCGAATTCAAGGAAACAATGCTTGTTTCTTGCATACATGCATAAAAGATTCACACATCATGCAAGCCGAGTTCCTCTCTGACAAATGAGAAAAACGATATTTGCCAGCACTTTTTTTTTGTAGCGGAAGCACTTCCGGAAAGCAGTAAACGTTGGTTGTTAGGAAAATATGCTTACTTATTATTCAGTGCTACTGCAAAACATTTCACACAAAATGTACAAACTTCGTTAAATCGATTCAGAGAAGACCGCAATAAAAACATCGACGTATTCGTATTGCGAGTTTCAAAATGTTCTGGGTTTTTTTCCATTTTACCTGTGATTTTAAACACGGATGTGTGTAATTGGTTAATAATTTGCAAAATCAATATCGACATCAACATATACAAGGAATCTCACTTATCTGAGACCAAGATCACTTAGTTTGACTGTACATTTTTTCATTTGAAGTATCTATTTAAAAAAAGTATGAATTGAGGGCGTAATCAGGTGATGAAGTTAAATGTGTTCGTTTTATGTAACTCGCTTTCGATTCGTTATATGTATAACTAGCACTCTGCGCAGTACAGAAATATGAACAATGTCTAAGATACGAATGGGTAAAATACACAGTGAGAAATGTTAAATAAAATTGCGTGTAGAATTTACAAGACGAAAATCATTAGCGATTATTTATAGGAGCAAATGAGAATACTTAAAAGTGTAATGTGTTGTATGCAAGGGAAACATTTATGTTAGAGATTTATGTGATGAATGGCTATAGCAAAATTTTACATATTTAAAAAAACTGTTTTTGGTTAAATACACATTTTTGCATACATAAATACACTGTACATGTATTCCTATAAATTTAATTGAAAATACACTAATATTTTAGCCATAAACTTTACACAATCTCTTCATCGTTAAATTTGTGAGTTTTGTTTAATCATGCACCAGAATCATTCGAACGTTCTGGTTGTGCCATTACTAGAATTAATTAAAGTAGAATGTAATTTATTAATCAATTAGTTTTGGAGTAATGCCGATGACATTACTCGTTGTGTTACCAATTATCTACATGCAGATGTTTAAATCGTATCGGTCACAGTAGATTATATTTGCATTTTTTTATTAAAATTTGTATCAGAAAAGTCAAACTCTGTATAAACACAGTGAATAATGGATTAAAACTATACATCAAATATTGCCGCTGGTCACTTGATTTTACGTGAGAGTCTTGTAATTCCAACTATCGCTTCTTCTTCTTCTTCTTCTTCTTCTTCTTCCTCTTCTTCTTCTTCTTCTTCTTCTTCTTCTTCTTCTTCTTGTATTATTATTATTTTCACTGTTATTATTATTATTACTGCGATGAAGTTGAATGAATATTATTTCATACACCAAACACACAACACAAATTTCTGGATCCGCCTCTTTCAGGTACATGCGCTGAGCTGTCACCAAATCTCTTTAAACGGCGTACAAAAATGCTTTCTTAGCAGCAACATTTTTTGGCCGATTTATCTTATTATTGTTCAAATTCTTGTATTTCATTATTTCAAATATGGCTCTATGTTGTTGTTGATGTTTTTTGTTGTTGTTTTGTTTTTAATGGGTCAATATAAATACGGACAAAGCATGCAGCTCATAGTTTGATTTTCTCAAACAGACCTCAGCTGTCAGCGACAGATGTTAAGTTTCATGTAACAGATCATTCGGACTAGTCATTTATCACAAAGTAGGAAGATAAGACACGTCCGGTACTTTTTACTCGGAACACCCACGCCGACAATAACGAATATCGATAGAAAGTGCTAAAGATTTCAGATTCATCCAGAAAAAAGCTTGAATTTATACATTTTGTAATGGGACAAAACTTAGGTTCTTTAAATCGGTGATTTTTAATAATTAAGGAGTAACATATTTAGTATATTACATGGTATATTACAACCATACCAAAATCGGTAAACATCCGATAGATGCATTACTTGCATTTATCAGCTGGTATATTTAAAATAAACTATTTTAAAAAAGGGTATCTTTAAACGGGGATGTTTAATTACGATTGTGATAATCGTTTCCCAGTTGTTTATGAAATTTGCCATCTTAGTTGAGTGTCACGCAGGCTGGCGCTCTCCAACGGCATGTACACCAACCACGGGAACCGTTGCTTAACCGCGCAACTCTGGAAGCCGTTTAAACCACGTCTCTAAAGAGTTGACCCAGCAGCGAATCTGATTTGAAATGCACATATGTCTGCCAATGTGACCGTTACATTAGTTCGTGGCCTTCCATATGTGGTGCTGTCGTATACATTAGCATACATTTGTCATGCTTCTTGCTGCGCCTTTGATGTTTCACGTCCATGCTCTTTCTTGTACTTTCCATTGTTATGTTATTTGTACGAATCTATAGTCTACAGCGTGTATCTGATATCACCAATTCTGGTAATTCTAGCGTGATCGGACTACTGTTAAAGGTTGAATCCGACAGTTTGAAACAAACATATTTTCATTAAACCTGAACAGATCTCGCAATGTGCTGTTTATTGATGTCCTACACCTGTCTGAAAAGTGTACCATAACGTCACAAGTGTCATTACATGTATTTCCTATCTGAGTCACGCTGCACAGTTTTCTATTTTTTAACTAAGACAATCACGTGACCATTTATGTTTTAGCTCATGTTTACGTCATCCGATATAATGTCAGTGTCTATTTTTAGAAGAAATCCCAATCGTTTCTATTTTTAGATCTGAAAAGAATGAACATTTTAATAGTTGATTAACGAGTTTTACTGTCCCAAAATTGAGATACTTTTGAAAATCGTCAAAACTTAGACCAAAGTATGATGTTTTTCTACAGAAATTATGCATAACTACCTCAAACAGAGGTCACATATTGTTACATATATGAGTTATGGGCAAAATGGCGGATACCAACTTTAAAGCATTATCGAATTGTGAAAAACTTCCCAATGTTGTTTTTCCACACAAATCATGTTGTATGTACTCGCCGTCAGTGGATGGAACCTGATTAAAGAAACCAAATCTAATCAACGAACTACATTATACTGCATACTGTTTACAGTATGCGACTGGCCACATCGACCAGACGGACCAGTAAACATGTAGAAGCAATCACCGTGGTAACATATGTTCGTTCTGGACAAGCTCCACATCAGAGAAAACGCGCCTTTCAGATTGCAGAAAGATCCGATTTGGACTCAAACCCACGGGGATTGAGGGGCTTTGGAGTTTGCTTATCAACAATAACCGCTCTGTCAGAGCGCCTGCTCAAATGTTACGTTTTGCTAACCGACTTATAATTCCAAGCAGGTATGGATCCAGGGAGAGGGGTGCACCCCACCAACCAGGTATGGATCCAGGGAGAGTGATGCACCCCACCAACCAGGTAAAAGAGTAGAGTTGTGAAAGTACATACATGTAAGCTTAAACATACAAAGCTTTTAAAGTAAATTTTGTCTGTTTGTCTGTTGACAGCTTAGGTCGAAGTTAGGGTCCCTTGCTGTATATGAACACACAGTAAGGGACCCTGACTTCGACCTAAGCTGTCAACAGACACAATTTACTTTAAAGGCTTAGACAGTTATGAACCTAACATAATGGGTTATCCGTGACCGAGCGATTAGAATCACTACTTGTTACTCCTCAGCCACTTGCGTGGGTTCGAGTCCCGGTCGGGGCGAGACCTTCCATGTGCGGATCTGCCGTGCGCCGGTAGTTATACCAAGGCATACGTCTGGGGTCTTCCTCCATCAATGATACGCTTGGCTAGGCCAATATAAACATAATTTTGTCGATGCGATGAAACAAAAGCAAACCCAAACAAACAAAAACTACACACACACAAAATCACACGCACACACACACACACACACACACACACACACACACACACACACACACACACAAACACTCAGAGAGAGAGAGAGAGAGAGAGAGAGAGAGAGAGAGAGAGAGAGAGACAGACAGAGAGAGAGAGAGAGACAGACAGAGAGAGAGAGAGAGAGAGAGAGAGAGAGAGAGAGAGAGAGAGAGAGAGAGAGAGAAAGAGTAGGAAAGAGAGAGAGACACGCAGACACACAAAAGACCATCAACAACAACAAACACACCACAAAAAACACACACTCAATCAAACAAACGTGCTAATACAACTGTACGTAATTCGCGCCCAGAACAAACGAGGACGTTTTCATTCGGATGGGCGTTAAGCTGATACAATTTTACCGATAATGTTCAATAGCACCTTTATCAAACCAGGCAGTAATGTCTTTAGCACGTGTCGTTGACATAAATCATAAATAACCCTTCCAGAATCACGTGAGAAATACAGAGAAAAGCAAAAGAAATGAAAAAAATATAAAACTTATAATTTTTTCAGACACGTGCTACGTGTGTAATCTTTAGAATAAACATTTTTTTAATTAATTCCACAAAAAATTAAAGCCCTTTATCATTCAACTTGACGTGTATTCATTAAGTAACACACATTGATTGTTTTCAGCAACTCACGTGTTAGTTATCGACGCTCGGAACACCTCTGGCATTCCTACGAAAGCTTGTGCTTTTCGAAAGAGCGGCGGAAATATTTTATTGTTATTGTGTTTGTTTCAATCGGAACTCCTCGGATAATTCCGTCCTAAGGGCACTCCAATCGGAACACCTCGGATAGTTCACGAATCTTCTCTCGGATGTATGTAGGTAGTATTATCACCTCGGCCATTTCCCTAAATGGGGCTACTTTTGAGATAGGCGTCAAAGCAAAGATGGCAGCTCGGGTGACAACTCACTACGATACGGTGCCTGTAAATCTTCAATTTGTGGCGGCATCAAATTTAAACATAACATAACATAAATTTATTGGCATAATGTACAAACACATACATAGAGCCATTATACAATAACAAACTAAAATGGTACAGTGATCAGCATGGAAAAATAAATGAGTTTCTCTGACAACTTAATACTTTAATTTATATGATTACCAGAAGAACCTAGGTAGACTATTATTGCCTCATTTTAAATGCATAATATAAATATTTTCCTATGCTTAATATAACATTTTTATTTGTTGAAGACATAAGCAGTATAAATTTATTTTTTGTAGGAAAACAACAATAATATCTGGTGAAATAACTTTACGTTTCTTTTTCTGTTGCTTTCCTTCATTAATTCCAGAGTTTTTTGCCGACATTAATAGTCTAGATATTCATGCACTTTCTTGCACAATCCTAGTATGCAACACTGCACCGTTTTCATAATATCCATCGAAATGCACAGAGTACACCAACCATGCCTCCACAACTGACCACCGACCACGTGACATCATCCAAATTTTAATTTACCAAGCACAACAGACACACAGCTGTCAAACTATGACATTGTTTGTGTTTTGTGCGGACTACATTTTAGGCATATTCTTCTTCCGACTTCCGGCGACAAAACGATCGTGATTTCAGTAAGTATCATTGCACCAGATACATCCGAGGGATGATTGTCCCGAGGACGGAATTACCAGAGGAGTTCCGATTTAGGGCACTCATACCTGACTTCAATCGCAACTCCTCGGGTAATTTCGTCCTCGGAACAATTATCGATGATTCGTGAATTATCCGAGGTGTTCCGATTGCTCGGATTTGTGAATTATCAGAGGCCGTCCGATTGTGTTCGGGTTATCGAGTTGCAAATTTAATTAATGTTGTTGACGTGACGTCGTTTCCCGCCATAACGTCGCTAGCCGCACCGAAATTCCCGTACTGTAAAATTTCAATTCAGATATGTTTTACAAAAACAGCTGATTTATTAGTTATGTAATAAAAATAATCAAATATTCGTGTTCATTGAATAGTGAAGCTATTCCTCTGCAGACCCTAGCTTCCTATCGTTTTATCCAACTCCTTTAAGGTTTGAAATCAATTTTCAATAAAAACGAATGTCAGATCCGTTATGAATAATCTATTCGGCTAAGTGAGATACATCTTGCTATAGTGTGCACTTAAAACATGGTTTAATGTGGATAATGAAAGTGTATCTTCAAATGTATTTCGATAAAAGCTGGCGCTGAGCTTGTTCTCTGTGTGTGAACTATTTTTCGGGGAATGTTAGAAACTTGAGAGTTTTCCTCGAATATATTAAAGGTGGTATCCGACAGTTTTCTTATATCAAATGTACATAACAGTACTTAACCACTGCTTAAGGGAATTTGGCCCTCATTTTTGTATAAATGTAGCCTATATTTAAATCTTAAGACATACGATATTTAACACAAACTGAATTGTAAGACAGAAGTCTAATCGCTCTTAATGTGTATTATTTCCAAGAGTCTGAAAAGCCCGATTGTGGTCTCTGCTAAAAATAGATATCGACGTCAGAGCGGATTACCCGGATGACTATATAACATGATCTCAAACGTGACTTGCTAAGTTTAAAAATATCTATTTCTGCAGCGTGGCTCGGATAGGATTTGCATTGATGAATAGTGATTTATGTTATGACTGTACACACGGAACTAGGACATCAATAAATAGCATTTTGCTGGACCTCTTCAGGTAACAGTGACTTATTTGGTTATTTGAGAAAAGAAATGTTGGTCCAAACTGTCGGATACTACCTTTAATGGTAGTCGGGTGAAAGGTTAAAGGTATTAAAGGGGTGGTATTAACCAAGATCCATTCAATTTTTTCGTAGTAAATATATATAGTATATATATAGTATTTACTATTATAAAGTCCATAGCATCCACCTAAGCAGTCAACAGACAGAATTTACTTCAAAAGCTTAGCATATTTTTAGCTTACAAGTAGACATTTTCACAACTCTACTTTTTAACCTGGTTGGTGGTTGGATGTATCCCCCGCCATAGATTCATCCCTGCAGACAGTTTGCCAATATCAAATGTATGTAACAATATCTTAACCCTGTTTAACCCTGATTTTGAACATTACCACAATTGTGCAAATCATGAAATCAGCCGCTCTGTATATTTATTACTTCAAAATCTATAAATAAGCACGATAGGGTATTTCTGCTAAAAGAAATGGACATCGACGTCATAGCGTATAATCCGGATGACTATCTCAGATAAAATAGATATCTACGTCAGAGCTGATTGTCCGGATGATGATATAACTCAAAAGTAAGTGGTCACGTGGTTTTACTAGTTTAAAAATCGCTAACTGTGCAACGTGGCTAGGATAGGAAATACATTTATTTAACAACAAGTGGGGTGTTGTGCTTTACTTTTCACATGGATGTAGGGCACCAATAAACTGTATTGCGCGGGATCTTTTCAGATAACAATAATTTTATTTGATTGCATGAAAGCGAAAAAGGTCGAAACTATGGGATATCATCTTACTTTCTTTCTCAAATAACCAAATAAGTCATTGTTACCTGAAAAAGGTCCGGCCAAATGCTGTTCATTGATGTCCTAGATCTGTGTGAACAGTCCAGCATAAATCACCACTCGTCTATGCAAACAGGCGTTTTCTATCTGAGCTACGCTTCAGAGAAAGCTACTTTTAAACTTATAAAAACACGTGAGCATTTACTTTTGCGATTACGCTACACAGCCAGGTCAATATCTATTTAAGCACTATCGCGCTTTTTATAGGGTTGGAAAATACGAACTTTTATAATTCTTTTTTCGCTATTAGTACTGTCCAACAATACAATTTGCGTTCAAAATCTTCTTTATTAAGACTTAAGTAAGGGTTTATGCATAAATAAAATATCGCCCAAATTCCCCAATTCCCCAATTTAAAGTTAGATATTGTTACATGTATTTGATATCGGCAAACGGTTGGATACCACCTTTAATTCCTACTGTCTCAGCTACATGTATAACGATTCAATACATAATAATACGAACCACCCTCTAAAAATGGGAAGGCCGTTGGAGATATCAAAATGTGTATTATTTGTAGCTATTTTTCTAAGAAATGAGCACTCTTGCGGGTGATTAAGGTAAATGCAAGTATTCCTTCCATGCTTACAATCCTCGTGTGTGATTATATATAAAATTGATACCTTTCGCAGTAGAGAAAATGAGGCAATTTAGAAGGTCCTGTAGTATAATATAAAGAAGGAAAAATGTCGAATGATAAAGGGTGTATAATTCAACGGTAAAAGTGAAGAACTTTGGCGAGTAATAGAAATAGTCCTTATCAACCTCATACCGGGGTATCGTATGGAGATTCGAAGAGAACATATTTACTTTTTGCCAAAAACACAACGCAAAATTTGCTTCTGTAAGATTTTTACACTTTTTCTAAATACATTTTTATAGATTTGTCTTGCATCGATGTACAAACAAAATATGATATAAACTATGTTCAATTAACGTTACTACTTGTAGAGACTTTTTTATGAGAATCACACATCGGAATAAATCGAACTTTCCGAAGAGATTCGATCATCATCATCATCATCATCATCATCATCATCACCATCACCACCACCGCTGCTACTACCATATCCACCATCATCATTATCATCAACATCAACAACAACAACAGCAGCAACAACTTCAGCAACAAACAGCGAGAACAATACATAAAACTGTATATATATGCAAAATGAGAGAAGAATTTAAACCTACTGGTTAAGATAGTATAAACAAAGCAGACATGTCAGAATGTAAATTTCCCACCTAAGAAGCAGCGACTTTTCTCTGTCAGAGACAGATTCAATTACCATTTTCCAAAGTCAATACCTATCACACATTTACATGAACACTGGTATGTCTGGCATTAAGCCTCAATATCAGTACAAATCATACGCAATTTCAATATTTCGTTAATTATTTATTGGTGTTTACAAAATAACTCATCAGCTTTCGATGTATTTTGTTAGAAAAAAATATAAACAACCACAATGAAACGTGCCTTTTATCTAAACGTTTTTCGTGTATATATGTTTTTTGGACAGATGTTAATGACATGAAAAACACGCTCATACACTTAAATAATCTTGTCTCTGGTGGGATTCGATCTCACGGCCCGAATAGGCCTATGTCAAAAAAAAAATTGTCGGGATTAGTCAGTGTAATTAACACATCTCTCTTGTTGTTGTTGTTGTTTTGTGTGTTGTTGTTTTTTGTTGTTTGTTGTTGATGTTGTTGTTTTGTTTTTTAAGAAGCATCACAGCGACTCAATGCTTGTCATTGTAGCGAAGTTAGGGATTGGGATTGGGATTGGAATTAGCCGGCATTTTTGCCGATACTCCGCAGCGACATTTCTATCATTATAGCACAGGGGCACTTGAGGTGCCCATGGACTGAACCCGGCCGGTCAATTATACTGACACCGACGAGTCAGGCGTAATGCTGTCCCCTTAACCCCGAGCGTTAGGAGGGAAGCCACTACTACCAACTTTAAAGTCTTTGGTTAGACCCGGCCGGGGTTCGAACCCACGACCTCCCGATCCGCAAGCCGACGCTCTACCACCTGAGCTATTGCGGCCGGTGTAGCGAAGTTAAGCTACTTGGATAGAGGTGAACCACCGGCGCATCGCAGGTTAGCTGGACAACACTCTTACATTTAGTACTCCGTCCGTAACAAGACTCGAACCCAGGTGTTGAGAGGAGCAACAGGTCCGCAACCCTACCCCTCTGCCACAGGCGCCAGTACACTTGTCTTTGCGCGACGAATTGCATAAAGGCATTTACTGAGTTCAGAGCATTTGTATTTATTAAACACCATGATTATTTGTCCATATGAAAATATAATTCATTCGTGTTTCTTAGACAATCGCCGAGTTTAAATAACTTCCATAAAATATTGAATGTTTCTGAAATATTTAGGAATATACGTTCTCGTGTGTCATCATATGTTCACGTCATAGAGCTATATTTTGCGCTTGAGTAGTGTCAGTAATCCTTAAATCTAATCAAACCACATGAAAAATCTATCAGACTATTGTTCATCTGGAAGAAGTATTGTTAATCCAGACCAATCTGTCAAGACCAGGCCCAATGTTTCAAGTTTTCACTCTCCAGTGTCTTATCTTTGGGAACCATTATCTATTTACTCCACTCAGTAGCTTCTATAGGCTGCGATTGCTAGATGAGCCCTGTATTTTTCGTCGTGAATATATTTGGTGGGTGTGGAGTAGTTTTTTACGTCAGGAAAAGTATGCCGCATGCAATAACATGATTAAGAATGGTCTTGGAGATGTTTTCTGTGAAAGGAAACGTGTGTGCCTAGAGTAACAATGCAGCTTGCAATTGCAATTTATCAATGTTGCAGACATCAGTGTAGAAAGCAAAATAGCCAGCAATAACAAACAAAAGTGTTTTTTTTTTTTTTACAAAAACGATAATAGACATCAAAATATCCGTCGAATTACGTCTTAAAATTGGACAGTGCTTAGATAACTTTCTGCAACAGCTTTACGTTTCTTTTCATTGTTATAGGCACATGCTTTCTTCGGCGTCTTGGGTATAAGGCATTCGGGATCTTTCTCAATTTCTTCTTGCTTACGCAGATCTTTCAATCGGCCATTGGCATTTATATTGCGATCATTCTGATAATTGGCCTTCCAGGGCAATTCGACCATTTATACAGAATTACAATTGTAAAACATTTTCAAGCAATTCGCCTAATATTAAATTTTCTAAAATACATGTTAAGGTGGTATCTGACAATCAGGGTCAAAGATGTTGTCTCAAATAACCAAAAAATTCATTGTTACCCGAAAAGATCTTGCAAAACGCTGTTCGTGTTAGATACCACCAATAAACAAAGTTTTAACCGTATCATACTAAATTGTTTGTTTATTTTTATTTTTTTTTTAATTTTCAGAGGCCTTTATCTATGCAGTTCTTCAAAAGAAATGAGGTGTTGTTGTAATTTATTTTAACACTTTCCCCGAACACTGATGTATGTATCTGTGCAGAATTTTCAAAAGATCTATTGTTCGGGCCACGAATGCCAGTTATTTATCAGTTTTGCTGTCGATGATCTGGAAACCATACCACATAATCAAACGTGCTCGTCATAACAAGTGGCACTAAATGTCGTTCAAAATGATGCTTAGCGGCGCCACGAGCAGCAAATAATGTGATTATGGCAGTGGAATTTCACGATCAAGTAAACTTACTTTCAAATATATTTCTATCTTTAAGGGATGGGTTGAATTTACAGCGGCATGTACAAAGAACCTGCGCATCATCCAGAAAATCAGCGTTAAACCGAAAATCAATTACAAGATAGAACCGTTAAAGGCGGTTTCCGAGAGTGTTCCTATATCCAATACATGCAATAATATCTAACCTCTGTTTTAGGTATTCGTCCATCATTTCAATAGAAAATCAAAATTCAGTCTAAGCAAAGACGATTGTAACACTATCTAAATTATTAGACAGAACAACTCGCTGAAAAATCACTGTAAACGTTCTTTCTTTCCAAATCTAAAAGTAAGCACTCTTTGGTATTTCTGCTTAAAACAGGCATCGACGTCAGAATGGGGTTCCCGGTTAATGATATAAAGCGATCTCTAAACTAAATAGTCACGTGTTATTTTTTTAGTTTAAAAATAGCTATCTCCGCAGCGTAGCTCAGATATGAAATACCTGTTTGCAATGACAAGTGAGGGTTTGTGCTTGAATGTTCAAACAGATCTAGGACATGAATAAACAGTGTGTTTTTGCGGGATCTTTTCAGGTAACAATGACTTATTTGTTGTTGTTGTTGTTGTTGTTTTTTTATGGAAAAAATTTGGTCGAAACTGTCGGATACTGCCTGTAAAAGGTGACCACTTAGTTTTATGAACACATTATACTGTCATCCGGGTAATCCGCTTTGGTGTCGATATCTAATTTTAGCGGTGACCACTATTGCGCTTTTTATGGTGTTGGAAAGAAAAGATACTATGTTGTTGTTTTTTTCTTGATTGTTACTTCTAACAATATAGTTAGTGTTCGAATTCGTATTATTTAGACTAAAGTATGTATCCCCCAAAGTTGTGGTTTGATATTGTTACATGTATTTTATATATAAGCAATCTTTAACACCTTTAATACCACTTGTATAATCTTTCGATGGATTGCAAGTCGACTTTTAAATTAAAAACCCTCTTGTTTCCTGTGAAATATTCTACATTTTTTTTCAATATTTATTATTATTATTTCTACGTTGTTACGGTTGTCACTTTCTTAGACTTCATTGTATCCATTGTAAAACACATCACTTTATGTCTACTTGTCCGATCTGTCAGTTGTTTTGGTAACAACAAACCCTTACAAAATAATATGTTTACAGTTGGAATAAACTCTGCCAAGTCATTGCTCTGTTTATGACTTTCGTCGTAAGGCGATTTCGCGCAAATACAATCAGGAAATAAAGTGGTATTTCGAAGAGCCAAAAATTTGTTTTAAACCGTCAGAAATGTTATAATTTTGTCGATGTAACGTCTTTATCAGTTTGAAATAGACTCTATAAGACTCTATAATAGACTCTATAAATATCATGACATCTATTATTTGTTAAGGTTTAACAAGATTTTGCTTTTTTGTCGAGGAATTGCAACGACGAATTAAAGGTGGTATCCAAAATTTGGCATAAATCTAATACACGAAATCTTGCAACTTTTCTGGAGAATTTGTACATAATTGCTGCATAAAATTGCACTTTAGTTTAAGGAAAACTTCTAATAACTTTACCGTAATGGTTAGACAGGACAAATCGTGTAGTATATCGCTGTAAATTAAGATCATTTCCAAATCTATAAATAAGCACGTTGGGAATTTCGATTAAAAAAGTTATTGACGTCAGAGCTGATTACACGAGGATCTTGTAAGGTAATCGCCAAAGAAAGTGACCACGTGGTTTTCATAGTTGAAAAATATAGCAAACTGTGCTGCGTGGCTCGGATAGGCAATGCAATTTCATAATGACAACTGTGGTGTTGTGCTTTACTTTCTCACTGATGTAGGGAGCCAAAAAACAGCATTCCGTGGAAAATTTTTTCAGGTAGCAATAACTTATTTAGATATATGAGAGAGAAAATGGCCCAAATAGACGGATACCAACTTTAACAGATTAACGGTGTTCGAGCGATTGAATTAATCTTATAGTGTTTAATGGCACAAGAAACGTCAGCGGTGCAAAAACCTTAGCACATGTACATACAATACTAACTAAACAAGTTTCTAAGTCATGCAGAAAACATGGTACACTATGAGAGTTTTGAAGAGCACATTAAAGTTATTTAAGATTTTGTATATTAATATATTACTTTTACTTATTTATTTTTTCAAACAAAAAGCGTTGTTGTTTTTTCCTTCAAAGTTTTACAAGATTTTGCTAGGCTTGAATAATACATCAACAAAAGAAGCGGTTGTACTAAATGCTACAGCGTCTTTTGCCGAGCGTAACCAAGGTGAATGTGAACACAAGAAAGATAACTCTTACTTCTTGCTAATAAGGTCTTGGAGGAGTTATGAATCATAACGAAGGTCGTTTGTGTGTGTGTGTGTGAGAGAGAGAGAGAGAGAGAGAGAGAGAGAGAGAGAGAGAGAGAGAGAGAGAGAGAGAGAGAGAGAGAGAGAGAGCGTGCGTGCGTGCGTGCGTATGTGCTTGCGCGTGTGCGTCCGTGTGTGCACGGCAGGTAAATCAGTAATATTTGGAACTTTTTTAATATGTTTTGTAGTTGTTTTTGAGATTCCTTGCAGCGACCAATTATTATCATTATAGCGATGTCCATGAACCAATGGCTCAGTGCAGGTCAGCTGAAAGACCTTCCCATTTTAAGTCCTTCGCCAGAACAGGACTCGAACCCACGCGGTAGGAGGCAAAGCTGTCAGAGGAGTTACAAATCGGCGACTCTACCACTATGCCACTCTTTTTCAAAACCATTACATGAGCTTCCTTTGAAAGTTAAGATTGGACTACATGTACATGTACTTGAGTGAAAAAAATAGAGCCCGCGAATACATTTGTATTAACTTCTACTACTTTTGTTTGTTTTATCTTTCTACCAACGTATTTCAGTTATTTTGAGGAGTGTCCACTTATAGCATACATAATTCTTAACATTATCCTGGCAGATCATTTGTTGATATTTTGCTTGAGTGTTTACAAGGGAGCCAATACCATTTTTAATGACTAGTTAGTTGCAGCGGTGATCGACCCCGGGGCCTCCCGTATCTAGAGCTGACGCTTTACCGAAATCGATACAGGTTAGGTTGTTAAGGATTGAATTGTCTGTATACACTGGCTTATGATACATTACTATATAGTAAAATTGTTTCACTGCGAGGCCAAATGAATTTGTTTTGAATACCAGAAACACAGTCATCATCTTTTATGGCACCTTCCTGTGTTTAATTTAAGTGATAAACTTGCTACTTCTTTTGACCTGGGATCGAACCCGGGACTTCTGGTACCTGGAGCCTACACTACTGATTTCACTACCCAGTCCGCAGCTTTTTTATATCATTACGCTCACGGTGAGAATGTGAAAAGTCAGGTATGGTACATGTATACAGTACATGTATATCAGTGTAGTTCTTGTTACACATGACATTGGGAATTGTATAGTCAAAGTATTGTACTACATGTATATCAGTGCAATTCATGTTACAATTGACATTGGGAATTGTATGGTCAAAGTATGGTTGTACATGTATATCAGAGCAATTATGTTACAATTGACATTGGGAATTGTATGGTCAAAGTATAGTAGTACATGTATATCAGTGAGTATGGTAGTACATGTATATCAGTGTAGTTCTTGTTATAATTGACATTGGGAAATGTATGGTCAAAGTATAGTAGTACATGTATACCAGTAAGTATAGTAGTACATGTATATCAGTGTAGTTCTTGTTATAATTGACACTGGGAATTGAATGGTCACAGTATAGTAGTACATGTATATCAGTGAGTATGGTAGTACATGTATATCAGTGTAGTTCTTGTTATAATTGACATTGGGAATTGTATGGTCAAAGTATAGTAGTACATGTATATCAGTGAGTATGGTAGTACATGTATATCAGTGTAGTTCTTGTAACAAATGACATTGGGAATTGTATGGTCAAAGTATAGTAGTACATGTATATCAGAGCAATTATGTTACAATTGGCATTGGGAATTGTATGGTCAAAGTATAGTAGTACATGTATATCAGTGAGTATGGTAGTACATGTATATCAGTGTAGTTCTTGTTATAATTGACATTGGGAATTGTATGGTCAAAGTATAGTAGTACATGTATACCAGTGAGTATAGTAGTACATGTATATCAGTGTAGTTCTTGTTATAATTGACATTGGGAATTGTATGGTCAAAGTATAGTAGTACGTGTATATCAGTGAGTATGGTAGTACATGTATATCAGTGTAGTTCTTGTTATAATTGACACTGGGAATTGTATGGTCAAAGTATAGTAGTACATGTATATCAGTGTAGTTCTTGTTATAATTGACACTGGGAATTGAATGGTCACAGTATAGTAGTACATGTATATCAGTGAGTATGGTAGTACATGTATATCAGTGTAGTTCTTGTTATAATTGACATTGGGAATTGTATGGTCAAAGTATAGTAGTACATGTATATCAGTGAGTATGGTAGTACATGTATATCAGTGTAGTTCTTGTAACAAATGACATTGGGAATTGTATGGTCAAAGTATAGTAGTACATGTATATCAGAGCAATTATGTTACAATTGGCATTGGGAATTGTATGGTCAAAGTATAGTAGTACATGTATATCAGTGAGTATGGTAGTACATGTATATCAGTGTAGTTCTTGTTATAATTGACATTGGGAATTGTATGGTCAAAGTATAGTAGTACATGTATACCAGTGAGTATAGTAGTACATGTATATCAGTGTAGTTCTTGTTATAATTGACATTGGGAATTGTATGGTCAAAGTATAATAGTACATGTATATCAGTGAGTATGGTAGTACATGTATATCAGTGTAGTTCTTGTAACAAATGACATTGGGAATTGTATGGTCAAAGTATAGTAGTACATGTATATCAGTGAGTATGGTAGTACATGTATATCAGTGTGGTTCTTGTTACAATTGACATTGGGAATTGTATGGTCAAAGTATAGTAGTACATGAATATCAGTGAGTATGGTAGTACATGTATATCAGTGTGGTTCTTGTTACAATTGACATTGGGAATTGTATGGTCAAAGTATAGTAGTACATGTATACCAGTGAGTATGGTAGTACATGTATATCAGTGTAGTTCTTGTTACAATTGACATTGGGAATTGTATGGTCAAAGTATAGTAGTACATGTATATCAGTGAGTATGGTAGTAAATGTATGTCAGTGTGGTTCTTGTTACAATTGACATTGGGAATTGTATGGTCAAAGTATAGTAGTACATGTATATCAGCGTGTATGGTAGTACATGTATATCAGTGTGGTTCTTGTTACAATTGACATTGGGAATTGTATAGTCAAAGTATAGTAGTACATGTATATCAGTGAGTATGGTAGTACATGTATATCAGTGTAGTTCTTGTTACAATTGACATTGGGAATTGTATAGTCACAGTATAGTAGTACATGTATATCAGTGTGGTTCTTGTTACAATTGACATTGGGAATTGTATGGTCAAAGTATAGTAGTACATGTATATCAGTGAGTATGGTAGTACATGTATATCAGAGCAATTATGTTACAATTGACATTGGGAATTGTATGGTCAAAGTATAGTAGTACATGTATATCAGTGAGTATGGTAGTACATGTATATCAGTGTAGTTCTTGTTACAATTGACATTGGGAATTGTATGGTCAAAGTATGGTAGTACATGTATATCAGTGAGTATGGTAGTACATGTATGTCAGTGTGGTTCTTGTTACAATTGACATTGGGAATTGTATGGTCAAAGTATAGTAGTACATGTATATCAGTGAGTATGGTAGTACATGTATGTCAGTGTGGTTCTTGTTACAATTGACATTGGGAATTGTATGGTCAAAGTATAGTAGTACATGTATATCAGTGAGTATGGTAGTACATGTATATCAGAGCAATTATGTTACAATTGACATTGGGAATTGTATGGTCAAAGTATAGTAGTACATGTATATCAGTGAGTATGGTAGTACATGTATATCAGTGTAGTTCTTGTTACAATTGACATTGGGAATTGTATGGTCAAAGTATGGTAGTACATGTATATCAGTGAGTATGGTAGTACATGTATGTCAGTGTGGTTCTTGTTACAATTGACATTGGGAATTGTATGGTCAAAGTATAGTAGTACATGTATACCAGTGAGTATGGTAGTACATGTATGTCAGTGTGGTTCTTGTTACAATTGACATTGGGAATTGTATGGTCAAAGTATAGTAGTACATGTATATCAGTGAGTATGGTAGTACATGTATATCAGAGCAATTATGTTACAATTGACATTGGGAATTGTATGGTCAAAGTATAGTAGTACATGTATATCAGTGAGTATGGTAGTACATGTATATCAGTGTAGTTCTTGTTACAATTGACATTGGGAATTGTATGGTCAAAGTATAGTAGTACATGTATATCAGTGAGTATGGTAGTACATGTATATCAGAGCAATTATGTTACAATTGACATTGGGAATTGTATGGTCAAAGTATAGTAGTACATGTATATCAGTGAGTATGGTAGTACATGTATATCAGTGTAGTTCTTGTTACAATTGTATATCAGTGAGTATGGTAGTACATGTATATCAGTGTAGTTCTTGTTACAATTGACATTGGGAATTGTATGGTCAAAGTATAGTAGTACATGTATACCAGTGAGTATGGTAGTACATGACTGTATGTCAGTGTGGTTCTTGTTACAATTGACATTGGGAATTGTATGGTCAAAGTATAGTAGTACATGTATATCAGTGAGTATGGTAGTACATGTATATCAGTGTAGTTCTTGTTACAATTGACATTGGGAATTGTATGGTCAAAGTATAGTAGTACATGTATATCAGTGAGTATGGTAGTACATGTATATCAGTGTGGTTCTTGTTATAATTGACATTGGGAATTGTATGGTCAAAGTATAGTAGTACATGTATATCAGTGAGTATGGTAGTACATGTATATCAGTGTAGTTCTTGTTATAATTGACATTGGGAATTGTATGGTCAAAGTATGGTAGTACATGTATATCAGTGTGGTTCTTGTTACAATTGACATTGGGAATTGTATGGTCAAAGTATAGTAGTACATGTATATCAGTGAGTATGGTAGTACATGTATATCAGTGTAGTTCTTGTTACAATTGACACTGGGAATTGAATGGTCACAGTATAGAAGTACATGTATATCAGTGAGTATGGTAGCACATGTATATCAGTGTGGTTCTTGTTATAATTGACATTGGGAATTGTATGGTCAAAGTATAGTAGTACATGTATATCAGTGAGTATGGTAGTACATGTATATCAGTGTAGTTCTTGTTATAATTGACATTGGGAATTGTATGGCCAAAGTATAGTAGTACATGTATATCAGTGAGTATGGTAGTACATGCATATCAGAGCAATTATGTTACAATTGACATTGGGAATTGTATGGCCAAAGTATAGTAGTACATGTATATCAGTGAGTATGGTAGTACATGTATATCAGTGTGGTTCTTGTTATAATTGACATTGGGAATTGTATGGTCAAAGTATAGTAGTACATGTATATCAGTGAGTATGGTAGTACATGTATATCAGAGCAATTATGTTACAATTGACACTGGGAATTGAATGGTCACAGTATAGTAGTACATGTATATCAGTGAGTATGGTAGTACATGTATATCAGTGTGGTTCTTGTTATAATTGACATTGGGAATTGTATGGTCAAAGTATAGTAGTACATGTATATCAGTGAGTTTGGTAGTACATGTATATCAGTGTAGTTCTTGTAACAAATGACATTGGGAATGGAATGGTCACAGTATAGTAGTACATGTATATCGGTGCAATTCTTGCTATAATTGACATTGAGAATTGCTACCAGACAAAAGACATTCTGATATTCATATGGGGTGTGCAACATTCAATTGCAAAGCATAGTAAATTAAAAAAAATTAAGATAGCTTCGCAAAAAAGACAACATAAAGTAAAAAGGCAATTGTATTAAAGACATTAAAGGTGGCATCCGACAGTTTGCCCATAACAAATATATGTAACAATATCTTACCTCTGTTTGGGGTATGTGTGCATTATGTCTGTAGAAAAAAAATCATACTTTAGTCTAAGCTTTGACGATTTTCAACAGTATCTCAATTTTAGGGCAGTAAAACTCATTGATCAACACTTAAATTGTTATTCTTTTAAAATCTACAAATTAGAACTATTAGAATTCCTTCTTATAATAGTCATCGACATCACAGCTTTTTCTAAGATTTGACCTAGTGACCTACTTTTTGACCACACATGACCCAGTTACGACTCATTTAAGATTTCATGCAGGCAAACATTTTGACCAAGTTTGGTTAAGATTGAGCTATAAATGTAGTCTTTAGTGTGTTAAAAAAATTTCCTAAAATTTGACCTTTGTCTTAATTTTTGACCACAGCTGACCCAATAATGAAATAATACAAGATTCATGCAGACAAATAAGCTAAAAAGAGTATATCCTATCCCATACACACTGCGCAGATAGCTATTTTATAACTAAGATAGCTACATGACCACATATTTTTTAGTTCACATTACATGATCATCCAGGTATCCAGCTCTGTTGTAGATATCTATATTTAGGTGAAGTCCCCTCCTTGTTTATTTATAGATTTAGACATAATCATTAATGGGTATTTTAAACATTTTATTTCATTATTTGTATTTGTATTTAAAGCGGTAAATTTTACAATTTGTATTGTTTAAAAATTAAGTAAATGTTATTTAAGCATTTAATTACACTAAAGTACAAGTTTATACAGCAATTAGGCACGACAGTGTCAAAATAGGGGTAAGATGTTGTTGCGTGTATTTAATATACCAGATACCATCTTTAAAGACAAAATATCACAGAAAAAATAAGGGCAGTGAAATTCTGACCAAGACTGCAACATGTATCTATTTACAGAGGTCTACTGTGTGTACCAGACATTTCCATTACCTTTTTGTTAAATAGACTTAAATATAGGTTGTTTAACTTCTCTGAAGAAAACAAAGAAATCGATTAAGTTGAACAGAATGCTTTGAAACTTCTCACATATTTAGTACTGACATATTACTTAGCAATAACATGTATGTTACATTATTTGGAATGGAAAGAAACCAAAAAAACATCAGATAAATGTACACATACAGGTGTATATTTCTTCAGTAAAAATGACAAAATTCAACACATTTTCACTAAAATTCACTAAAATAACTCTGCAGCAAAAATGTATTACTTTGTTCTATTAAAAACACAACTTCTTTTGTGAAAGATTCACAGCATAAATTGATTGATTTATTGATTTCTTTTTACATGTAGTAAACTAATGCTTTTAACCTAAAAATCAAATAAGCTTAAAAACATTACCAAGCATATTCACATTATGCATTAATACAATGCAAGTATACTGCTCATGGCAATTTAAAGTAGTAAGTTTAATGTATGACAAAACAATCATACAATCAACCAGTAAAACACTTAAACAACAGCTCCATATATATGTGAATGTGAAGCACCAGCTTTCCTAACAACCCTCTCCGAACTGAGCAGAAATCCCCTTACCTGTGTAATGCAAAAGAACGATACATATACGAGGGTTGTTTAAAAAGTTTGTGGAATTTTATTATATACAGTAATCTTATACATATGTGAGGGTCGTTTAAAAAGTTTTGGAATTTTAATATAGACTAAAAGCTGATACCGATTCACAGGCCTAGTACACCAAATCAGAACTTGATCTAACCACAGCAATTATTCCGCTAAATAATGACTTTGGACAGCTTGTTTCTTTTCAAATGTAATGTGTGGTCTTAAAGTTCCAGAAAGTCAAATGGACTAAATTGCTTTTTATCATAGTACAAACATTTGATAAACAACAACTGCTTTGTGAACAGACACTTTCCTAACAGCTGTCTAGATACAGACCAAGGTGACTTTATCCTGAGTTTTGCACACCACAGCAAAATTTTATCTAATAACAGTAATTATTTAGCCAAATGTTACATCTGACTGCTTTTTTATGTATGGACATGTTTCATTTAAAATTATATTGTCTTAAAGTTCAAGAAAATCAAATAAATTACAATGATCTTTATTACACTACAAACATAAGATACACATCTTGATCATTTATCTTTCTACACTTGTGTTAATAAACATTATTATTAAACAGAACAATGATTTGTCAGTGTGAAACGATTCTGAAATAAACACAAGCTTGCATTGCTTGCTGCCAGGTGAAGGACGTATTCTTGGCTCAGGCAGCTTTAAGGCTATGTTTGATACTTTCTTGTACAAGCTTTGTTTAAAGACATTGAATAAAAAGTCTTAACCATTATGACTCCATATATATTCTTCAATTAAGACATTATGGCTCCGTATATACTCTTCAATTAGGACATTATGACTCCATAAATGTCTTTATTGTGGTTTTGCAAACAGAAAGAAAACACTTATGACAGATCCTATATCCACAACCCTTTGTGAAACTGATTATCCAAACTAAGTCCCAATGCCAGTCTGACAAGGGAATATTTATCTCTCCTTATCGAAAACGATCTCCTCCTCCACCACAATCTTGCCCATCCTAGCATCGATATATTTATCCTTTCCAAGCACCGTAGACTCCGGACCCAAATTTGGCCTCAGATCAATCCCGCCTCGATCGCTTGGAGCAATCAGCAGAAACTTAAGAAGAATTTCAAATGTGTCGTCATTGAACTCTACCATCTTGCCTGCTTCTTCTTTATAGAGATAGCGAGGTCTGTTTACCCAATAAAGGTTCTGGTATTCATTGGCATCATCGTCTTTCCACAGTTCGATGGTATTGAGCTGGTATGCAGTGAAGAGGAACATGTGTCCGTCCGTGAGGACAGTCTGAGTGGTGAACGGGTAGGTGATGTCTTCATACATGTTGAAACCTGGAGAAGAAGTATATATCATGACTTATAGAAAAGAGCAGGTGTAATCGACTAACATTGTCAGAAATCTTGATGTTTCCCAAACAATGACAATGTAGAAAGTGAGTCGTGCTCCTGTGGTTTTTGGAGACCTTTTGTTTGTGAACAATTGTCAACACTGTTTGTTTTGTTTGTTGATTGGGTTAATTAAGATTAAAGTACCATAAATAATATGATATATGTTTATGTTTATTGGGTTTATCATCCCAAAAACAATATTTCAGTTATCTGGAGATGGTGTCCACTTAAAGCAGATATAATGCTGCCTTCACTGTGTATAGCATGCCTTGACCACCTAGCATGATACCACACCCAGTCACATTATCCTGACATTTGTGTTTGGATATCGTTGCTATGCAAAAAGTAGAATAAATGACAGTTTAATTCTGTTCAATTAAAAAAAACGCCTAAGATTACACACCTTGAAAATGTGCCTGAGCAAGTGTGGATACAAAGCTAGTTGTGAGACCATAGCCCCTCAATGCCTCCAGATAGGCTGCGTCACCAAACTTGCGTTTTACCCGATCTAGTTGATGATGATGAGACAGCTGCACAAGAAGATGACTGAACTCACATGGGTCACCATAGTTAAACCCTGAAAACAAAAATAAAAATATGTCCTTTTGGCACAGTTTTTTGGCAGAACATTGGAAAATATAATCAGTTAGATTTAGTATTTAGATATATGTAACAATGATCTATTTGAAAGTAACATTCAAATTAGTTCAGTATAATGACCACCCAATAGTTAAAATAAAAAATAGTGAATAATTAAATAGCAGGCCAAAAAAGTTAATCATTATAAAAATTGTTCGACACTGATTAGGCTTTAGTTTAAATATGCACAATATGAAATTACTGGGCATAGTATAAGCATTATTCACATTCCCAAAAATGGGACAAAACTGTTAAGCAAAGTGGTATGGTTTAGTTATCTATCTACATGAGTTCAGAATAAATGTGAAAGATAAAAATCTGTACCTGGATTTATGTTTCGCTGCTGTGTTTCTCTGAACTGCCCCAATACAGATGGTTTGTAGTGCATCTGGTCGTATGTGAACTGTGTACAAAGATCATGGTCCAATGGGAGGAACTGAAACCAAATAAATATCATGTTTTAAAAGAAGATTTTATTGTGAGGAAAAATACTTAAGACATACAAGAAAAAGACAAGTTGATGTAAGAAAGAACAAATGCAAACAATTTACTTAGGTCCGACAAAAGGCAGTCGACTGTGGTCCAATTCCACTAGAAATCTGTTATACATTTTTTTTCTGATAAAGCAGAATTTGATAGCTCAGTGAACCTCTGGTTGGGTGTTTTTTTTAACCCGATTCAGGAGTGCTGGTTGTTTAACTTTTCAAATATAATATATTTATTTTGTTTAATCTCATAACATCGTCTGGGCGTTCTCAAATAAATTTATCCCAACAATACATAAAGGTGTCGCAGTACCCGACAGCCTGCCTGTACCAAATGCTATTACCACTGTTTTGGACACTTGCTTTATTGTTGGACAATAGAAATTTTAAAAAAAAAATCGCTCTAAATGCTCACTCTGTCCAAATCTTGTCCGGACTGAGATAGGCTATATCTGTTTACAATGACAAATGGGGATTTATGTTCTGCTGTTCACCATGAAAAACATACAGCTAAAGTTTGGATAAAAATGTCTCACCTCAGGCAAGGGTAGTTTCTTTCGAATCTGGAAAGCAACTTCATTTTCACTATGAAACATGGCATTGTTCTGATAGATGAAACCTTGATGCTTAAATGGAATCTTGGCTCTTTCAACAGCATCTCTTGACCAACATGCTGAAATTGGAACATTTTCATCAAAGTGACAGTCATGCAAATGGCTAAACTTTCCACTTAAAGCACCTATTAATGTCATAAGAAGTCCTTTCACTTTAAAATAAGCAAGTTCATTAACAAACTTCGGCTCAGCACATAGTGTTCTCAAATATTTCACCCTACTCCAATGCCTTGACTCATGAATTTCACGGTTTGTAGCCAATTCTTGTTCAATAAATCCGATCACCAAGGGTTTCAGTTCAGATTTGACATCATTTACATCCAGTTTCATCAATGGCGGAGGAAGAATAAGCTTTGGGTCATGCTGATCATGGTCTATGATAAGTGATGTTTTGGTCTTATCTGCCTGATAACTAAGCAATTTGGGACTAAGTTGTATCTTTGGAAACTTCCAAGTTCCAAATTCATTCTCGGTAAGGTGTTTTATTTTTTCCAATGGTTGCCTGAGTTTAGAAATTTTTTGCTTCTCCTCTTCCCAAAGCCATGCGATTTTAGGGGGCATCGCTCCCCATCTCCCTGGAGGGTATTTCCCCCTAACGGGTGGATATAGCGAGTCGCTGTCATTTTCAGTGTCAATGACCTCTAACGAATTTGGCGCTACGGTTTCTACTTGCTGGATCTCTGCCTGTGAAGACTCATTTCTATGCGAAGCAGCAGCCAAAGAACGCTTAAAACCAGAAAGTCTATTTGACCGACAAATTCTTGACATGTGCGCAGCCATTTTGTTTGACTGGTTCCCTTTTCAGTATTTATAAGCGATTACAACTACCATTTTCTAGGCGAATTTTCGTATTTATTCATTTAATTTCAAGGAAAAGATTTAACAACCTCAACTGTCATAATTATTTCTCCTTGTAGAAATAATGGGGTGAATAAAAGTCATATTTATAACAATAACATTAATTAAATTGCCACAAAAGAAAGAACGATAGTGGGCCGAATACGAAGACCAAATGACCGCTGGTAGACATAAAAAATAGTTTCTATTAATTTGGTAGAAAACAATTATGTCAGACATTACAGTGTCATTTTCCGTGTTTTTATAACTTATTAAATCATGTTTTTATGTGAATATTGATGTTACCATAGTACACATATTTATATTTTTGGCGATGATGAAAGTAGTTCCAAGAAGCGGATGCCGACTCTTTTGTATATATGCGCTTCCTTTTCCGCTCTCGGGCTCCAAGATGGTGTGTGTTTTTCTTCAACGTATAAAATTTCACAAAATATGCCTTAATGAAATCATTTTTACGCCACTTATACACTTTGCTGAAGTGAAGCAAAGCTAACCTTTGTTATGAGCCAGTGGTTGTTGCTAAAGTTAAGATTTTAATGGTAAAAATGTGCAAAATACCTACCCACGTGGGGTCGATTCTTCTGTGTGGTACACACCGTTCTCCATAAATTCACGAAATTTCCGCAAACATTGTTGTGTATAAGTTTCTAAGTCTATACGGGCTTAATTTGTACGGTGATAATTTTAGGAGACCTGTTTATATTAAAACAGGAAATATCCATTAAGCAATGCAAGTGTCGATTAGTATCGACCATTTCTATGTTAAGTATTCAATAAAATGAACGATACTATGTACTTACCAGGCGTGTGACAGAAAATCTAAATGTGCAAGCTTGTTGCCATATTCTGGGAACCATACTGGTACTGTCGAATGGGGCAAGTGGCCAAAAACAGTTGGGGGGCCCTTATTTATAAGTTACTGGAAAGGTGAAAGGTTAATAGAATATTAAATTGTCCTGTTGAACATAAGCTGTCATAAGCTCTTTATTACAAAATGGTTTTTGGTTAGGTTTATTGACTTACCAAGAGTATATCATTGCCTGCAGACAGTGTCAACTTGAAACAGATATAGTGCTGCCTTTACTGTGTATAGCATGTAAACACCATGCATGATACCACACCAGTCACATACACACAGTCTGAGTTGTAAGGACACCTGAATCCGTAATAAGGGTTTGGATGGCATCTTGTGTTAAAGTGGACTCAGTTGATTCCTAAAATCCTGCAGGCAGTCTACAGCATTTGCTGATGTGTATCGCTGGAATGTTGTAATTGTGCAGTCTGGTATCTGGTATACTCAAGGCTGTGTTGATCAGTATTAATGCCAAACAAGGGCAATACAGTACTTAATACCTTATGACAATGAGGGTTGAAAGTGGACAGATGGAGTTTAAGATTCTTGCAGAGACTATAATACTTAGATTCCCTATTCAGCAAGATTTCTCCCCACCATACAAATGTGCCTTATTTGTGCTCTTTTCTTTTTTTTTTTCAAACCATTTAAGGTCACTATGTGAATTTTCTAACAATATTTTAGCAGAAATTAAAACATTTTATTTCTTTTCACAGACTCAGAAGAGGCGAAACAACGGGCGCAGCAAGAAGGGCCGTGGTCATGTTGGTCACGTCAGGTGTACCAACTGTGCACGATGTGTACCCAAGGATAAGGCTATCAAGAAGTTTGTGATCCGAAACATCGTTGAAGCTGCAGCTGTGAGAGATATCTCTGATGCTAGTGTTTATGAAGGTAAATAGTACATAATTGCAATTAAGTCATAGTCTGCATTTATTCTGAATGCATTGGGCATATTCCATTGGGTGACAGGGCACCTTTAAATGTTATAATTACCCTGTCAGATTCATTTTTGAAATGCTCCATAGTAGTTTTTAATGGTGGCGGTGTTCTGTTTTACTTGATGATTAGTCAATAGGTTTGGATGTATTTATGTCCCAGCAAGTGAAATGGTTTCTTGCTATGTGCCTGTTTGATGGAAGTTATAGCATGTGTGGCGACTAGTGGAATGTTTACAAACAACTTGTTTCATAACCTTAAAATTTAAAAATTTGACTTTTTAAAAGATTTGAGTTTTAACTAGCACTTATGTTTGATTTGGTTTAAAGTCTGGACCAAGAATCGGTCCATTGTATTGGTCTCTTCTCTGGTCAAATTCCTCTTGTTTTGAATTGTTTTTTTATCCTGTTGTCCTACCAGTATAGTTTTAATGGTTGTATTCAACGGTTCTGCTATATCAAATGCATGTAACAATAGTTCTCCTTTATCTTTGGGGGAATAACGGCATAAATTTTGCAAAAATTGAAACTCAAGTCTTAGAAAAGACAACTGAACGTTACCTCAAGACAGTACAAAAACTAATTTATTATTTATAATACAATCTCATTAAATGAAATGGGGGTTTGCTAGAAAACTTATGATTAATAAAATTATTATTTAAAATTGTGTTATAATGGTTTGTTTTCAGTGGAGGCCGTTTAACCTCTAGTATATGAGAAGGGGGAAAAATGTTTTTTGTTCCTAACCAAAACCATGGAAATTTTTAGCTTTGTTGCATTTTTATGTTTGAAAACTCTGGCTGTGACAATGTTTTCCATAACAGTTTTTCTCAGCCTTTTGTACTGTTTCAGTGTATGCCCTGCCCAAGCTGTATGCTAAGCTCCTGTATTGCGTGTCCTGCGCCATTCACTCTAAGGTAGTAAGAAACAGGTCCAGGGAGGCACGTAAAGACAGGACACCACCAATCCGCTTCAGGCCCATGAGGGTAAGTCACTTTAAAATTATGTTTTGTGCAGTCCTTGTTTGGGGTTGGTTTTTAAAGTACATTGCAGCAACACTATTATAATCATTATGAGATGTCCACCTATTTTGGTAGAGCAAGCCACCTAGACAAAGTGGCCGCAATTTCTCAAGTGGTAGAGCGTCAGCTTGCGGATTTGGAGGTTGCGGGTTCAAATCCCGGCCAGGTCAAACCAAAGACTTAAAATTTGGTAGTAGTGGCTTCCCTCCTAACGCTCTGGGCTAAGGGAATAGCATTACGCCTGACAATTATGACATCCACTTTTAAAAAGGGTGCTTTGTTGTTTGCCTTGACTAACCATTTTGTAAACATGATTTATTTGATAAAGATAATTGATTGAAAGTGAGAAAACTTGTTTACTATTAAATTTCATTATTAATAGCAGAGCCCAAGTCTTAAGGGCCTGTAACCATGTTAATAATTTCTCATTTCAATAAGAAGAAAGTACTGAGGAAAGTAGAACATGTTAGGAGACAGCTCTTGTTATCTTCACCATGCAGTAAACCTAATTTTAATTTTATCTGTTCTCTTTTTGCAGCAAGATGGTAACGCCCCCCGACCAGGACAGCCCGGTGGTGCACCTCGTTAAACATGCAATGATCGTCTTAAGATTGTATATACATCACTGGCAATTAAACATGGTCGGAAACATCCAAGTTTGTTTTTTCATGTCCCTCCCTCCTTTTTTCTATCAGTATAATAAACTTGACAAGGCCTTAACTAATCTGCCCAGCAAAATCTTCCACACTAAAACATCTTGTTGCAAAATACAAATATTCACAATGTTGAGGACTTTCATGGTTGCATTAAAAAAAAATTTTAGTGATAAATAAATGTTAAAACCAAGATGTCCAAATGTAATAAACTTTTTTTTTTTTTGTAAATTGTCCCTGCACACAAAAAGCATGTTTGTTCAGCTTGCCATCAAACATACATTAGGGTTCTTTATGTCCGAAAAGTAACTAAATATATGCAACTTAATACATAGACATTTACATTGCAGCGATTATATTTAACACCTGTGACTGGCAGTAAATACTATGAGGCATGTAATAGACAGAGTTTTTGTTATATAGATGGCACTCTGGTGAGCGATGTACAGCTTTTTCATAATAAGATATCTGCAGTAAATTTGCATTGTAATTATCTTGCACCGATTGCTTTAAGTTGATATTAAATGAAAGTTCACTTGAGTGCTGTAGACATTCAGAAAAAATATCAGTTTGCATTTTCTACTGGATATGAAAAATGGCAGCCATGTTTATTTTTTTTTAAACCAAAATTGTTCACCACACTGATATAGTGCCACATAAGAAACATGTATACCTGGCTTTTCCAATTTAGATGGACATTATTATTTCAGACAGATAACAAGAAATGTTGTGAACAGACATATGCCCCCTAAGTTATGTCCAGTAAAGCAAATTTTGTAATTGTCATGGAGGTATTAAAAAGACAATAGCATTAGATTTATGTATACAACCATATATATATACCGGTATTTACCTCCTATTATTTCTTTTCTATTGGCAAAACTACATAAAAAAGGCTGTCCTTACAACAAAAATTAGGTGACAACCTGCAAAAGTTAAAAATCCCTCAAGAAATGACACTGAGCGGACACAATTACCAGTGCACTATCAACGATTAGGACTTTGACCTAAAAATGTGACATTGACATTCAATTAACCGACCTGGGTCTTTTGGGCGACGCATTGTCTTCATGTGTTTGACCACCAGTGCCCTTCTAGGGATTATGACCTGTAAAGGGGTCTTGGGTGCTGCGTGTTGTCTATGTGTTTGACATTTATGCCAGGTCATTTCAAAATCCCTTGAGTTAATGAGCAGACATGATCCGCTGTGCACTTCTAACGGATTATGACTAAGACATGTGGGACATTGACTTTCGAGTAACCGACCTGTGTCTTCTGCGCGACACGTCATCTTCATGTATTTTACATTTCTGCCAGGTTATTTCAAAATCCCTCCAGAAATGAGTTACAAGAGCAGACAGGACAACCAGTGCACTACCAGGGATTATGACTAATGATTATAAAGTGTGACCTTAGCCTTTGTGGAACCGACTGGAGTCTTGTGCGCGAAACATCGACTTTTAAGAGTTTGACACTTCTGCCAAGTCATTTAAAAATCCATGCAGGAATGATGGAGTTATTAAGCTGACATAAATATTCTATTTACAATCTTGAAACAGGGCCACCTAAAGGACATGTATACAAAATTCAAGGCTTTTGTTGCTTGCCAACACGCGAAAATGGCCATGCCTCTTGTTGAGGGATCAAAATTCAGGGCCAGCTAAATATTGATATCATTGCTCTAATTCTTGTAGTCTTTTACAAGAAGATTTCGAGTGGTTACCAACACAAACGTTTCTGGATTGGCCATGCCACTGCCAGCCATGTTTTTTTATTCGATCAAAATTCTTTGAACAATTTAAGGTAAAACGCTTTTACAATAAAAGTCTAAACCCATTGCATACAATGGATTAATTAAAATGACATTATGAAAAAAGATGAAACTATTTAAAATGTCAAATATTAGCTGCCAACTACAAACCCATTAAAGCAAGATCTATGTTAGCTATAAAAGATAAGAAGGAACAGATCAAGACAGTAAATATGTTTTACATTTATTTTGTAAAATTCTGAAACAAAATACATAAAAAATATTGACATCATTGCAAAATGAAATTGATGAACACAATTCAGTTTTCTATCTTGAATGTATTATGTTTCAAATAATTAAAAACATAAATAATGTTTATTTCAATTATTATTATGGAAACCATGTAAATAATAAATGCATCCATTTCATTAAAACAAGCTGGTCTTCGTAAGAGCTGTAACTAATTAACTTACATCATCTATTCTAGGTGTACCGTTTCTACAGTCAAGTCCTCATTTTCGCAGAACATACCTTAAGTTTATCTTTTTTGCCAGTTTCTGAACAATTTCATAATCAAATGTGTTCATCTAAAATTTTACTTTCTTTTATGCCTTGCACCAATAGATCAATTAAATTTCAATCAATTATCAGACATTTAAAATGGAATGATGATTTAAATTGGTTATGAAAGAGACTTGAAGCCAAGCCTTTAATATGTCAACTCCTGAGAACAGAATGATGACCATAACTATCCACCTTAAATATCTTTCATTGAACTGCACACATGCACATGAACATTTTATCATGCATTATCTGCCTTCCAATTTTACATATTCCTAAATCTTCATATCTAACCTCTCTCTGATCACATAACCATCCTAATTCTTGAAAAACATGGATACATAGTTATAACTTTTTTTTCTTAACAATATCATAGTTACAAATTACCAACATTTTGCACTTGTCCACAATCTGATATTGGTCAGATAATTATGTTTGGTTGTCGTGTCAACACAGCATGTCGTTCAAAGTGTGTAGAGCTTCAGAAATCCTGAATAAAGTGTTATTTCCAATTAAGCTGATTTCCTCTGTAACTGTATCTATGCGCGCGTGTATTTTCCCCAGATGTGCATCATGAAAACGGACGCGATGAAAATGAGGCTCATGACTAGAACGGGGACTGGTCCACTGAAACAACAACAACAACAACCATTACAGGCATACATCTATGTGCAAGAAAAAGTCAGTACATACACCCAAAAATAGTACTGACTTATTTCCTATGTTGTTAATATAAAGCTTTCTATTTACAAAACATTAAAACTGAAACATTAAGGACAAAACAGGTCTCATTAACAAGCAATCAGACCTTGAAACTGTGATGAGGACCAACAAGTCATGGAACTACCCTTATATTTGCTTGAGCCTTAGCAAGGGAGCTATACCATTACCATTTCTTACGACTTTGGAATGTCGTAGAAAGGGCTCAAACCCAAGGCCTCCCGTACCTGAAGCCGACACTGTACAGATTTTGCTGTATATATTTGTTATTTTATATTTTAAAGAATTCTCAATTTTACAATTTATTTGATAAGTTGCTGTAGGCTACATCTATTAGGACTGTGACAAACATTGTCCCTGTGCTCTTGCTTTAAGGTATTACCACTAGGCAAAATTGATGTTAATTCCAGATTCTAATCTGGTAATTTAGAATCAAGCTCGATAAATCATGAAAACATGTACATGGTGACACTCAGCTGAGTGGACAGTTCTCCTTATTGAATTAAGCTAAGCATTTTTTACAATGAAACACATTTAAATGGACAAATGTGGTGTTCAGGATAAAAAAATGACCATTTTACATTTCTTCAAAAAGTAAAATGACAAAATGATTACACACTGGTGCAATAAAGTACATAGTAGCAGTGAGGATGCTGGAAATATTTTGAGTTGTGTGCTTTATAGAAATTGCATGTTAAATAATTATTTGACACATAAGGTAATTATGTAAATATCCAGCAATTAAGAAGTGATATGTGTAACTTAATCCGTTGGTCATGTGATACACCACAAGTCAGAACTATTTTCAATGCCTTTCCTTGCAGTTTTGCCCCAAAAGGGAAAAAATTAAAAGCTCAACATTACGGAGTATTATCATACTACATGGCTACAAGCAGTTAATTTCTCATCCAAGCTACTCCTGTAAAGTGTTTTGGCAAAGTATATGAACTACTATCACCTGAAGCTCTGGCTGGGAAATAAAATCAGAAACAACAGAACGACCATGACATTGTAACTTAATTACTATCCAGGTATAGATGTATTACGCTAATAAATACAACTCACACTTTGATGCCAGGCGAGTCTTCAGTGTAGAATCGCCACATTCCAGCACTACCACCACCACTGGGCTTTGATCTGCCTGCGGAACTGGACGATGGTGTTTTCCTGTCAATGCAAACAATTCAATTTAAGTGACAATTCAATCAGTGATATAATTTGTGCTTTCAGTGTACAAAGATTGAAAGAATGGTAAGTCTGTGGGACATTCTGTTTTATGACTTAATGCCTGGTTATTGAACTGGATGGACTGAGTACAAACAAGTTTAGCCAATATGTAATGTTAAGCACTGAACTTTAGATAACTACCTACCTCTGACGGACAGTGGAGCCCCCAGACCTGGGGCTGACTGTTTTAGATGAGGACGGGGAGCGACCCCCACCCACTGAAGTTGAACTAGCTGGGGCTGGCTGTTAAAACAGAAAAAAAAACATTTAGCACAATCTATGTGATATATAAAATGGAATCTTCAATATCTAGTTAAGTAGTTATTCCAGCACAACTGATACACTGACTTTGTAGGATTATCAAAATACATATGTTCATAAATTTAACGAAGTACAAAACAAAGAAAAACAGTTGCAATCTGATCATATAATAAACTTTGAAAAATGAATATTTTAATCTGTTATGCTGAAATTACAAATACCGGTAGTTCTTGTTAGAAATTAAAGCTTCTAATTTGGATAAGAAACATTTTTTAAAAACTCAATGTTTAACAATTTTCTTTAATTGGAATTGACCTTTATAGAAAATCTGTACTTTCAGTAAATTCCATTACAGCCATGTAACAACCAATTGCTGTTAATTGTTAAGATTCAAAGAAAACTGTACTGGTTAAGTAAAGCAATCAAGCTCTAACTTTTCTGGTGCCGGTCACTTCGGTAAATGACCACTTCGGTAAATTCATCTTATATAAGGATTAATCCGGTCATTTCGGTAAATAGGTAAACATATAGTATAGTACCTGATTGAGACCGAGAATTCGATATGTCTAGGTGTGAAAAGATTTTCACACATCTGCCCGAGACAGACAATTTAATCATTTATTAATTTATTTATTGTCTCTTGTTTTAGCTAGCATAAACGCGTGTCAACTAGAAAATACTAACATCCAAGGCCCATCGCAATTTCTTTGCTCCAAAACCTCAGGATGTAAATAAAATAAATATGAATATTTATGTATTATTATCAAAAGTATCTGAAATGCTTAAAATTATGTGGTGTATATTTAGATGCTTAAAGTTATTTGTTATTACATTATTTTATTTTTCTAGTTGACGGCGTCTCTGCTAGCTTAAACAAAGAGACAATAAATAATGAACGAATGATTTAACACATGGACATAGGGCCAATTCTCCGTCTCAATCAGGTATTATACTTTATGTTTACCTACTACATAAGATGAATTTACCGAAATGGTAATTTACCGAAGTGACCGGTAACCAACTTTTCTATGTTGCAATATTGTACGATATTGATAACACACCTTATAACGGACACTATTTCATGTAATTCTGGGTGTAAAATATCATTTTTTTCGTATGCTCATACAACATTTTACAAAAGCTTGCACAGTTAATTAACAATAAACACTTAAAAGTAACTGAAAAAAACACAGGTGACTTACCATTATGATGTTCTGACAGTATTGTGGTGTACGACGTGTCAGAGTAGATTTATAAAGGAAGTGACGCGCCGGCGGATTGGTTCCCCACTTTTGACGGTTAGTAGATGGTACCCAATCTGGTTGTAAAATTGTCTCCCTTGGTTAAATCTGGCAACACACGCACTCATCCATCAGAGAACCACTCAGTAAAGATCTAGATGTATTTTGATTACAAAAATGTCTTTATATGCAATTACAAGTGTATCGTTTGATCAGCGCTGAAGGCAGTAATAATTAGCGACAGTTTATCGAAATAGTGATTTATTACCTATTATAAAAGTTTAGATATACAAACAATATAATACATCTGGAAGAATCTAAAGTGTAATTTACACAATTTGAGCACAAGCGATTTCTTTTATTCATTATCACAACAACACCTTAAACAACAATGATTACTACTGCTAACTGCTGCTACTACTACAACTACTACTATTAGTACTACTACTACTACTACTACTACTACTACTACTACTACTACTACTACTACTTTCCATTATTATTATAATTATTATTTATTATTATTATTGTTATTATAATTATTATTATTATTATTATTATTATTATTATTATTATTATTATTATTATTAATCTATTATTATTATTATTGTTATTATTATTATTTTTTTTTATCATTATTGTATTGTTATTAAGCGATATATAAACTATTTACAATTGAGAGAAAACAACAACAACAGCAACACAAAAACACTGAAATAAGTTTTGACAGTGTTAGATAATACAATTAATAAACGTTAAAAATACGTCAAGATGATCAGATAAGATAAGCACGTGTGGCGAGGACTTGAGATGAAATGACGAAATGATTGACATTTATACTGGGAAATGTCTCTTTACAGATTATATCTCACACAGTATTGACATGATGTGTCAGATCCTTTAAGGTGGTAACCGACAGTCAATTATATCCGACTAAAAATAGCAAACTGTGAAGCGTGGCTTGAATGGGAAATACCAGGATGGATCCAGGGTTGGAGGATGCCAAACACCACACACACACAAACATACACTAACTAGGTAAAAGAGTAGCGTTGTGAAAACCCATACATGCAAGCTTAAAAATACTAAGCTTTTAAAGTAAATTTTGTATGTTGGCTTCTTATGTCGAAGTTAGGGTCCCTTACTGCGCATATATATCTAGTATTTACTGCGATAAAGTTGAATGGATCTTGATTCATACCCGCCCCCGCCCCCCCTCCCCCCCCCCCATTTTCTGGACCAACCCCTCGGAAATCCATTTATGTAATGACATGTGGGGTGCTAGGCTTTCCTTTTCACAGGGATATATAAACAACATTTCGACAGATATTTTCTAGTAACAATAGTTTTTTTGGTTGCATGATAAAAAAAATGGTAGAAACTCTCGGGTACCATCTTTAAAACTCAAATACCAACTTTCGCTAAACGTTTGAAAATAAACAAGTTTAGTACATAAATGCGCTAATGCTAATACATGTATGTGTAAACTGACGTGTAACATGTCTGTCTGTTTTTGCTGTTGTTTTTTCCTTTCTTTGTTTGTGTGTGTTGTTGTTGTTTCAAAACGTTTTATAATGCTAGTACCTTCATAAATAAACCAGAACTACTTGACAATGCATGGTTATGTAACAGACGGAATTGGAACACAAATTTTCATTTAAAAGTAAATCGTCTTTATGAAATTTTCTGTTGGGTCTTTAGTTACGAGACTAGTCATCTTATTTAAAGCATATGCTCCCTGCGGTGTCTTGGATGTCTAAATCCATGCACTTTCTTGTGTTACACTGATACATATGACGTCATTATAGCGACGTCAAACGAACTATTGTTTGAATTCAATGTTATTTTAATCTGGCAATGCTAACTATCCATATGACGAATAGTAATTGTTCATAAACGCGTATTAATCACAACATCCACTGTTTAATTAACTGTGCGCCAGCTCACTGGTTTTATAAAAGAACAATTAGTTGCAAAAAGATAAAATCCTGTTTGCGGGAAAATAAAAAATGGAAAAATGTGTCTTGTTTACTCTAAAACTGTTTTATTTCTGTTGCATTTCAAAAGTTTACTTTTCACTCTTGGATCTATGCGGTGAAAGTCCTAATGAACACATAACGCCAAGCACTTTGTAAGAGTTTATTTCTGGTTATAACAACAAATTATGCTAGTAACATTACGTCATGATTTTCAAGCACAATTAGTTATATTCAACTTCGAACATATACCAACAATACGCACATGTAACATTAAACTATGTTCTTGAAATAATAATAATAATAATAATAATAATAATAATAATAATAATAATAATAATAATAATAATAATAATAAAAATAAAAATAAAAATAAAACAGTAAAATCGCCATCATCATTCATGCCATCACTTCCATATTATTATTTCTGGTGAACATATTCCTAAACCTGACTAGCTTGAACAGGCCTGCCAGTGACTTGGGCCAGCCACAGCAAAAACTCTCTTTTGATGTAGGCATTTTGAAAATAGTAAATGATCGGGAAATACATAACGAGGCTCACAGCAAGGGGTTGCAAACACCTGATTAAGAAAGGACTGATCGAGAAGTGACGAAGAACGTCTAAAAGATTCATAAACATCAAGGTCACAAAACACACCGCAAACAACGCAATCATGAACATGTGTTGTCTGGTAATGTTCAATTCTTTAACCCAGTGAGTTTGGTTTGGTCGATGGAGTATTCCACGGTATGACACTATTTGTAGGCCCATTGATAAAATACAGGGTACGACAACTTGGAAAACGAGCAAGACGACGCTGTAAGTCCACATGGCGCTTAGTGCCTCGAATTCATTACCCTCATCATCATTCACTACCGATAGGTCGACATCTGTGTTGTCACTATTTACAGAATGAACTGATTTCACAGACCAGTTCGAGTGCAGTGACGCTTGTAAGTTTTTGTAGGAGTCGACATCGCCCTCATCCGATACGAGCTCGACAGCTGGTTCGTGATCTGCGATGGTTGTCTCGTAATGATGCCCACGACGCATGACCTGGAAATATACGCTTGGCAAAATGTTGTACATGCTAGGCTCTTTGCTGAAGATCAACGGTATTGAGATAACCAAGGAAAGAATCCAAATGGCGAATAAATTCATAAACTTTCCTCTTTCTGTAAAATTCCTGTGTCTAAATCGCTCGTGTAGTGCCAGATATCTCCGAACAGCTGTAGCTAACATACTGTATGACGTCACACCGACTGTGAAGCATATTATCACGTGACAAGGCTTTTCTGTTCTGGCGTCACTTGTGATGCAATGAATTACAACAAGCGGGATAACAACTATACACACGATGATATGTGCCACTGAAATGCTTGCAGTGAAAACGTACTTATTCATAAACTTTCTGGTCAGTATCAAATACGTCAAAACCAAATTGGAAGTAAGCCCAAAAAGGAACACTATCGAATAGAAAAGTAAAATAAACCCTTCTATCCACTTCCGGTACATCACTAGCGCGTCGCTCGAAGAAGGATTCAGCACGTGCTGTCCTCGTGATACGTTTCTGACGTCACTTACCGGCGAAGTTTGTAAGGAGCCGTTTGGATTAACACCTACGTAGTGCATCATTGCTTCTTTCAGGTACTATTTATAATTCGATATTTTTTAAAGCGAAAATAAAAACGTAAGCGCATAACGGCAATCCGCTGATATGGAAAATGTTGACTGTTCAAACGAAGCCCTCATCGTTTATCAGGATCATTAACTCCAGCATAGAAAAACACGGCTTGGATCCCCGAGAAAACTACGAAGTGTTTGAATCGAAAACTGCACAACGGTTTATTAATTACAAGAAAAACGTAGAGAAAAACGCCTAATTCACAAAGACATTTTGTTGAGACTAATTTGTTAAGGGCGGGTAATATAATTGATTGGAATCAGCAACATACAGACATCTGTCAGTAAAGTCGTCTAAAGTAGAGGATTTTAGATTTGATCTTAGAGTCAAAGCTGTATACGTCAAACTTCTTTGTTGCCGCGTATATCTTACAAGCCTACTGCGCATATGTCTTGGAGGAAAAACAGGGGATTCACCAATGTATACTTAGTTTTTACAGATTTAAAAATATTTCCAAAGCAGTTTATGTTTGAGTTGAAAACGAAGTTTCTCCTCTTAAAAACCTTTTTTTCACAGTTAGAAGTTGACTACCCTGCGTTGACACTGTACAATCAATTAACGCCATCCTCATTGTGCTTACATCCTCAATGTGTTAACAGAAACTCCTGGTATGACGAAGTTGATCATATCAACAAATCCTTTTGCTTATTATTACACGTGTAAAGATGCAACTTGCCCATGTATCGCCGTTATGGCTTCGCAAACACATAAAACAATCGTCTTCTTAATATTAACTATTTTCGTGACAAAATACCACACGTATTTTACGCGTGTCGTAAAATCTCAATACAAAGACAACGTCAGCATTGACTTTATTCAATCGTGGTATTTAAACAAATTGTATCTTTTCTAATTGATTATCAAAATCAATCGTGACGATCGTTTCCAACAGGCACATTGGTTGTAACAATCCGGAAACGTAAGGTGAGTTTGTAGCACCATTGTACACCTATTACACAGCAACATTCCACATGTAACAGTATCACAAAATCGATTATCCAGTCATTTTACAATGGCTACACCCACGTCTCTCATGCATAACATACCCCTGTCACCATTTCATTAAGAATTATTCTCTATCAACATACATATCTGATTGGCAGACTGTTACACGCTGTATACATGTAAGTGAAAGATCAACCTTCAATAACTCAAGAGGTATTTAGTTCCTGTCGTCTTTTTTAAACAACCTACGTATGTCCAACCAGAGACAGACTCTCTATGGCACAGTGACAAATCAATACTACTATCGTGGAAACATCCTTGATTAACTGTGTTCGCTTTCCTGAGAACTGTTTTTCTCCAATACGACGTACCGGTAACTTGCAGCCCATATGCCGTCCATGGTAACAAGTCAGCATTGCATTCCTGTTCTCGTACAGAAAGACAATAGCAATTACAGTCGTTTTTTCGTGTTTTCCCCTGTACGATAATTAGTATTTTAAGGATGTAAAATATCGTTTAATTGTATCAATTACGTAAGACTTTTAGAAACATGCTCCAGGCTTTTAAAATTAACTTTGTAAAAGTAAATTGCAGACCTGTTCGTACTGGCAAAACTAGTCTAATCTACAATAACGATTGGTTTTAATTGGCTTCTCCTCAAAGAAATGTGCAATTACTTTCTAATATAAGTGTATTATTTCTGACACAGTGTTCTTTTGTACTGAATGGAATTAACATGTGCCAATGGTGTTGAATTTCCAATGATCAAAGAAATAAGCAATTACTTTCTAATTAAATTTAAGCAATCAAGTGTTATTCTGTATCAAATTTACATTAACTTGATATGAAATGAACAAACGATCTTAGTCACATGGAGTTTGTAGTAAAAAGTGTTATAATTTTTAGTGGCGAACAATGATTTTAACAGCATAATTTTTCATGGGATGTCCGTGTATAATGTATTTAAACATATTTATTATTTATATAATTGATGCCATTTTAGACATTATTCCATTTGAGACGATATGAATAAGAATATATGAAAAGTCCTTTCAGCATTGCAACATATACCAAACTCCGTAAAGGCACAGGACAAAGGTATTTCACATGCAAACCAAGTGAAAAGCAAGAACAAATTTGTGATGAGTCATTTAACGAAACGAGCAAACCCGACAGTTACCGCCTTGGAACGGTCAGTCGGAAATACGGACGGTTTTACAGAGCTCTGACCTCGCACTTCTCAAAGGTTTCTCAAATGAAAGCAATGAAAAGAAAACCGATATGTCCCAGCGCTGATGTTTTCTTTGATGAGTTATGACGAAAGTAGTGACGTCATTGAAAAATAATGTCCACATAGTGTTTGAAAAGAAAGGGGTATCATTTCGATTATAAAAACTACACAAAAATGGTTGATTAAAAATGAAATTAACTTTGAATCAAGAGAAATCACTCCAAAACTAGCGGACGTTAGCCCGTCAGTATTGAAAGGAGGATTTTCTCATAGCATGTGTAAGTTTGTCGAATTAAAACAATTCTTTAATCGGCGTTCATACACGTTAACTCGTTCACAATTTCTCTGTGTAATTTCTCGTATCAGTATTGTTTTTTTGTTTTTTTTTGCTGTTATTTTAATTCTACGGGCATGTTTTTTATATTCCCATAGGATCTTGTTATATTGTTCTATCTATTCACATTTGTAATAGAGCCGAAAGGTTTCTAGTTGTTTGGGGACATTCGGTCAATTATTTCACTGGTTGTCTTATCCTCAACAAGGTCAGGTCACCGAGGATAAAACACAAATTCACTCACAAAAAATTAACTCGTTTTTTGTATCTTCAAACAGATAAAAAATCGTAAGTGTTTCAACACGTTAAAACACATGTTGCCAACGCTCTTTAAGGTCACAATTTTATAGACGTAATTGTGTTACTGATGACGTTTTCTGCAGTTCTTGTCTTTCGAAAAATCGGATTACAACTGGATACAAATTGGTTCAGTCATATGGCGAGCGAAGACCTACTTAACGGACTTAAGTAGTCTTTTCTAGATGGATGTTTGACTTCCCGCATTCAGAATAAGAATATACCACAAAGTCCTATGAGTACTGCAACATATACCAAGCTTTGAAAAGGCAAAGGTATTCACATGCAAGCTAATTGTAAAAGAAAAACAAATCTGTGATGAGTAATTTAATAAAAAGAGCCACCCTAACAGTTACCGCCTTGGAACAGTTAGCCGGCAAACAGGACCGACTGGGGTGCTTAAACCGGTATTACAGGGCTCTAACCTCGCATATCACTGCCACCTTTATGAAGGTAATATACCATTACATGACAACGCCGTTTGGATTGAACACCGCTTCCATTCCGATCCAATTTTCTATACATCATATTCTAACCTGCGATGCTGCGATGTATCTCAAAAACATATCTATTTTTATTTCTTGTCGCAACGGTTTTGACTGTTCTACATTTAACTTTCATATTGTATCCAATGGTCTAGTTCTTAATATATTCATGTATATTGGAATTCTCGTAAGTTCTTGTCAAATTTTCGTTTAAAAATGTTTGAAAGGTGGCACCCGTGGCCGTGCGGTTAGAGTTGCTGACTTACTCCTCTGCTTTCACCACGTGGGATTGAGTCCCAGTCAGAGTGAGAACTTTAATATGGGGAGGTTTTCTAGCTAACATGCTGTTTGTTTGTTTTGTTTTTGAAAAAAACATTGCAGCGACCAATTATGATCATTATAGCAGCGTCCAGCTTTTTGGTGGAAGAAGACCCAAAACAAATGTCTGGGTAGAACCACCGGCGCACCGCAAGTCAGTTGGAAGACCTTCCCACATTAAGTCCTTCGCCCGGATCGGGACTCGAACCCACGCGGTGAGAGGCTAAGTAGCAGATGAGTTATGAATCGGCAACTCTACCACTACGCCACGAGCGCCCTCAGCTAACATTCGGCGCGACAGTGGTTGTACATAACATAGTAATTCTGGCGTCTTTCTCCTGCAATAATTAGCTGGAGTTCGCCAAAATGACCATAACTGTGTTGGTGTGATCTAGCAAAGCAACAACAACAAAATAGGCTTGATAGATGTATTTGTGTTATCTTCAGCTTATACCTTGCAGGTTTAGTATCGTATGCACCGGGATGAATATGCACCAGTATGGATAAGTAAGAAAATACAGAAAAAGTAATTTGTACACAAAAAAGTTTATTTTGTAAGATATAGTTATATGGCATGACAATAACTTAAGATTCTAAAAGATAGATTTGTTCAGTGGGCTGGAGTAACGATTGCACATTATGCTTTAATTATAACTGCTTAAGGCAGAGCAACAAGATTTAAGGGCAAGGAAAAAAAACTTACTTGGACGTTTTATGAAATTCCACATGGACTGGTATGATTTTTTTTTAAGATTACATATTATCATTACCTCAGTTTTGAAAGTATAAGATGTATAACGTTTCCCGGACTTAATTCAAGGTTGTGTTTTTTGTTTGTTATCGTGTGTTAGAGTAGCTTTTTTGAATCGGAAGCTACACTGGTTATGCCAAAATACAAATACATTTTTGTCAAACAACATAGATCATTACTGCTTACAAAGACAGGAACAAAGCAAGAAAGTATGGCACAAATGTTTCTTCTTTTAAAAAAAACACATCTTACATTATGTTCAATGGTAAAAATACATGACAAATGTAAAAAAAAAAAAAAATAATAAAGAGAGCAGAAACAACACCATATTAGATGAGGGAAAAATCTTAACATTAGTAAAACTATTGTAGTACATGAACGTTTAATTTTGTTTATCATTATATAAAAGAACAAAAGAAATCTTTATCAGCATGTGTTAAGAAATGCATAGTATACATAGAAAAGAAAACGTTCAACAGCTAACATCATAACCTACTGGCCAATGACACTCAACAACAAAATTTTCAGAAAATAACAGAAAATAGTAGTTTGATACAGTCTTGCCAGTTTATTGATTCATAAACATTAACAACATAAAAAAACAATACTTTAACTAATGACTATTGAACTGTAGTTAGTATTTGTATAAAAACATGTATTCTGATTCTTAACTTCAATAACTGCATTTGTTAATTAAGTTTTATTTTAATAATTAAATTGTTCAGTTGTCAGAAAATTGTCAGGAAATGCATTACATTGCATTAAGATCTGTCTACTATATCTATGGCAGTATTTTTTTTATTTGAACTTATTTCTTTCTTCTCCTCAAAATGCCAATTGTCATACCAGCAATTTCTTTATCACAAAACTTAACAAGTTTTACTCGAAACAAGGCTAATGTCACCTTGTTTGTAGAAATGCTAAACACCTTTTGCTTAACATTTAACTGCTGACTATGCAATATAGATGCCATACAAAATCTTAATGAAAAATCCTTCATAATATTGATAATATCTTAATAATTTTAATGAATATTAACTAATTTCAACTGTCAACATATGTTCATTTTTTTCTGTTCATTTATTAAGATACTCTGCTCGACACTTGTTTTATGTCGTTAGCCTTTACTTAAATTGAGAATGGAAAAAAAGAAATAAATGGTTTGAATAATGCATTAACAAAACAAAGGAAACATTAATAGGTCTGAAATGCACTTACAGATTCATAGTTGCTAGTGTCTAAATTATAAAGCAGAATACACAAAATAACAAATAAATTGCTGTACAGTCAACTCATGTATACAAAGATAATCAAACAATTTCAGTTTTTGATATAGAAAAGACATTTATGACAGTAAAATTATGATATTTGCTATATACTTGAAAAAAGTTTTAATGAAATGTGTTTAGGAAACATACAATTCTATTATTTTCCAATTAACCAATGTTGGTTGTTTGTTCCACTTACCTTTAACGGTAAATGATATTTTCCAATTAGAACAATATATATATTCTTAGTTTCTTCGGATTTCCTTGATTATTTGTTTTATTTGATAAATATCATGCAATGTGTTTTGATATACATGCACATTTTTTTTATAAAATCTGTTTAAACTCAACTCAAAGAAGTTGAATTTTTGTGCTAATTTATGATTGTCCTCAAATGTTTTTTCAGTAATTCAATAATTAAGCTGTTTGATCATCTTTGATACAAGAGTGATTTTGGTAATACTTTGATACAGTTGGTTTATGTACACATTTCACAGATTTGGCACCCAGCTTACTCTCTCTCTCTCCCAGACTCGTGCACACACAGACAGACAGATGTTCGTACAGACCTTATGGAGGATGCACATACACTAAACCTAAGCACCGAGTTTCACAGATTCAGGGTATATTTCTCAAGCTTACTCCTTTATTCTTCTCCAAACATTACAAACCTGGTACTCATTAGCATCGTCTCATTGGGTTAAATCTTTTGAGTACCAACAATCAATAAAGGCTTCAAATGAGAATTATGGGATATAATGCTACTTTATTTTTACAAATTTTCTCCAGCATCTTCTCAACCTCTAAATTTATCAACATTTGAGCTTCAGTGAGAAAGAATTCCATGTGTCTTATTTGTTTAACGATTTTTACTTGCTATACTGTGAAGTTTCATTTGACACTCAGACACAAGCTAAAAGAGGTTTGAAACCTCATGTCTAGAAAACCATACCTCATTAAACAATGTTTTCAGTAAGATTTTTGCTGTGATATTCTGATCCTTCTTATTATATAAGGCACATGAATTAAACACAGTATACATAATATTCTGCGGAAAGTTACTTTGTATTTTATACTACACAACATCTAAGGGTGTCAGTGCTTGGATATTTAAAAAAATATCGTGGCCTTAGGCCCAAATACAGAGTTCGACATCTGAATATTTTATCCATATAATCTCAAAGTTGTGTTTTAGAGATGGTTACTCTGTTACATAAATCACATCTATCTACAACTACTTAAACAATAAAGTGACTCTCCCTTTCAGGGAAAGAGAAAGGATTTCTTAGTTCGCAGAGCATGAAAGGTATTGACTTTCAATAGTTAATGTTATAAAACCCAGAGCTGTGGACTTTTTATATCATTCCTGCTTTAAGTTGGAAGTTAAAAACATAACTTTTACACAGTGATGGAAAATTCCAGTAGAAACCTGTAAAGGATTGAAGTGTGCTACATAACAAGGAATATCTATTATTATCATTTTTTCAGCTACTTTAGAGAATGCAGGAAGCAATTTAACCCAACAAGATATTTTTTATCAGAAAATATCTAGGCATATATAAATGATATTCTATTTTTCAGTGGGCATGACATTATATTCAAGCTTTTAACTGTTTACAGATTCTGGGACTGATGTGAAAGATTGTGATATTTTTTTTTTATATTTCCTCTTACAATATATCTGAGTAAATTGGTAACTAGGCAATAATTATACATTTAATTCTGTTTTGTTCAGACAAAAATTTATTAAAACACAAAAAGGTATATTTAAACAGTAGAGTTTATGTGTAAAATTGGATATAATACCCAGAAATGAATAGGTTCTTTTATAATGCTGGACTTTAGATGAAAAACCATGACCTAAGACTGTCTTGCTCCCAAGTATATGTATATATGTTACTTGGAAAACTGTGTAAGAAAAAACACCAAATCCTTGGTTATACCAGGAATATAGTACAAATCAGGAACAACCACACAGAAGCATTAAGTGTGTGTATATTCTTGTTGTATACAAATAAAAAGTGCCCATGGCTACAAAAAATGTGATGAAACATATATAACAAAAAATTAGCAGAAATGAGATTTTTTTTCCTGATATGGTTGTTGTGCATTTTCTTTTAACTCCATAAGGTTTGTAAATGATTTAAAAAAAAATCTTGTTTCTAGTACACAAACAAACATCACCCACACAAAAGCATATATATATTATACCTTTTGCAAATACAAAACCATGGATTACAGACCTAAGGTATTAAAAAACATCAATAGCAAAAATAAGTACAGAATCTGCAAAAGCCAAACAAAAAATGTGCTACAACAGCTTGATCAGGCTTATTTTTATATTCAAAATGCATCGTTTTTTGTACAAGAAGTATGGCAAAACAGGGAAACTGACCGAATAGGACATTTTCTTTCTATCTATGATATTCCCATCATTTCAGATGTACTACATCACATAACTCTTAAGAATCAAAGAAGATGGACCAGGTCACATGAATCACTGGAACCAATCTATAAAGATGTACCATATCATATGACTCTTGAGAACTAATCAAGATGTACCAAGTCATATGACTTCTGAGAACCAATCAGAATTCTCCACACAAACATATATCACAGATTTTGCCATAAAAGTATTGTCATATTTGAAATCATTAAAAATATACAAAAAATACAATTATTTGAAGCAGGTGCCTGTTTTTTGTTGGTATATAGATCTATGTGTTTTGTAGAATGATTCTACTAAATTTAAGATTTACAATTGTTTCTAGACAGAATGTCAGCGATCTCACTTCTTTAAAGTCTTCTGACTGGTTATCTCCACACACAGCACAATAAAGGCATTATTGCAGCTATATTCATCCATCTCGATCATCTTGCCCGCCATCAGCGAGCTTCCAAAACCGCTCGCATAGCGTGAATGTGAGCTCCAGCCTCTACATGATTTTTCCTCCATTCGATTACCTTTACGATCAGATCCATGCCATATAACCTTCATTGGCCTGTAAACACACAGATAGAATGTTTATACAAAAGTATTGTTTTTTAAAATAAACTTTTTTTACACCCAATACAAATCTTAATAAATATTTATAGGTCATCTTAATAGAGGTCCATCACTACAGTAAGCTGGTTAATACTGCTTACTGCCATTTACTGCTTATTTCCACTGCCAAAAATAGGAGCAGAACTTTGGTAATATCTTTGTTTCAAATTTGATTGTTGATGTCACTGTGAGGTTTTGTTATTTCTGAAAACATTTACAATCGTTGATCCATGATAAGACCTTCTTTTCTACCAGCTGAATGTTTGGAAATAGTCTTAATTTACTGAAACTAAAAATGCTGTTATTTTCTTTCTGTTAGCATAGGTAATTGCTAAAACTCCTTATACCCTCACTATGAGGGTTCAATAGAGAGTGATAATGTCAAGGCAGAAGGTCTTCTGGGGTCAGGTATGATGCCTACATTGTTCCTCCAACACATTTGTATGAGTTCTACATCCCCCAATAATTATAGCACATCTTCATTATGATCTCCTTAACATTCAAACATGACCATTATTGCATTGCTTTGATAAATTTTAAACAGACCAAAACAAACTGGACACTAACCAATTAGAATCCTTGAATTCAATCATGACCGTTATTGCATTCCTGTGATGTATATTTAAAACAATCCAAGAAAAAACAACTGTTTGTTTATTGGGTTTATCATCCTACCAACAGTGTTTCAGTTATCTGAAGACGGTGTCCACTTAAAGCAGATTTTGTGCTGCATTCACTGTGCATTCACACTCAGTCATACTTTTCTGACACCGAGCCAACCAGTTGTGGAACTACCCTTATAAATGCTAGAGCATCAGCAAGGGAGCTATACTAGTACCATTTTTAATGACTTTTGTATGTAGCAGCCTGGGATCGAACCAGGAGCCGCCAGTACCTGGAGCCTACGCTCTACCGATTGCGTTCCAGGTCTGGTTTATGTTTTAGTCCTTACTGGAACTCAAAGTACTAACCAATTAGGATCCTCCTTAACATTTAAACCATTGAAGGAGTAGATGGCTGTGTTGCCATTAAATGGTCCACCAGCGCCGTTCAGAAGGTCATTCCATGAGTTGAACAGAACTTCATCCTGAAAGAGTGATCAAAGTTATATTAGATTAAAATTAGCTAGTCACTATTACATTGTTTGAGTAAAGTTCAGTCAGCCAGATATGCTTATATGGAAACTGCTGTAAACAAAAGCTTTAATCTTATCATTCACAGTGCAAGTATAGGATTTTGATAATTAACATTTTTTTGGAAACAGTTTGAAGTATTTTAATGCATGTATGTTCATCTTATAATTATAGATCCTAGACTGGTCCAATCTGCATATAAACCCTTAATTGTGCATTTTCTAAGGCAAGCCATAAGTGTGATAGCTTTACAATGGTGTAAATTTTAAATAGTTCCCTTTTTAGAAGTTACTATTGAGTACAGCATAGAGATATGAACACAATGTCAAGAACTAACTGCATACTTAGGAAAAATGCAAGATGTCTATTTGACTGAAGCCTTTCACTTAACGGGAAATGAGACATGTCTGAAAAAAGTTGTCATCAAAATTGGATTATTTATGGAAAGGTTTATAAGAATGTTTATTGGATAACATTAAGGCAATTATTTGAAGATTTTCACCAAGTTCAAAGCCTTGTCATATTGGTCTACATAACCTCTAAAAGTTGAATTAAGCCTGTATTCACCAACCATTCTTAAGTCTAAGTCATGACTTAAGCCCAAGTCATAATTTTCATACCAATATTTATCCATGACTTAAGCAATTCTTACTTAATAGTTGGTGAATATTGGCCATAATCTTTAAAGCTCTTGATGGAATGAATACTGCATCTACATCTGAGCACATTATTTAAATATCCAAAGGTATCAAATTGTATATAAGCAGCAAACATTTAAAATAGAAATATCAGAGCAATATTTGTGATATGAGATTTTCACAAGTTACTGACCTACCCCCATGAAAAGAAGTAATATTTTCTTGTAGCTTTTAAGGATAAAATCTCTATTACAACCACAAACCTTTGAGTTGACGATGGGAACATTTCTGTCAATGGGATAGTACACAAGTGAGTCCAGGTTCTGATCAGATGAGGACAAGAAAGCTCTGAATGTTCCATTCATTCCAAACTGGCGGGCCTGGCGATGACACATGTAGTCGGCACCACGAATACCACGCATACGTCCATTGTGAGGCTCGTTAAGGGCAATCAGGTGGAGCTAAAACGGATTTAGAGTATACTACATGTAGTTTTTGAAAGAAATCGAACACTTTTTAGAATTTTTTAATACTTTATGAACCTTGATCTAATGCTGATGTTATAATACCTAGATGTTACAAAACGATGGCATGATTGTCACCATGTTTCTAACAGTTTGTTGTTGAATTGCAAATTTTTGAACAAACTAAAAAGATAATTTAATAATCAACTACTTCATTATAAATTACCATAAAGTGACTACAGTAACCACAATTCTCAGGATACAATTCTCTGCAATAATTTAACCAAAACTGTCTTAACTTGAGAAATAATCCAACGCTTCTATCACTTTTTTATAATAGATCAAACACTATAGTTGACTAAAGTAGTGTTTTATATATTACATGTTACTACAGTGTATGCAAATTTCATCACAATGACCCAACTACATATATATATATACTTTGAAGCTTAATATATTCAGTTTAACATTTACTAATGACTCAGAGCTCAATAAGGCCTCAAGTCATAGTCAATTCATAAGTTGACCATCTAATTGTTTAGAAATGATGTTAAATCATAAAAATGTTCAAGTAATTTCCAAGACTATAGACAATAAAGTAAGAATAATTACGACTAACTGGAAATTATTCTTATACAATAAATGTTCAATACTAATTATATACAGTGTATAATCAATATATATCTGTAATTTGATATGCAGTGTTATCTTAGTGTCATATTCAACTGATAATTGTCAATCAGAAATCAGTTTACCTACCTACTCTATTCAAAGGGGCAATAAAGTGATATGAATAGTATCTCATACCAGTAATTCTAAGAAATTGTGATAAAGAAAACTAGAATCTATTGTTTAAGTAGATTTACCCTGTCTTTGGTGAATGCCTGTTGTGCCTGAGGAATGTTGACGTCAGGGATTGGAGTGGTAGTCTGTAATACAAAGAATTTTATATGCTTATAAATATCTTCAGATGTATTAATTTACCTTATCCATACTGTTTATCATATGTGTGATAAGAGCTTCAGAAAAGGGGAGTAAATGTAACTAGGTGTGGCAGAATTATCTCGCAGTTCTTAAAAAAATCTTAAAGTGTGGGTACTCATTTTAATCCTCTAAAGAAGACAATTCATATGAGTATCCACAACATAGGGTTTGGTGGAGAAATAAGTAAGTCAGACTTGGTCTTGCAGATATGCCATTCAGTTATCAACCAAACCCTATAGTGTGGGTACTCATTTGAATCCTCTCTTGAAGACAATGCATATGAGTACCCACAACATAGGGTTTGGTGGGAAAATAAGACTTAATGTCATTCAGTTCTCAACTAAACCCTAAAGTGTGCTAGTCATTTAAATCTTCTCTTGAAAAGACAATTCTAATGAATTCCCAAAACATAAGGTTTGAAAGAGAAATAACAGTTAGAATCAAAATTACCACTCCCTTCCTCCCCCATGCTAAAGCTCTGGGATACAAAATCAATCATGTACATGATCGAGTCATGGTGGCATTATTATTTACTGGGTTATACACATACATGTGTTATAACTTTGTAATAAAACTCTTATGCCTAACCATTAACTGTGCAAGAAAGAAGTGGTTGCATGTTGGTCAATGCTTTCATGCAATGGCACTATTTCTCTATCTAGCAATTCTACGTATGTATTTTTAAATAATATTGAACAATACATGAACTAGAAGTAAGGACAGGGAAGGAAACATACAAGGTTCTCTGTTCTAATAATGCATTCAAAACAATGTATAATGAAATAGATTATATTCCCATATAGTAACATGGTGATCACTTTTAAAATTATCATGACAAAAATTTATACATTAAAATATACTTTTTCTTGGAAATTAATAAGGCGAAATAAGATCAATGTACGTTTTGTACACTCAAAATGTCCTGCCTCCCAGTTTGTCTTCAGTTTCAACAGCTTCCCAAAAAATTCATTAACAAAACAAACTTTATCTTTTCTAAAATAAATGGAATAAAAACCAATTATTTTAATCAAAATATTACTACCTACAAATAATCAAAACATAAAAAATGAAATTTTTAGCAAGTGGTGTTTAAACTTGAGGCCTCAAACAAGAACTTTAAACCAGCTTGCCATCCAAGCAAACTCTAATCATATAAAATGTTCACATGACTTGACTCAATCAGAAATGGTTGAAAGACCATGTTTTTTGGTCAATAGAACTGTCAGAGAAATTAATGTTTTATTTCACTCCAATACTAGTGGAGAAGACTTTGATTATGTAAAACATTACAAAAAGTACATACCTGTAAATACTGGATTTTTTTAAGTAAAAAAACACACATAATTTGCAAAATTTCAACTTAAAATCATGCCTCAATTATAGCAAAGCAAGCGCGGGTTTTTTTTTTAAAATTTACTTTGACAAAATGACTAACTGGCTGACAGGACCTTTAATGAACAAAAAACTGACATTTTGTTTGTTTTTAAGTTCATACATTTAAATTTTTACATAAACAACTATTAGGAATTACTTAACATCCAATATGGAACAAAGTTTGATAAACTGTAAAATAAAATATGCAATCACTATTTTATTATTTTATTTACCAGTTAATGTTTTTTATCATTATTAACTTTGTGTCATTTAACTGTAAAGTTGGAGATAATAATGTAAACATGTATATTCCTTTAAAAAACAACAACCTCCTGCTAATTCCATGCAAGCATTAACTAAAAAAAACTAAGCAAACAAAACTACAATTTGTTGTTATGCTACAGTAAAACAAGCAACTAATGCAATGCATGTGCTAATAAATGTTACACAAAATTGTTACCTACTATCTGACCTTTAATTAATTTAAAGGCTGCGAAATATGAACCGATTTGTGCATTGGTATACAAGAGGTGATCTACACAGATACACAGATTTTGACTATAACTTTGAAAGATTTCATAAATAATATATTAAAATTTTATATAAATCAAAGAATTTCTAGCACATGCTTACAAAAAATAGCAAGTATGCCTAGTAATAATGCTCCTTAATAGGAACAATGTTCCTATTATTACTGTGTATGCTTTTTACAGTACACAACAACAATTATTCTGATATGTTCTAACACATAAGTTATCTCCCTTGTGGGTACCTTACTGAAGAATGTTCTTAATTTTATTTTAAAATTGCTTATTTTTAAAATTGTGCTCAAGAACTGTATCTCATTCTTATTTCAAAATTGAGATCAATTATATGAGCAATGTGCAATGGTTCTCTGATGGTTAAAAGATGTAAAAAAAAAAAAACCTGCAAAAAATATATACTAAATACCTACCCAAAAGGGAGGTAATAGCGTAGTGATGTCTCTTTATAAATAAAAAAAAAGGGAAAATATCACTGTCTTAAGTTCATTCATAAGCAGTAGTTGAAATGTGCTAAATGAAGATCTAAACGATTAATATTATTTTTTTTTTTTTTTTTTGTTATTTATTGGTTTCAATACACCAAATAAAGTAATATTGGTAATGTCTCGCACATAAGTCTGGGTAGAACCAGTGGTACTCCACAGGCCAGTAGAAAAAACTCCCCACATGAAATTCTTGCCCTGACCTGGACCTGAACCCACAAAATCATGGAAGTAGTATGCTTATTCAATGCACTTGAATAAAAACTATGAGCTAATGTTTATCTAAAATAAATAAATTATTGTTACTATGGCAACTAATGCTTAAATACAATGATAAATAATTGTTACTAAGTTGTAGCTTTTGAAAAGCTTATTTTTCGTTAAGCTTTGTTATAAGTCTTCACCAATTGCACTCTAAAAAAAAATTTGAAATGATTCTTCAAATCATTTTTACATTGATATGCCAATAGCAGATACAATCTATTACCTTGCATTGTTTTTTGGCAAATAATAATTGCAGGAAAAAACAAAAACATGTAGAAAAATCAAATAAGAGAGGTGAAAACCAGATATATTAGAAAGCTAATTTGTCTTTTAAATTGAAAAGCAATGCACTGTGTAAAGCATTAATTGAAAAGAAATATGGTAAGCGAGAAAGGATGGATCATCTTGGTGGAACTGAATACATAAGGAAAAGAAACTTACAAAAATTATTGTGTTCATAATATATAATAATAATATAAATATCATTATTGACAGAACTATACAATTATAGTCTTAAAAAAATGGTGTGAAAAAGCAAATTTAATGTTAGAAAATGAAAAATAGTTTTTAAAAAAAATTATGATGGTCATGTATGGGAGAATAAATATATATATATGCATTCAAAATGTAGTCCTTTGATAAAAAAGTTTTATGAATAAAAAATTAAACTTTTTGTATCATTACAACAGGGTTTAAGAAAAAAATGATAATAAATAATTTGTTCAGTTAAAAGGATTCTGATGTTGAAGCCATATATGTAATGAAATTTTCCATAGCATAAGAAAAGAAGTCCTTCTGTATACATTTTATTCTCCCAGAATAATTACAGAAAAAAAGAAATCTCCAAAATGAGAAGAAGAAAATCAAGTAATAAATGGAGACCACATGCAATATACTAAGGGGAGTAACTCAAAGGGACAGGGAGAAGTAACTCAAATGAGGGGCAATTCAAATACATTTGGCAGCAAAAGTCATCGGACACTAAATTTGTTACAAACAGATGACATATTAACCAACAAATGTACTGTTTTCTTGCAGACGACACAATAATCCAACATATATACTGTTTTCTTACATCTTACTTTGATATAAACATACGAAACATATACTCAATATTTCAAACTTCATTCAGTTTGTCATCCAAAAGTTTTTAATTACTCTTGAACCCTCTTATTGGTATGAATACTGTCAATCTTAGATATGTTTGTATGCCTGTATGAAGTGAATGTATGATAGGTATTGACCAACTAATGTGTCACTATGTCAAGGTCATATGTAATCAGACAGATTTTATAGTCAAGAGACGCTGATATCCACTAAACTTTTAACTAAGTCAACTGACCTTATAGATGAAAGACATAAGACACTACACCACTAATGCTCTAAAGCTTTAAACTAGGTTAATGTCATGTATAATCCAACAAACCGTATAGATGAGACATCAGATTCTAATTCATTAATCACTAAAAAAAAACTTTAACTAGGTCAAGGTCATATACAATCCAACTGACCTTATAAGTGAGACACTAATCCATTAAAGCTTTCACTAGGGGTCAAGGTTATATATAATCCAACTGACCTTATAAGTGAGATGCTAATCCATTAAAGCTTTTACAAGGTCAATGTTATATATAATCCAACTGACCTTATAAGTAAGACACTAATCCATTAAAGCTTAAAGTGGGTCAAGGTTATATATATAAACCACACCTTAACCCATCCTCCCTGACACTAGATAACATCAGTGTGGTAAGAAAATTTACCCATTACCCAAAGCGGTACTATCTTTAATGAGGCCAAAGCCATGAATTGAGACAGGTATAATTTAAGTTGTAGGATGATAAATGCTTACATTAGAGCAACTCTTACAGTTAATATATTTATACTGTAAATTTGCTCAATTAAAAATCTTATCCTGAATGCAACATTAAAAACAAAGATTGAGCATGATACTAGTAAACTTTTTGTAGGAACTATTTTTTACTCTATTAAAAATATACAAGTTCCAATCTATAGTTTGTACTAATGCTTTATTTTTCATCAGTATGGACATTATCTTTTTTAGGACATTCTTTCTAGTTCCTTTAGGTAATTGTCATATAAGATAAGTGCATACTTTTGCAACAGAACAAAATAATTATGACATAAAAAGCTTTTTTCCCCGGTAAGCTGTTTTTGACCAAATTCAACAGGTTTGCCTGCAGGCAGTAAAGCTTGGTATTGGTCAAGGTCATATATGTATACTTAATTGGTCATTTTGTCCCAGGTATATAAAATAATGAATGTGTGTATTACCACCAACGCTGTATGACCACAGCATGCTGACTTTAACTAGGCCAAGGTAAGATTCTACAGCCTTAATTAGGTCAGGTCATATATAACCGGGATAGTTTTTCCCAGACAGCACAAGAATAATGTGGTTTTATCATCAACCTTAATATCGCATACCATCTTTAACTAGGTCAAGGTCATATATATAAATACCCCACATGAACCTATGTTCCCAGACATCACAAGACATGAATTGGTATTACATAGACGTGAATGTGGTATTACATGAAGTAGGACAGACATGAAATGAAACGCAAGGCGGTGTAAAAGGCAACCATAAACAAACCATATTATCAACCATATAAACAACCGTAAACAGACATGAAGAACGTCGACAGAATAATTAATTACCACGGCAACTGCAGTGTGAACTTCCTGAAAATATCAAATTAGTTCAAATGTAAAGAAACCTCAAGGTCAAGATTAAAAATGTGTGGGCATGCTTACATGTGCAAGGAATGTTTAAGAAGTTTGTGTACTGGTTCATTATGTAGAATACTAATGACTTTAACAACTGGTTGTTCAACAATTGAAACAAAATACAAGTCAGTTTTAGCTCTTGTTTCAGCTACAGTTTTTAGAGCAGACAGTTTGCTGACCAAAACTATTTTTGTTAAGGTTTTGTTTAGTTTTAGAAATACATTGCAGCCACGAATTATATCTGGGCAGAACCACAGGTGCCTGCACAAAATATTCTTTGTCTAAACAGGACTCGAACCCACATGGTTAAAGGCTAAGCAATCATAGGAGTTACAAGTCAGCGACTATATACCACTATGCCTCGGATTACATGTTTTTAAGATAAAACATTCCATAAAAGAATTAATTTTTACAACAGGAATGTCACTTTGGGTCAAACCTGTCAAGAAAGAAATCCCTTCACCATTGTTAAGACAGTCAACATGGTAAGGACAAACTATATAAAGTGTTAAAGCCTGAATTACTGGAGCGAAAAATGTGAACAATCAATTCTTGGGAATAACTGCAAATGCTGTTATCTATATGTTGTAGTTAACTTTGGAGAGCAAGTTACAAAAACTTAGAAGCAAATTTTAGAGGTACAAGCATTGGCTGAATGTGAAAGCATCAATGAAAGCTGAAAGTTAAAAAGTTTATTTTAGAACATGTGTTTGTTCACATTTTAGTTGCCGAGTTAAAAGCAGATGAAAAACAGCTTGTACAACACTTTTACTAATTGATGTTTCATTGTAACACTCGCTACTAAGTGAAGCAATAATTAAACTAAGTGATGGGACACTTTTACTGACTGAAGTTACAAAACGACATAGGTTACACTTGAAGTTTCATTGTAACTTATTGAAGATTAAATAATTTTACACTTATGTTACATATCTGAAGTTAAAATTTAATTAATTAATGATACAATTAAACTAATTGATGTTCTACTGTAGATATGGGTGTCTAATTTCAAAATCAATTTCTAGCCATTCATTAAATAGCAGAGGGAAAGGACAATGTTAAATAAAACTAACTAGCAAGAAAATGTTAACCATTTTAAGGTGCGGACAATGACTAATAAACTCTTTATAACCTATACTTAGTAGAAATGTAAAAAAAATCTTCTGATGAAGGTCTTTTGTTGTTTTTTTGCTTCTGTTATTGAGTTACATCACAGCGACCAATTATAATCATTATAGCGATGTCCAGCTGTTTTGGTGGAGGAAGACTCCAGACAAATGTCTGGGTAGAACCACCGGCACACAGGTCAGATGGAAGACTTTCCCACATTAAGTCCTTCACCCTGAATAGGACTTGAACCTACCAGGTGGGAGGCTAAGCAGTCAGAGGAGTTACAAAGCGACACTACTACTATGCCAAGGGTGCCCCCGGAAGAATGTAAGATATACAAAAAGGAAAGTGAATCTTTTTCTTTTGACATAAATTTTAGAAATATGATCAGAAAAAGTGTTGCACAGCCTGATGATCGTAAATCAAAGTAAAAATTAACAGATAAAAAGTTATTGTGCTAAGGTTTACCATCTTTTTTGGTCGGATATTGATATTCTGAAAATGGTATATTTTAAATCAAAACTACTGAAACACTGCAGTTAAGTAGATTAAACAATTAATATTCAATTTTATAAAATCATTTCTTTGCAGCTTATTGCTGCAAAGAATAGCATTCAACAATTGATGAATAATACTATGTGTCACTTGTAAACTAAAATAGCATGCACATGCCATTTGAATTTTAATGCATGTGCTCTTATTTGGTTCCAATTAATACACTGAAATAAAAATTAATTTATTGAATTGTGAAATAATAAAAAGGATAATTATCTGAGCGTTTTGAGTTTTTAAGCATTTTCTTATAATTGCTTCCAATTAAACAACCTATCAAAAGTGATAAAAAGCATGTGTTCTTTTGAGGCACCTGTTTTAATGACCTTCATATAAGAATACATGTATACATACTGTATCTGTTTAACATATGTACATGTACATCAAGTACTGCACAAACAGTTCGCTTCCCAACTATCCAAAAGTATGTCAAGAATTTCATTATTAAATGTTTCAGAATACCTACTGAAGTAACCTACAGCCTTCAACAAAGGTTGTGGAAAATTGTTCGAATTAAATAAAAAATGGGTCCAGAAGATTTTAAATGAACTGATCCAGTAGAGTTAACAAGTTGCATGGACTGATCCAGTAGATTTTACAACTTAAATGGACGGATCCAGTAGAATTTTACAAGTTACATGAACTGATCCAGTAGGTTTTACAACTTAAATTGACTGATCTAGTAGATTTTACAACTTAAATGGACTGAACCAGTAGATTTAACAAGTTAAATGGACTGATCCTTTAGATTGTACAACTTAAATGAACTGATCCAATATATTTACAACTTAAATGGACTGATGCAGCAGATTTTACAAGTTAAATGAACTGATCCAGTAGATTTTACAACTAACATGGACTGATCCAGTAGATTTTACAACTTAAATGGACTGAACCAGTAGATTTTACAACTTAAATGGACTGAACCAGTAGATTTAACAAGTTAAATGGACTGATCCTTTAGATTGTACAACGTAAATGAACTGATCCAATATATTTTACAACTTAAATTGACTGATTCAGCAGATTTTACAAGTAAAATGAACTGATCCAGTAGATTTTACAAGTTAAATGGACTGATCCAGTACAGTGTACTAAATGGAACAGAACTGATCAAGTAGATTGTACTAAACTTAAATGGACTGGTCCAAGAGACTGTAAAACTTAAATGGACTGATCCAACAAATTTTACAACTGAAAGTGACTGATCCTGTAGATTTTACAACTGAAATGGACTGATCCTGTAGATTGTACAACTTAAATGGACTGATTTCTGAAGATTTTACAAGCTACATGAACTGATCCTGTAGATTTTCAAGTTAAATGCAATAATCAAGAAGATTTACCAACTTAAATGGATGGTTTCAGTATATTTCACAACTAAAGTCGACTGATCCAGTAGATTTTACAACTTAAATGGACTGATCCAGTAGATTGTACTTGCAATGTGGTCCGAAGGTACAGAGATCTTTAATATTGTTTTATGAAAACAGAACCACTTTCTCTTAATAAGGATTGCACAATAAATTAAATACAATAACAATGGTTTAAACATGCTAAGGATTTTACCCCATTCTTTGTCGCAGTAACTTTTTCACTGACAAAGTAGTGTTTCATTGTATATTAAGTAAACTTTAATACAGTGAATTGTTCTTTTAATGTCTGTCAAGACCATTAATCAATCAGTTAGGATTAAATATATTTTTTTAATGGCTTACCTACCTTACACCAAGAAACTTATGGCTTTTGTTTGTGATACCGTTTTGTAAACACTTGACCGAGGTACATCACATGTATCAATAGATTGTTTTGTTTTGTTTTTTGTTACATCGCACAGACACAATGATGGTCATATTGGGGACGTTCAGCTAATTATTGGTGGAGGATTACTCCAGACTTACGTCTGGGTAGAACCACCCATGCACCGCAGGTTAGCTGGAAAACCTCCCCACATGAAGGTTCTCGCCCCGACCAGGACTCTATCTAACCCACTGTATCAATAGAAACCGTCCTTTCCATTTTGAATAATTATTACGTCACATTGAAGCAATATGCTGTAGGAAAATTACACAAATGGATCTCTAAATGAAGTCTTAAATGAATGAGAGTATTTCTATGAGGTGTTTCCATGGAGATGGGAGGTGTCTGTATCTAGCCAGGTGTGCCAAGGTTGGATATTTGCTTACCTGGGGCAGGTCCTCCAATAGAGGGATAAAGTCTGTGCCCAACTGTAAGAGAAACATGCTCATTATAACATTCATATATTTTAAGTACCATATTTTGCTGATTATACCCCACAACTTTTTTCTTTAGGGATCAGAGCTTTCGGGGTATCATCCAGAATGGGGAATCTATTCAATACAAAATCATATTCTGGTTTGGCGCCTAGTCTCTAAAAATATCAATCAACATTTTGCTATGAACTCTGCTTCTGTTGTTTTCTCAATTGTCATACTGTTGCAACAGTATTCATAAACATAATCATTAAACTCATATTTGTACAACTTGAAATAAGGAAAGTCATAATATTTTAATTGTTGTTCTAGTTATCAGCATTTTTGCATGAAGCGCCTGAAAATATTGATCAACTATTTGGCAGTAAAACATCAGTAAAAAAAGGCTTTGCAGGGTATACTCCAAGGGGCGTTATAATATGCAAAACACGATAACTTTTATTTATTTATAAGAGTTTATAGTACCCCTTCCTGCAAAATGTCATATAATGCCAAAGATGATGTTTATGGTAGAAAAAAAAGGTTCAACAGAGAAAAATATCAATATATTTCAAACTTTAAATTAAGCAGCATATGAATGATAAAAATATATTTACAAAAAAAACTACAAGTTCTTACAGAAATGCTCCTCCATCCTTGAGAGACGCGGAGATATAGGCCTTCAGTGTTGATCACAAATGCCAAGGTGCCCACCGGTATAGTTCGTGCCTGTCTCTGTAGCTCTGACTCATTCTCAAACTGTACAGGTGCCTATGCAGAAGTAAACACAACCATTAAAATGACATGATGGTCATACAATCTTTAAAATTGTTTTTGTTTTGTTTTTGAAATCGCAGCTATAAATTGTGATCCTTATAGTGATGTAAAGCTTTTTTTGTGGAGGAGGACCCCAGAGCAATGTCTGGGTAGAACCACCAGCACACCACAGGTCAAGCCAGAAGACCTTCCCACATTTAGTCCTTAGTCCTGAGTGGAACACAAGCCCACATGGTGAGAGGCTAAGCAGTCAGAGAAGTTACAAATCAGTGACTTCCATTATGCCACAAATGCCCCTATCTCAAAAATTATAAATAATATGAGGCAAAAAACTCCATACTTGTTAATTGTCTTAGTTCTTAAAAACTGCTTTATTTTTATAGTCGATTTTTTTTATTGTTTATAATTAGTTTACATTTTTATTACTTTCTTTCACTTCATTTACAATCCCTCACAGTTTTTCATCTTGTGACTCATTTACTGGTAGTGCAAGGATATGACCGTCTTGTCTCAGTTATGTTAGCGTATAACGAATGTAAAACCTACAGCAGCAGTTCCAGATGAAGCCTCATCACTAAGCGTGAATCCTGTGGATCCTGCACCAGGTCTGCCTGGGGGTCCAGGGGGTCCTGGCGGGCCAACAACTGTGCTGACATCACCGGGAGGACCTTGTGGTCCCATTGGACCTCGCTCACCGATGCCGTCCCTACCTGGTAGACCGTCACGACCAGGGTAGCCAGGAGATCCTCGCTCACCCTTCTCGCCCTGTTATGGCAGAAAAAATACAATGAAATAAATCAATTTCCATCTGGTCATTAGAGAAAACTATACAAAATTAAATACTTCTCTAGATGATAGCAGAGAACTTACACAGTAAAATATACAGCTTTTCTATGGATATTATAACAGAGAACTTACAAGATGAAATATACAGATTTTCTCTTAGTAATTGCACAGAGCTTACAAAACTAAACCTCTTCTCCTTGTCTTGGCAGAAAATATAATAAATGTAACAAATATTTTTTCATCTACTTGAGAAAGCATACACTATGTGCTGTCAAACAAATAAAGAAATATTACATATTGCTGTAAACAGCAGAAAAAATCTTACTATAAATCGATATTTATTGATATTTGATAAATGGACCAAAAGGGAAGTGTATATTTTCATCCAAACAATGAATCACAAGCCTGATTAATACCTGAGGTCCCTGAAGACCAATTCCTCCAGCACCAGTGCCTGGCTCACCAGGTGGACCCTGGGGACCGATCAGTCCTCTGTCTCCCTTTTCTCCCTGAAATGTTTAACCAGATAAAATTAAGATAAACACAGGTAAAAAAACAGGTTCAACACAGGTAAAACATGAGTTCAACACTATATCAACACAGGTAAATGCTGATGAAATAAACCATAGGTAAAATAGCCGAAGAAATGCAGAAAAAAACAACACATAAAACAAATGTACACACAGATGGCTCACCATGTAAAATAACATTTGAATTCAGCTAAAAAAACAGGTAAAGACAGGTTCAGGCCATCTGAGCCCAATACTGTGATATGCTCACACAAACTTTTTATCATAGCAGTATGATTATTATTCCAGCTATAAAAAAATAAAAATAAAATAAAACAAATAAATGAATCAAATTAAATATAAAACTTTGCATGTTGAGATCATTATAACAATATATTCATTTTTTGTTTATAAGTTCTAATATTTTTAAGAACACTAAAAGAGATAAATGACTTACAGGTGTTCCATCATATCCAGGTATGCCATCCATACCAGGCTCTCCCTAGAATACAGAAGGAAATATGTTGAAAAATATTTTAGAGAAATGTAATACCGCAAATAACTAAGCAATAAGAGATATTGTATGAACATGTATGAACAGCAAAAAGTTAAATGAACATAAGCCTGCATGCAAATTACCAAGCAATAAGAGTGATTGCAAGAACATGTATGAACAGTAAGAAGTTAAAGGAATATTAGGCTGTAAATGTCTAAGGAAGAAAAAGGAATACTATTGGAAAAGATGGTAAATGAGTCGAGTATATTAAGAAATATAAGGTTGCACATTACTAAGAAATAAGAGATATACTGTTTCAAGGGATGGTTCAAAATGACATTAAGAGTAGTTTCTGCTACCTAGGAGACATGATTGACAATTTGGGTGGGAAAAATGCCGTCACCAAGCACTCCTATGTGGCTGGATGAAATTTCATGAGCTCTCTCTATTCAAGCAGTTAAAATCCTGATCTCTAAATATACAAGGTCATGTCTGCAACATGTCAGAAGCTGTTTACCCTATGGTAAACATCCCTGGACAATGGCAGGTAATGAAAGAAAGAGAGCTTTTAAAATGTGCCAATTGAGAAATGTTTATAAAAGGCGGTGGTGCTTCAAATCTGATTGGTCATGGGGGCGGGGCATAAAGTATGATTGGTCATATTTGGAATCTTATTTAAAATTTAACATATTAGAACCAAGGCAATTTTCTCAGAATTGATCTCAAAACTGTAACGCTTCGCCTCTTCAGTGTCCATATACACTGTACCTTTTCTCCCTTCTCTGCAGCCACGAGTCCAGATGGTCCTGAGCTACCTGGCTCTCCCTTGGGACCTGGCAGTCCGATACCCCGCTCTCCTTTCCTGCCCTGGAATCCACGGAAACCTCGTGGGCCCTAGAAAACAGTGCCAGTGAGTGTAGTATGGGCTTAATTGTAGAGTTTAATTACAACAGAAATGTTTGTCAATACCTTATAATTTCTCTACACTTATGCTATGCAGAGGTATTTGTCATGTGTGTATAAATCAGTCATAAAAAATTCACTAATTGGCTCAAAATTGATATAAAATTTGAATATTTATGAAGTGTGGATTGTGCGAATTTTATGTGTCATGTAGCTATGCAATACTGTTGCTAATTCACTTACAAAAGGATACAAAACAACAGATATTCATGTGATCCATGAAAAAAAATGAAGGAAGAAATGGGATGGGAAAAATGAATTCTGGTAGAAAGATTTTGCTAGACAAATAAACTTACAGTTAAAAAATAATGACTGACATATTTCACAGCATTCTTCTTGTGTTAGTGCTAGTATTTGACATAAGCTGATAAATATTTTTCTTTCACACAAATTATCTATTCTTTTAATTACCAGAAAGAAATCTTATAATCAATCAGTGTACAAACAATAAATAAATGTTTCAGAAATGAACTGTGGATCATTGAACACAAGTGAACTTACATTGAATCCTGGGTAACCAATCTCTCCTTGAGGTCCACGTGCACCGCGTGGTCCTGGTTCGCCCGGCATGCCTGGTTCTCCCTAGGGGGCAGAAATAAGTAGATTAACTTATAAAAGTAATGATGAAAATGTATAGTTATTACAATTTTAGTGATATAAAAATAATTACAACAATACACATCATTTCTTTGGCTGTTATATTTGTAACCATGGAAACACATACCTTCTCTCCCTGGACTACTGTTGTTTCTATGCCTGTTGCTGTGACGCTTGGTCCTGGAGGTCCGGCCGGACCTACGGGTCCTACAGGGCCGACATCTCCCTTGTCTCCACGATGGGCCCTACATATACAGTTACAGAGGGGTCTAGATATACAGATGTATTACATAATATTATCATTATTATATATGTAATACTTGGAGCAGACGAGATAACGATTGCGCTAACAGGTCTTGTATTCTAAACTGATGAAAAGATAAAATATATTCTCTTGTGTTTTGAACTATACTAAGGCGATTCAGAGCATACTTACTTATCATATCATATCATAGATAATGAACCCTTAGAACAAGTGTTTTAGTGTTTAGGTTTTGAAATACATGAAAAAACTAAATATTTTCAAGAAATGTTTTCAATATCAGATAACAGTACGTTACAACATGTTTAAATTCAATGGAAGACAATACTTTTAAAAGTCAAAAAAGAATACTGTTGCATATAGAAGATACATATAATACCATATAGTCAAATTAGAACTGTTGCATATACATACATAGTTACATAAATGTATAAATGTTTCACTCAATTGTAGCTGTGTTATGTAATAGTGCTTTTACTGCTGTTTGTAAAAAAATGTATGTAAGTCATTTTGTCAGTTGGAAGCAGTTCTTCAAATTGAAACAAAGATTAAAGACCACTTGTCACATTTTCTTCAAGCGATGCAAACTCAAAATGTAGTTTTTCTCACCCCCACCCTACCCTACTTATGATGGCAACTGTAAGCAACGCATGGCTTGAGAAAATTCTCAGAATTTATTAGTATTAGATCCCAATTTAAATAAAATTTGAAGTCTGACCAATCAGAAGATTAAGGATTGTGTCTGACTCAAACTTGAAAGTTTTATAACCTCCAACCCAGAAGTCAATTCTATAACCATTGAGAGTCAACACTCTAACACAGTTGTAAGGTAATGGTTTAGTTCACAGAAGCATGGAAGACTATGCACAATGAGTGCTGAGCGAGGCCTGTAACAATCTTTACAACTATTTTTTACTAGTTTACACTTAACATTCTTATTCTGAAAGAGTGAATTTTAAAGAGCATGAATCACTTTTGTGACAATTACCTGAAATAATCAATGGTCTAACTCACCATAATTCCATCCATGCCTGGCTCTCCAATTGGTCCAGGGGGTCCGGGCACGCCCAACGGTCCTGGGGCACCTGGCAACCCATTCATTCCTGGCAATCCTGGATCACCCTTCTCTCCCTTCTCTCCAGGTACACCAGGTTCTCCAGGCAATCCAGGCTCCCCGTGAATCGCTGTTGTGGTTTCGGTGTCACCATCGCCAGAACTGCTTTCAAACAAAATGTCTGTTCCTCCTCTAGATGGTGGGCCAGGAGGTCCTGGGGGTCCAGGGAGGTCCAGCTGGACCAACAGGTCCCGCGATCGACTGTACCTGGTAAACCAGGTTCACCATGGTCACCCTTGTCTCCCTGTTGGTGTGAAGAAATACCATCTTAACAGCTAAGCATGAAATAATCAGACTTAAGCAAAATATGTAGCTCCAGGTAATCCAGCTTTCTTCCGGGCGCAGGCTGATCTGGATCTACACTATTTGTTGCTTAGTTTCTAGCAATATATCTAGTTTTTATAACGATATAGAGCCATACAAGGAAAAATGGTCAGAACCCTGGCATCAGGTCCTTAATGGATCAAAATTCTTTGAACGATCTTCAGAGTGGGCCAGCTAAGGAACATGATCAAAAATGAAGGCTCTAGCTCTTACAATTTATAACAAGACTTTCAAATACTTACTATATAGCCATACATGGAAAACGACCATGCCTTGTAACCATACTTTTTTATGGATTATACAAATTTTTGTTTTGCCTGCAAACTCAAGCTACTATTAGAATCTGAATAAATTTTATTTGAGCTGTTTTTAAAGGACTCAGGATTCAGGACTTACCTTAATGCCATGTGTGCCAGGCAGGCCAGGTGTGCCTGGAGATCCCTGTAGACCAGGAACACCTGGTGGTCCTCTCTCTCCTGCCAACCCTGGCATACCCTCTGTACCATCTGTACCCTGAAACACATGGGGGATGGGGCAGAGGTGTAACAAAAGTGGATACATCACATCATATTGTCATATCACATATTACATAGTGGGCCATGTGGTTATCACATGCTATGGTCATAAGTCACATAGTTGGCCATGTGGTTACCACATGATATGGTTATGTCACATAGTGGGCCATGTGGTTATCACATGATATAGTCATGTCACATAGTGGGCCATGTGGTTATCACATGCTATGGTCATAAGCCACATAATTGGCCATGTTGTTATCACATGATATAGTCACAAATCACAAAGAGGGTCATGTGGTTATCACATGATATGGTCACATGTCACATAGTGGCCAATGGGGTTGTCACATGATACGGTTATGCTGTCTACATCTAGATATCACTTATATGACCATGCCAATGTCAGTGTAATATCTAAAAAAATAAATATGTGCTTAAAAGGAATTTTTAAAGGTGATATCTGACAGTTTGCCTATATCAAATACATGAAACAATATTTCTTACCAATGCTTTGGAGGAATTTGGGCATAATTTCAGCATAAACTCATACTTTCAAAGTTAAATTTTGAACACAGCTTATATTGTTGAACTGTAATAATTGCAAAAGAAAATCACTCTAAATGGTCATTCTTTCCAAATCTATAAATAACAATGATAGTGATTTCAGCTAAAAATAGATACCGATGGCAGAGTGGATGAGCCAAATAATGATATGAAGTGATCTCAAAAGTAAGATTTTTTAAGTTTAAAATAGCTTACTTTGCAGTATGGCTTAGATAGGAACTAAATATTTTCAATGAAGAGTGTGGATTAATGCTTTAATAGTCACACGGAGTTAGGGCATCGATAAACAGCATTTTGCAGGACCTTTTCAGGTAACAATGATTTGGTAATTTGAGAAAAAAGATGTTCAAACTGTAGGATACCACCCTTAAAGTAGACATCATATCAGTTCTGCTTTTGGTTCCCTTAGTCAACATTATAATGTTAGAGAAGCAGTTAAGCAAAGAAATTTACATTTTGGGGAAACAGATAAAAAATGTCTTTCATTTAAAAATAGGACTCTAAAAAAACATATCTTCAAGATGATCAAAATTATAAAAGGACTTTGTTATAAATGATGACTTACCGGTTCCCCTTTCAGTCCCCTAGGTCCCTGGGGACCAAGTGGTCCCATGGGCCCAGGTTGTCCATCCCTGCCTGGTTCCCCTGGGATACCACGATCACCAGCTGGGCCAGGCAATCCTCGGGGTCCTGAAGGACCAACTGGTCCAGCCACTGGTGTAGCCTCATTCAGGTTTGATACCTAGAATGAGTTTTACTGGTTATTGTATCACATATTATATTACAATAAGAAGAGCTGTCCAACAACAATGCGCTCCACTTTCTTAGTGCTGGGTAGTATAATAATCACTACCCTTGACAAAAGCATAGAGAAATTTGAAAAAGGTGCATAACTGTGCCGATATGAATTAAAGGTACCTGTCCTACTGAGATAGGTTTAATTGTGAAGATATATTTAAAGTTATTGAAGTGAATTGATTTTGTGTTTTTCAAGAAATGAATAAAATCTTACAGATAAAATTGTAAAGGCAATGGTGGAATAACTCTGTCAACATTAGTTTTAGGGTAATCTGTCCTTTTGAAATTGGTTTCTTTTTTTAAAGTAAGAATAATTCTAAGTTTACTGTGAATATCTTTGACTGCTTCTGGGAAATGAACCTCATCAAGAAGGTTACCCAGTGCCCACACCGAAAGGAGCTTAAAATGAACCACTGAGCTGAAATCCATTGTATTTTAACACAGGCAGATGTCAACAACATAAAATATATATATGACCTTCATAGGACCAAAGGTCCAACTTATATAGTAGTTCAAAACCTGAACATGGAAGTATTGTATATAACACAATTATGAACTGTTTCAGCTGGTATACTGCAATTATGATGTGATATATACTGGGAATGAAATCATAATTAATTGGGCCATTATCTAAGCTTTAGTTTTATAACAATAGACTTTATTTCATTGTTTAATCATTTTAATTGTGACATACTGTAACTGTGATGAAGGTCAATCAAACTGTGCTTTATATGAAAATGTATACATGCTTCTCTTAATTCTTGAATTTCTGTATAATTAAACAAAATATATTTAATTAGTATTACTTTTTAATGGTACAGCATAGAAAGCTGAACTAATAAATTGAGTTAACTGCCATTTGTAATTTTTATAAGAGGAAATGTTATATAATGGAAAAAAACAATAACTTGCCTCTAAAACCTGACCAGGAGGTCCTGGTGGTCCGGGCAATCCTGGTCGGCCATCTTTCCCGTCATTTCCTGGTATACCAGGTCGTCCTGGCAACCCTGGCTCTCCGGCAGGACCAATCGGTCCTTGATCCCCAGGAATGCCATCTTCACCCTTAAAACACACAGGTGTATTAAAAGTTGGGGTGTTGTAATCAATATTGTGTGAATCACACACTTCTAAATACAGACAAATCACCATACAATGAATATACACTGGCCTGGCCAAAACTTTTGTAAAATTGTCAATTCTGTAAAATCAAGTTGGTCACTGCTATTTACACAGTTCAGCCTTCTTTGTGTCATAAATGTATTTTGGGTTTTATGGCAAACCAACACTAAATAGGTCATATGGCGACAAATACGATAAAGTTTAAATTAAAGAGGGCATAATCAGGTTAAAATTCAAAAAGGTGACTAGAAATATAAAAATCTATAAGGTTAAAATATGAATTATAACTAAATACAGGTTACTACAATAACTGGTCAATCTCTGTTAGATGTACTGTTGTAAATATGTCATAAATTATGTAACTTAGACCCAAAATCAAAGCAGAGCATGGGTTGACTGAGGCATCAATAAATATGACTATATAACATCATGTGACATCATGTGACAAGATATGTTTATATTTACTGGGTTTATCGCCCCATCAACAGTATTTCAGTTTTCTGGAGAGGGCGTTCACTTAAAGCAGATATATTGCTACCTTCACTGTGTATAGCATGCCGTTAACACCTGGCATAATATCACACCCAGTCACATTATCCTGACACCAAACTAACCAGTGGTGGAACTACCCTTATCTTTGCTTGAGCATTAGCAAGGGAGCTATACCACTTATGGAGCAGATGCTCTACTGATTGCGCTACCTGGTCCAGTCAACATATGATATATCGTTGACAATATACAGATTTACATGTTTCTGTAAGCTAGTTTTTTACTTAACACAGAATGTTGCAATTCTGCAGGCACAAATTGTTTTTTAGGGTTACATTGGGACCTAAGTTGACATACCATCAGCTCTCCCTACAAATGCTAAGTGAAACTTTTTAAAAAAGGAAAGTGTGGAATGTTGCGTATGTAGCTTAGATGTTTATTATAGTTAGAAAATGATCTTGACTTCTAATCTGTTCCATTTATATTTCAACAGTATTTACTCAATGTCATGTTGATCTAAAGTGATGAAGAACTTTCTATTTGTTGTGAACTTAACTGACGTGTCACCCAAGGTAATGTATGTTTGATTGCAAGAGCTGTGGTCACTCCCAGAGGTGTTAAAACCTGTCTAGCATCTGCATTTCCCAAATTTATGGACTAGTTAAGTAGATAATTGATTCAAGGGACTTTGATAGTCTTTGATAGAGCTTGGACATCCAAGGCATGACAATATTTTTATATAGAATATATAGGAAGAATGACTGGACTGATTGTTGTATCCATAGTAACCAGTACATTCGTTAAATTGTAATCTGAAGTATAATGATTCAATTCTAGTGTAATGTAAAATTTATGTACAGTGAATTTCAAAGACTTTTTTTTCAAAACAAGCAAATTAAATGAGCTTATAACCATGACTGAAGGACATTTAACCTCCATGTGTGACCTTGATCTTTATTCAACAAGGTCAACAATGAATGATGGTCCATCCGCAAAATATATTTAATCTCTTACTACAGTTTCATGAAGAAACTCATGTTACAAGCTGTAAAAAAACAACAAATGATGATGGGTGGATGATAACAAGATGAACACAAAGGTAACAAGGATGTAGACCAAGCAAAACTTACTCTGTCTCCTTTGTGGCCATGGTCTCCTGGTCGACCGTCCAAACCTGTGGCTCCTGGCATACCCTGGTAAACAACAGCAAATAACTTATTAAAAAAATACTAAAAGTTAATTGTCCAAAGTTATAGGTCAGATATATGTGTAAAGAATCAAATAGGTCAAACACTCATTCTGCAATCTGCATAAGCAGGAGAAGAACTACAAATTAGACCACACTGGATCATTTTCTCCTGTAACTGGTACTTAAACACATAGTTCTGTCCATTGGGACAAAAAGAATTTCAGCTTGTGTTAATATATTTATTTGCTCACTTTCTTTAATAATGACGTGATTATGAAATTAACATAAAGGTTTGACCAAGTACTTACAGTCATGTGTCAGTATTGATTGTTTGTTTTTTGTTTGTTTGCTTTTGCGATACATCACAGTGACCAATTATGATCATTACAGTGACATCCAAGTGTTTTGGTGAAGGAAGACCCCAGACAAATGTCTGGGTAGAACCACCATGCTGTGCATGCCGTGAACACTTGGCATGATACCCCACCCAGTCACATTATCCTTACACTTGGCAAACCAGTCATGGAACTACCCTTATATTTGCTTGAGCATTAGCAAGGGAGCTATACCACTTTCATTTTTAACGATTTTTGTATGTTGCAGCCCGAGATCGAACCTGGACCCTCCCATACCTGGAGTCGCTGCTCTACCAATTGTGCTACCAGGTCTGGTGCTTAGGGATAGATATAGTACATAGGAAAACTAAAGTTTGCTTAAAGGCATCTCGAAAGGAATGTGGTATCCCACTGAGCCAGGCCCCCACATGCTATGACCAGACCTGCTAATTGCTGGTCATCACTGCAGGGAGTCTTTAGCCAACATAGTACTAATCTGTCACAGTAATACCTCTGATGGGTTAATGCAAAACTAAATTACCTGCTAGTATGGATGTGAGACAGTAGGCTAGTTTTGCACAAAGCCACAAACATTATTGTTAGTGATAATGTGGGTTGTTTACTATATGATCCCTTACAAATTCTTTATTGCATTAATTACTAGGTGTCAATTTTGTAACTGCAAGATTATGTATTTATTTCATAGCTAAATATTTAATTTTGAAAATACATGAGAGATACAAGTTTTAGTATTCAAAATGACTTAAAATGAGTCTGAAGGACATTATTCTGACAATGAATGACTTTTTAAATTGCTTTTGTTAGAAACGTTTCGTTACATTTTACAAATCCAAATAAAATATAACTTAAAATATATATGAGAACTAAAAGAATGAAAGAAATTCTTTCTTACTTTGTTGGTTGATTTTGTTATTTCTTATACATTTTGTAATTTCTTTCATTCTTTTAGTTCATATATATATATATATATATATATATATATATATATATATATATATATATATATATATATATATATATATATATATATATATATATAGGATTGCGTAATTGGTATATTCACAACTGTTTCCTTTACAAACTGTGAATGACTATGTTCAACCCCCAGATATAGCATACATACACTTGGATCTTATATATATATAAATCTTTATTTGTTTTCTTTCTTACTTTGTTGGTTGATTTTGTTATTTCTTATACATTTTGTAATTTCTTTCATTCTTTTAGTTCATATATATATATATATATACATATATATATGAACTAAAAGAATGAAAGAAATATATATATATATATTATATATATATATATATATATATATATATATATATATATATATATATTATATATGATTGCGTAATTGGTATATTCACAACTGTTTCCTTTACAAACTGTGAATGACTATGTTCAACCCCCAGATATAGCATACATACACTTGGATCTTGAACAATACCTGTGTGACAGACACATCGTTACAGACTGTGGCAGCCTGGCTTATCAGAAAACAGATGCCCTCACATGCTGGGTGGGGCAATAAATGGGGGGGGTCACTTATATAAGGCTCTTGAGATCCCTTTAATTATGAATTAAACAGGCAGCATAAAACTTCAGGTAAGGTGTGAAACCAAGCAGAAGAACAAGGATTACATAAGAATCGGAACAGAAAGCTTTTCGATTGTAGTTTACATACATAAAATTGTTGCACATGTTTTTTCATTGTTTTCCTACATCAATTTGGAAGGGTCAATATGATTTTAATCAGTGAATAACATCCTAATTCTTATAGAGATACTTACTTTCAAAATTTAAAAGACAGAAAAAGTACCTTTATTTAGGAAAATCCCTTAACATTATCAATTATTATAAATGTTTTCAATTATTATAAACATGGTCAACTTCTAACATAACATTATCGATCATAATTTTTTTTTTTAACTTAACAGAGAAATACATGAGCATAAAGATTACAAAAGAATGATGAAAACTTGTAATAAAAGTATGGTTTGTTCAAATGGAATTTTTGGCCATATAAGTAAGGAAATATGACAAAAGTCCTATGATCTCTGCAAAATATACCTGATTTTGAAAAAGGCAAAGGACAAAGGTATTCACATGCAAGCCAAATGTAAAAGTATGAACAAATGTGTGATAGGTCATTAAACAAAAAGAGCAAACACAACAATCATGGCCCTGGTATCAAAGGGTCAGACTGGATTGCTTAAATCGGTTTTACAGAGCTCTAACCACGTACTTCATGATAGGTATCTCAAATGCAAGCAATGAAAAGAAAACTGATCTATTTTAATTTAAAAAATGTCCAAGCACTCACATTTTCTTAGATTAGTTATGACATTGTTAAAAGAAAGGACTGACATTGAAAAATAATGTCCACATGGTATTAAGAGAGAGAGAGAGACAGAGAGAGAAAGAGACAGAGAGAGACAGAGAGAGACAGAGAGAGAGGGAAGAGAGAGAGAGAGACAGAGAGAGAGAAGAGAGAGAGAAGAGAGAGAGAGGAGAGAGAGAGAGAGAGAGAAAGATGAAAAAAAATGTTGAAGAAAAATAATGACCAGAGAAGCAGTGTAAATGGTTGTACCATCCTGTTAATGTGTACACTGAATTGAGAAACCAAAGTCCAATGTCCATCAAAGGAAAATACACGTAACAATTCTTAAAGGATGAATGTATTTTTTTAGCAAAATATACAACCATATCAAATTGCTTGAACAAATAAAATTAAGATGACCCACTTTGGCCAAAAAGGTATTATTTCAAGTATTTAAGGAATATATTTTATTTATTTTATTTAAAAAACAACATGTTTACAAATAAAAAAGCAACATAATTCATAAACATTTTTACAAACAAGAGGGCCATGATGACCCTTAATCGCTCACCTGAGGACACAGGCTTTTAGTAGGCACATATCTGTCATTAAGTAATTAAGAGTTATAAACTTTAAATCTTCGGCAAAGATTGGACCATTAGTGTGGCCACTGGGCTGATAACATGTGCTAGAATTTGACCTAGTGACCTACTGAATCCATGTGACCCACTTCAAACATATCTAAGACTTCGTACTGGCAAACATCCAAGTTTGGTGAAGATTGGAACATCAATGTGGCCTCTAAGCATTTTCACAAGGTTTTTCTAAAATTTGATCTAGTGACTTAGTTTAAATTGACCCCACATGATCTTGTTACAAACTGACCCAAGATTTTTTGCAGGCAAACATTCTGGCCATATTAAGTGAAGATTGGGCCATAAGGATAGTCTCTAGTGTGTTCACAAGCTTTAATAAGACTTAACCTAGTTACCCACCTTTTCACCCCACGTGACCCAGTTATGATCATCCAAGATTTCATGCAGTCAAACATTCTGTATAAGTTTGATGAAGATTGGATAATAACTGTAGTGTGTTCACAAGCTAAATTGTTGCCGATGGATGAGGGGGTATCAGAAAAGCTCACCTTGAGCATGTTGTGCTCAGGTGAGCTATTATAAAAGCAATATAATTTAAATATATATATAAGCCTTATAAGGTACCATTGATGTAAAAAGATGGGAAGCACGGACTACAGAAGTAATGGACGAAGTGCATCTCGATGTAACATGTGAAAGAATGTAAAAAAAATGTTACAACAATACTGGTACCATTAGCAGAAACATTTAAAACAATTAAAAGGAACATACCTATTTCATAGCTGTAATACACAGTTTTCAAAGCAACTAGCTACAACATACATCTACCATACATCAGTAGAAAGAGTCATTAAATATAAACAATGGGTGTACATGACCTAATGGGTATTATCACAAATACAAAGATTTGCTCATAGATTATAAACTTCTGCCTGTTCAGTCCACCAAGCTATGAAAATCTTCAGGATTTGCCATTGAACTTGTAAAACATATTGGACAGACAAAGATTTGTGGTGGACACGAAGCAAAGGTCCACAACATTTTGTGCTAAAGAGATAAACAAAAACCTGATAAAAGTGAATGCAGGCAGCATGAACAGATGCTAATCATTGTCCACAACCTCCTTTAATGTGATGAAGGACACATAATAGTATTTTCAACATATCAGATTTTAACCTGTGATAGGTATGTTCCCTTTAAAACATGTAAATAATATATATATAATTAATGCTACTTACTATTTTCCTGCCAGATATGCAGAAAATAAATTAAATGAACTTCAACAATGAAACATCTCAATTATTTTATCTAAAATAAATGATTTAATTCTCTCATTTACAAAGTAAACTTTCAAGAATATTCTAGTAAACCTAATTAACAGAGGATAATATTGTAACATGGTATGTTAAATTGTGATGATGTAATTAAATAAAAGGAATTTGACGTCTTTATAATTAAACAAATATCAACTTTTATCTGGAAAATGTGAACTAAAATGTAAGATAATTCTTAATAACATTTTTAGTTCAGGATGAAAGTGCTTGAGCTTGAGTCAGAGACCATTTTCTTGACCCTTTAAGGTGGTATCTGATATCTAATATATGTAACAATATCTGACCTCTGTTTGGAGTATTTGGGCATTATTCCTGTAGAAAAACATCAAACATTAGTCTAAGCTATGACAATTCTTTAACAGTATCTCTCTCAATTTTGGGGCAGTAAAACTCGTTAATCAACATGTTCATTCTTTTCAAATCTATAAATAAGACTGATTGGGATTTCGGCTATATATAGACACTGACGTCACAGTGGATGACATGGATGAGCTAAAACGTAAGTGGTCATGTGATTGTCTTGGTTTAAAAATAGCTAACTGTACAGCATGGCTTAGATAGGAAATACATGTCTGTTAAGACGACTGTGGCATTTTGGTACATTTTTCCAACAGGTGTAGGACATCAATAAACTGCATTTTGCAAGAACTGTTCAAGTAACAATAGTTTATTATGATGTTTAATGACTATACTTTTTGTCAAAACTGTCGGCTCCACATTTAAAAGCATCAAAAATGGCCTTCTTTAGGATCTCCCCACCTCCCCGCAGCTGGACACTTAATTAGTGTATAATACACAGAGGTGACATTGGGGAAGAGGTTGTAAAACAATAAGTTACACTTGATGCCCATTGGCAAATAACGCTCTAGTTCCCACCCCTTTTCTGATTCCATTTCAGCCTGAGGCTGTGTCCAGCTAGACCCATGGCAAGGCCATTTCCTTCCCCAACAAATTAACATCCCACTGTGATCACAGTGTGAAGCCACATCCCATGTTTCAATGCCTTTAATAGCCAGGTTTCTAATAACACTCAACACACTACCACTTAGGTTACATGTTTTGTTTTTTATTTTTGAAATACATCCCAGTGACCAATTACAATCATTATTACTTACATATTTAGGTACTATGCAGTCAAAATTTGAGCTGGAGCAAAGTCTCAACTGAGAAAAGATTCTGTAAGCGAGGACTTTGGCAATGTGATGCAACACCAAGGTTACCATGGTTACTCACCGGCTGTCCTGGTGCTCCTGGCACGCCAGGCAGACCTTGGTCTCCTCGTAGATCCTCAACATCACCTTCAAACACCCCGGGTGGGCCTGAAATACAAGAACAACCAACATATATATATATACAGGTTAATTAAGTTGTATTTAACATTAATTTTGTCTTTTAACACATAATAGCACTGATTAAATTGTAGCAGCCTGATCTATGCAGTCACTATATGTGGTATTTGACAGTTTATTTTGTTTATTGGGTTAATCGTTCCACCAATAGTATTTCAGTTATCTGGAGACGATCTGACAGTTTTGTTTGTTTATTGGGTTTATCGTCCCATCAACAGTATTTCAGTTCTCTGGAGACGGTCCGACAGTTTTGTTTGTTTATTGGGTTTATCGTCCCACCAACAGTATTTCAATTATCTGGAGACGTTCTGACAGTTGTTTGTTTATTGGGTTTATCGTTCCACCAACAGTATTTTAGTTATCTGGAGACGATCTGACAGTTTTGTTTGTTTCTTGGGTTTATCGTCCCACCAACAGTACTTCAGTTATCTGGAGATGTTCTGACAGTTTTGTTTGTTTATTGGGTTTATCCTCCCACCAACAGTATTTTAGTTATCTGGAGACGTTCTGACAGTTTTGTTTGTTTATTGGGTTTATCGTCCCACCAACAGTATTTCAGTTCTCTGGAGACGTTCTGACAGTTTTGTTTGTTTATTGGGTTTATCGTCCCACCAACAGTATTTCAATTATCTGGAGACGTTCTGACAGTTTTGTCTGTTTATTGGGTTTATCGTCCCACCAACAGTATTTCAATTATCTGGAGACGTTCTGACAGTTTTGTTTGTTTATTCGGTTTATCGTCCCACCAACAGTATTTCAGTTATCTGGAGACGTTCTGACAGTTTTGTTTGTTTATTGGGTTTATCGTCCCACCAACAGTATTTCAATTATCTGGAGACGTTCTGACAGTTTTGTTTGTTTATTCGGTTTATCGTCCCACCAACAGTATTTCAATTCCCTGGAGACGTTCTGACAGTTTTGTCTGTTTATTGGGTTTATCGTCCCACCAACAGTATTTCAGTTCCCTGGAGACGTTCTGACAGTTTTGTTTGTTTATTGGGTTTATCGTCCCACCAACAGTATTTCAGTTCCCTGGAGACAGTCTGACAGTTTAGCTATATCTAATACATGTAACAACATCTTACCACTGCACTGGGGGAATTTGTGCATTATGGCTTTATAAACTTTAGTTAAAATAAGGTCTGTTTTTAACATAACCTCACTCATAGGACAGTTCATATTGTTAAATATCACATACCCTTTGAAATTTAAAATGTTTTGACTGGTGGAGCAATGATCATGTGTAAGTCAATATAAAGTGATAATGAATCAAGTGCTTTCATGTGAACACCAAGAACATAATACTGATGGATGTGTTCTTTTTACGCACACTATTGATACAACAACATGGCATCTGGTAACAAAAATCAACAGTTTATCGTTGTGTTAAAAAAATGTAATGAAGAAAAGAACAAAAAATGTAACCTAGGAAGCAGTGAATGCTTTTTGTGATTATCTGTTGATGAACAATGGGATAACAGACTGAGAAAATAAATGCTGGTTAACATCTTCAACTGTTTTATTTAAAATGAGAAGAGCAGATGGTTCTTTGTACAAACAACCCCAATGACAGCGTAATTTAACAGGGTATGTGATTTTACAAGTTAAGCTTTATGTTTTGGTAAATATATGGTTTTGCAGACCTGGATATTGACATTATCCAGATGATTGTGTAATATGTGATCTCAAAAGGAACATGCGTGATTGGGATTTCAGCTAAAAATAGACATCAATGTCAGAGCTGATTACCCAGAATGCAGCATAATCTTCAAAGTAAGTGGTCATGTGGTTTTCCTAGTTTCAAAATAGCTAACTGTGCACTTTGGCTCTGGATAGGAAAAAAATTTTTGTAATGATAAGTGAGGTGTTGTGCTTAACTTTTCACATACATGAAGGGCACCAATAAACAGCATTTTGCTGGATCTTTTCAGATTTGGTAATTTAATTGGATGCATGAGAGAAAAAAAAGGTCCAAACTATCGGATATCACCTTAACAAATTATTGTCTTTTATTTAGTACAATATGGCTTAAAGTGCCTGTCAAATGATGTCATTTGACCTTGAATGTGACCTTTGAACAAGTCTGGCATTGAGTGTGGCCTTGACCTTTTGCTTAACATTATGCTTATTGCATAAGCATCTTCGTTCTAGGGTGAGAGAAGTCATGAAAATCTTATTTTCTGAGAGGTGGCTTCTTGTACTTAAAAAATTGCCCTATTAGTCATTAACCTTGAAGTGTGACCTTGACCATAATTGTCATTGCAGGCATATGTTCAAACTTTGATTATTTAACATGGCATGAGTTTGTTTGTTTTTTTATGAATATCCAACGGTGACTGAGACATGGCACATGGACAGACAGACAGATGGAAAAAAAAAGCGGGATAGACAGACGAATGGGGGTTAACACCAAATACCAAAACTACCGGTATATTTATTCACCTTAGATGGTGACAACTAACCTTGTGGTCCTACAGGTCCTGGTTCTCCCTTCATGCCTGGTAATCCTGGCTCCCCAGCTGGGCCGACTGGTCCTACTGGCCCAGTTAGGCCAGGTGGTCCCGGGTCACCAGGCTCTCCCTTCTCTCCCATGCCACGGATCTCACCCGAACCTTCAAAACTGTCTTCATCTATCAAAAATGGAATGTCTGAAAGGGAACAAATGAATGTGACAGGTTTTGGGTTTGGCGACAGTTTTATTTCAAGATAATGGTTGTGCAGGTGGTGATGATAATGATAATCATAAGTTAAATACATAAATAAAAAATGACCAATCAGACGCTTTCACCTGACATCTTTCATTAGCTGGGCCTTTTACTCATTAAACATATTTTAAACCAAATAAATGAAGTATTTTTTTAAAGGTCTTGATCCAAAGTTTAAAAAAATGAAAGATATGTAAGTTATATCTACATTTTTTTTTTTTTTTTTGCTTTTAGAAATGCATCGTGAAAACACAATTAGGTCAAAATAGTGACATCCAGCTATAGTATTTTGGGAGTTTTGTTTTGTTTTTTGAAATACATCGCTGTGACCAATTATGATCATTATAGCAACATCCAGCTATTTGCGGAAGAAGATTCCATAAAAATATCTGGGAAGAACCATCGGCACACCAAAAGTCAGCTGGAAGATTTATTTTGGTAGACAAAAACTCCAGAAAATTGTCTGGGTAGAACTACCAATACACCGCAGGACAGATGGAAGACCTTTGGCCCTACCAGGACTTGAACCCACCCAGTGAGAGGCCAGCAGTCAGAGGAGGTCAGGTAAGTGACTCTTCCACAAGGTCACAGGTGCATCCTACTCTGATAAGTAAACTTAATGTTGCAATTCAAATCTGACTGAAGCATGGGTTGGGAACCTTACCAGTGGGTCTGGATGGACCTACAGGGCCCGGGGGTCCAGGTGGTCCAGGGGGTCCAGGTGGACCTGCGATTCCCATCAGACCACCTCTTCCGGGCTCTCCAGCAGGCCCCGGGATACCCTGGATGCCAGGTTCACCCTGGAAAAAGATGGTATTTATTATATGCAAAAACTTCACTCCATCCTAAATTATCAGACATTTGGCTTCTTTAGTGAGTTTTAAACAATAATTGCTAACCATTTCTATTAGTTTTGTTTATCAAATATAAAGTCAATGTTACTTTATGGCATAATAGAAATGTCACAAGACAACTCAAATACCTAAATAGATAAGAAATTTAAAATGTTAAAATGCTACTTTAAATATAAGATGTTCATAACTCATGATCATATATATAACTTACTTTTTTTTAAAAACAAAAACAAAAGTGTTTTCTTTTTTTATTACTTTTCTATTATCAAATTTTTATTGATTTTCTTATTATCTGCCTTGTAATATTTATGACATTTGTTACCTTTTTATGTACATATGGTTTTGAGGTCCACAGGAAAGATTGAAATTTTCAAAAGTGCACCTCATTTAATGAAGTAATTTATTATTATTACCATTATTATACTTATAATCATCATTACTATCATTATTATTATCATTATAGTTTTATAATCATTATTATTATTATTATTATAATCATTATTATTTTATTATCATTATTATCATCATTATCATTAATATTATCATTATATTATTATTATTATCATTATTATTACTTATATTATTATTACTATATCAGAAAAACATGCTCACCTTCAATCCAGGTAGTCCTGGACTGCCATCCCGTCCCACTCCATCTTTTCCGTCCTTGCCGGGCAATCCTGGTATTCCCATCTCTCCCTTCTGGCCCTTCTCAGTCTCTGCGATCGCGGTAAACTCAGGGCTCAAACCTGGAGGTCCTGGGGGGCCGGGTGGACCCGTGATAGATAGACCTGGCATACCCTAGTGGAGAGACGGGGAAGGCTAGATGCAACTTGGGTGGAGTAAGTTAGTGTGAGAGATTGTTGGAGAGAAAATTAGACAGGAAAGGTAAGATGTAACCTCTGCATGTTAACGAAAGAGAGAAAGAGAGTGAGAGAGAGCGAGAGAGACAGGCATACAGAAACAGAGACAGGAGGAGAGAGAAAGGAAGAAAGAAGAGATATTGGAGGCTTGAAAGTCACAAAACATGAAAGACAGGAAACATATTCTTGAAAACCTCAGTATCTGTGTAATATTACCTCATAGAGAGAGTTTTTTGTTTTGTTTTGTTGGAAATACACAATGATAGCCATTAAAGTGAAGAGTGTTGTTGTTTTGTTTTGTAATAAATACAGAATGATGGTCATTTAGGTAAAGAGTGTTGTTGTTTTGTTTTGTAATAAATACAGAATGATGGTCATTTAGGTAAAGAGTGTTGTTGTTTTGTTTTGTAATAAATACAGAATGATGGTCATTTAGGTAAAGAGTGTTGTTGTTTTGTTTTGTAATAAATACAGAATGATGGCCATTAAAGTGAAGAGTGTTGTTGTTTTGTTTTGTAATAAATACACAATGATGGCCATTTAGGTGAAGAGTGTTGTTGTTTTGTTTTGTAATAAATACAGAATGATGGTCATTTAGGTGAAGAGTGTTGTTGTTTTGTAATAAATACAGAATGATGGCCATTAAAGTGAAGAGTGTTGTTGTTTTGTAATAAATACAGAATGATGGCCTTTAAAGTGAAGAGTGTTGTTGTTTTGTTTTGTAATAAATACAGAATGATGGCCATTAAAGTGAAGAGTGTTGTTGTTTTGTTTTGTAATAAATACAGAATGATGGTCATTTAGGTAAAGAGTGTTGTTGTTTTGTTTTGTAATAAATACAGAATGATGGCCATTAAAGTGAAGAGTGTTGTTGTTTTGTTTTGTTATAAATACAGAATGATGGCCATTAAAGTGAAGAGTGTTGTTGTTTTGTTTTGTAATAAATACAGAATGATGGTCATTTAGGTGAAGAGTGTTGTTGTTTTGTTTTGTAATAAATACAGAATGATGGTCATTTAGGTGAAGAGTGTTGTTGTTTTGTTTTGTAATAAATACAGAATGATGGTCATTTAGGTAAAGAGTGTTGTTGTTTTGTTTTGTAATAAATACAGAATGATGGCCATTAAAGTGAAGAGTGTTGTTGTTTTGTTTTGTTATAAATACAGAATGATGGTCATTTAGGTAAAGAGTGTTGTTGTTTTGTTTTGTAATAAATACAGAATGATGGCCATTAAAGTGAAGAGTGTTGTTGTTTTGTTTTGTTATAAATACAGAATGATGGCCATTAAAGTGAAGAGTGTTGTTGTTTTGTTTTGTAATAAATACACAATGATGGCCATTTAGGTGAAGAGTGTTGTTGTTTTGTTTTGTAATAAATACAGAATGATGGCCATTTAGGTGAAGAGTGTTGTTGTTTTGTTTTGTAATAAATACAGAATGATGGCCATTAAAGTGAAGAGTGTTGTTGTTTTGTTTTGTAATAAATACACAATGATGGCCATTAAAGTGAAGAGTGTTGTTGTTTTGTAATAAAAACACAATGATGGCCATTTAGGTGAAGAGTGTTGTTGTTTTGTTTTGTAATAAATACAGAATGATGGCCATTAAAATGAAGAGTGTTGTTGTTTTGTTTTGTAATAAATACACAATGATGGCCATTAAAGTGAAGAGTGTTGTTGTTTTGTAATAAATACAGAATGATGGCCATTAAAATGAAGAGTGTTGTTGTTTTGTTTTGTAATAAATACACAATGATGGCCATTAAAGTGAAGAGTGTTGTTGTTTTGTTTTGTAATAAATACAGAATGATGGCCATTAAAGTGAAGAGTGTTGTTGTTTTGTTTTGTAATAAATACACAATGATGGCCATTAAAGTGAAGAGTGTTGTTGTTTTGTAATAAATACAGAATGATGGCCATTAAAATGAAGAGTGTTGTTGTTTTGTTTTGTAATAAATACACAATGATGGCCATTAAAGTGAAGAGTGTTGTTGTTTTGTAATAAATACAGAATGATGGCCATTAAAATGAAGAGTGTTGTTGTTTTGTTTTGTAATAAATACACAATGATGGTCATTAAAGTGAAGAGTGTTGTTGTTTTGTTTTGTAAAAAATACACAATGATGGCCATTTAGGTGAAGAGTGTTGTTGTTTTGTTTTGTAATAAATACACAATGATGGCCAATAAAGTGAAGAGTGTTGTTGTTACGTTTTGTAAAAAATACACAATGATGGCCATTAAAGTGAAGAGTGTTGCTCCATTTTCAGCAGGGGATAAAAAGACGTTTGACAATGGTACTTTAAAAGTCATTCACGAACCTGGTCACCTCTCTCTCCTTTGTCTCCTCTCTCTCCTATACCAGGAATGCCATCACTGCCTGGTTCACCAGGATATCCTGGAGTTCCATCAATACCGTCCTTTCCTGGTAAACCCATAGGACCCATGTCACCTTTCTCACCTAGAATTCATATACATGTACAGATAAAATGAATAAATAACACTTTTATGGTATGTATATGATCATATAAAGTATACAGGTGTTCCGTCAATTCTGCCCATATATACGGTATATCCTATATTTCAACATTATTTCTCTTTACATGAACTTTGTAGGCTATATACAGTAAAACCTCTCCACAGCAACATCTGGCGGAGGCACGAAAAAGTGTTGCTGCTGAAAGGTGTTGCTGCTCAGAGGTTAAACTAGCCTCAGGGAAGAGATTTACATGGCCGCTTACTGCTTCGCGGAGGAGTTGCTGCTTAGAGGTTATAATGCGCTGAAAACTACTGGGGGGAAATTTAACTGCCGCTGCTTAGAGGTGCCGCTTCGAGAGGTTTTACTGTTACTATATTGTCAGTGTGCATCTAGCATATGAATGAGGACTGGAGCAATCAATTACTTCCTAACAGCATGCCAGGCAGACTGACAAAACTAAAAGAAAAATGGCATAGTGCATCTTCGTTACAAAAAAATAAGCTATATAATAATGTATTTTTCATCTCAATATTCACCCACCTTTCTGTCCAAGCAACAGACTGAGATCCGGCGGAGGTCCAATCGGGGGTGGTGGTCCTGGTTCCCCTTTCTCACCCTTCATTCCCTGGGGACCAGGTACACCAGGCCTACCCTCAGCCCCTGTGTCACCCTTCTCTCCCTTTGTGCTGGTCTTGTAATCAAGGACTTTGTCCTGTCATAAACAGTTTGAAAGTTGATTTAAAAATCTGTCAGAAGATCATGTGGCAAATATAATAATACCAATAGTACAAACATGACTGATGTGGAAAAATAATATACTGACACAATGATTATAATAGCTGGTAAAATTATACTGTACAAAATTATATCTGCTAATAAAATTTGCATTTATAAAAATAACAAATGAGCACTAAAAATACATACTGGACTAAGAGTCAAGTTATGCAATTAACTGTAGAATAAGCAATTTTTCTCATTGTGTGAAAAATAGATAGTTTCCAAATCAGTGAAGATCCCTTATCTTGGTAGGCATCTTTGATTCCAACTTGAAAGTATTTTCAGATGAATTATATAGAAGCGTAAATTTTATTTTCTTGTGATTTCCTCATTTATGGTCCAAAAACTGAAAGCTATACACCATTAGAAACCTCATGAAATTCATATTTTAAAATTGATAAATGCACCAAGAATTATTTACAGAAATAAATTAAATTATTGGCTCTTCCTTAAACAAAATGTACAGTGTACCTTTTTTTGGTTGTATTTTTTTTACCTTTTAAACTATCAAAATGTAGTTTTGATATTTGAAATACTTCATGATAGCTGTTAAATTTGATATAAAACCACCGGCCTAGAACCACCGGCGCACCACAGATTAGCTGAATGACACATTTATATTTTTATAATAAAAGCCTTTATACAAAGCATTCCAGTTACTATCATAGGCCTGTACTAGATCTGGTAGCGCAATCGGTAGAGCGTTAGTTCCAGGTACAGGAATCCCCTGGTTCGATCCTGGGCTGTGACATACGTCATAAAAAATGGAAGTGGTATAGCTAACGTTCCATGACTGGTTGGCCCAGTGTCAGGATAATGTGACTGGGTGTGGTATCACGCTAGATGTTCATGGCATGCTATACACAGTAAATTCAGCACTATATCCGCTTCAAGTGGACAACGTCTTCAGATAACTAAATTACTGTTGGTGGGGCGATTAACCTAACAAACAACCAAACACTACAATGGGCCTAATTTTATAGTAAATGTATTTCAATGATCCAGAGTACTTACTGTTGAATCTATACCGTCTTCATCATCAACATTAATTCCTGAACTGTCCCCAGAACCAGAATCGATAATATCAAGCAGTTCCTGCAAACAACAAATTTCAGTGACATTAAATAACATTGCAAATAAATTTTACATTTTTTTGCAGGATTTTGTAGAACAATATATTTAAATCTGAAATGTTCATGGCGGTGTTGCATACATGTGAACTCTTCCACTTTTGGAGGGAGACTCCCACTTTTGAGGTTCAAAGTTATTTGAAAATGAATTGATGTTTTACACATTTTCAGAAATCTCCCTGCTTGGAAAACAGGTAACTTTCTTCTCTGTTTATATGAAAGTAACAAAGCTCCCACATTGCAGGTGAAAATCTCCCACTTTGGCCTCAGAAAAAGTTCACATGTATGAACTATTGCAAATCAGCATTTATGGTAATATCACAGATCATGTGATATATTCTTAAAGGTAGTATCCGACAGTTTGCCGATAACAAATTCATGAAACAATACCTTACCACTGCTTTGGGGAATTGGGGCATAATTTCTGAATAAACTCATACTTAAGTATAAGTAAAGATGGTTTTGCACACTGACTATGTTGTTAGACAGTACAAATCGCTATAAAATCACGTTAAAAGTTCATTTATTCCAAATCTATAAATAGTCACGATAGTGACTTCTGCTATAAATAGATATTGATGTCAAAGCAAATTACCCGGATGACGCTATAACGTAACCTCAAAAGTGAGTTGTCACATGGTTTTAAAAGTTAAAAATACCTGTCTCTACAGCCTGTTTCAGATAGGAAATTCTGTTTGCAATGAGAAATGGTGATTTATGTTTCACTGTTCACACTCACGTAGGGCATCAATGAGCAGCATTTTGCTGGATTTTTTCAGGTAACAATGACTTATTTGGTTATTTTAGAATAAATGTTTTTATCCAAACTGTCGGATATCATCTTTAACTATGCATTAGTAAGCAAAAGATCTAAGTCAAAACTTTTTTTGCTTCCTGAAAAAATATTCTTCAAACTAAAGACAATACAATACAAAATGTTTATTGATCTAATTAAAAGCCTCTGACCCATAATACAGGTAAACATATAATACAGACAATATAGAGTTTTGGCTCCTAAATTATGCAATGCAAATTATTAAAAACCACCAACATGAATTCCTACAATAAAAAGCTAACAATACATCAACACTCCTAAGTCCTTAAACAATTTGAGAGCACATAAAATGCAGTTCAATTATATATTGTTTAAGGGAAAATAAACACAATAAATAAACAAACCTACCGATGAGCAATCTTTTTTCTCAGCTTTTGATGGATCATCGTAAATTTCCAGTTTTTGTAAAAGACCCTGCAATACACAAATAAATATCATAGAAACTGAAAATCATAAAAATTAACAGTAAGTAATAAGTTATTAATAGTCACCAAGAAACATGATTTGAAATGAGGTTTTGATTATGGCTGAAAGTGAACTTTTTGTTAAATATCACCAACACAATTATGGTCATATTGGCGATATCCAGCCATTTATATGTGGAGGAAGACCCCAGGCTTACGTTTATAGGATCGTGAACCAGCATGAGCATTATCAAACAACTCCATTGTCATACGTATGTAAAACTAAGAATAACACTAGAAACTGGCTTATTCTGGAAAATTCTGGAATATTCTGAAACACTTGTATTTGTAGCTGGACATTTTATGGTCAAATATTAAACCTTTTAAAGGGTTAGGACATGTTTGTTTTTATACCTGTCAGTGTTAAAAGTGACTTTGATATTGGTCTGAGTCACCTTAAAAAAATCTAGTTTACATAACACGTAATTGTAGTTAAAATAAGGGACATTAATGAATAGTCTCCCCTGAATAATCCCTCACTGCAAATAGGTTCTTGCATTTGTTTCACTCGGTCTTTATGCTTGTGCTCTAAGGAGAGTATGTTGACTTTTCTGCCTTTCTTATGATACCCAAGTAAACAACAAACACTTCCATTTTCTTTTTTAAATAACAAATCTCTATAAATATTTAAATGGATTTTAAGCTTATATTTATGAAAAAGAAATTTCACTGTTTGTAATTTTAATATATACAAATGAACAGGCGATAAAGACCAAGAATTCCAACTAAAAGGACCTACCTACTTTTTGGAATACCTTGGATATTAACTAACAAGGGAGACAATTTCCATTTCACCAATGTACCCCACTGCAACTAATGTAGCCATGCACTAAAATGATCCTTCACTTAAAGATTTCTCATTTTAACCAACAGATCATGTCACCAACAATATGTGTAGTCGACTAATGTTTCTGGTTACATAAACTAGAGACATTAATCCCAAATAGTCTAAATTATTGATTTAACAGTTAGATGGGTTTTTTTTCATGACAACAGTTCCACTATTTTTGGTTTTCATTTTGAAATACATCACAGCAAGCATTTATGATCATAGCAATGTATTATGATTATAGCAATGTTGAGCTATCTGGTGGAGGAAGACCCCAGTCAAATGTCTGGGTAAAACCAGCGGTGCACCGCAAGTTCACTGGAAGATCCTCCCACATTAAATCCTTTGCCCTGAACATGACTCACATTCAGTAAGAGGCTAAGCACTTATAAGAGTTACAAATCGGCAACTCTACCACTAAGCCACATGCGCCAGACCAACTATTTCTCTTTAAAAAAAAAAAAAAAAAAAAACAGGGCGGAAAATGATGTCGTTACGGCACTTTTTCTTCTTGCCAGACACAATTCTGATTATTTTAAGTTTTAAGATGAAGTTTATAAACATGACTCCTTCTATTTGGACAACAGCATTTAATAATAAAAAAAAAATCTGATTCTTACGATAAATTTTTGATCTGAGCTGGGGTAGTTGCTGCCCACTACGACATTGGAACCAGGTTCAAACACTAGTGCTTCTCTGTTTTTAAGGACAGCTTCATCGTAAAGTTCACAATTCTTGTAAATCTCCACATTGTTGCCCTGGACCTTGATGTCGATCCTCACCCACTTGTTAAACAGATCATAAAATTTAATGCTCGCTAATTCAAGTGACCTTCTATGTGATGATTTACTTGGTGTGTAATACATCACCATAAGGTATACATTAGCTGTTGGTGAAGCAATAAACGTTATCCCCAATTGTGAAACTTGATGATTTTGACAGTAAACGTTAAATAACTGTGCTGTGGTCTTCGATTGTAAAAACATAGTAAATGTCAATGCAAAGTCAGTGAATAGTTCCTTGGAGGGGAAGATTTCAAGAAGTGGTTTTGACTGGGTAGGCAGGCTGGATGACAGTTCAAAGCAAGGGAAGCCCTCCAGACATTTCTTGAAGTCCAAGCCTTCAGTTGTCACGCTGAGGGTTTCGAGAAGATTCACTGTATTCTCTCGCACTGAAAAAAAAGACAAAATAATATTAAATAAATTAAAATAATGTATAAATATGGGATAAATGAAATTGCAATTTCACAAATCGACAACGTAACAGTCCAGATACTTTTGAAAATATTTAATACAAATATTATACACTACTGGCTGTTGTTTACTCAATATTACAATATTATGCTGTTGTTTTTTGATAGCTACAATTAATTATCATAATTATCCTATTTTTTCAAAGAAAACATGCTTAGATATTTTATTTTTTTTATAAAAACATGAAAAAATCTAAAAGGTAATGACAGGTCATGAAAAAAAAAGGGATCATCTTATTCAGAAAGTACAAGTTGGACAACATTTCTGCTATTTCAGCAGGTAAGGGGAATAACATCATCACAAATTAAAAAAATTAAGTTGTCTCCCTTAGATGTTTTTTTTTTTAAATATCTGTAATATCGAAGACAAAACTTCACTTTGCATTTAAAACGACAATAGCAATTATTCTTACCATATAGGCAATACGCATTACAAATTTGCTTGACACAGGTGTAATGTCCAATTTAAAAAATGCAAACAAAAATCAAAACAACATGACCTAATAAAAATGAAGTTTTATATGAAAATGTGTTGAAGCAGAAGTTGGTATACAATCATTGTCAATGCCAAAATTTCTTTTAAAGCAAATTCAAGCCGTCAAGAATACAAATACATATGTGTGAGGGGGCTTTCATTAAATATTCCTTAAACTGTATTAACATAGTGATAATAGAATTGTGTTCTTTAGAATTGCATTCATTAAAAACATGAATATATATTTATGTAACTTCAGTAAAATTAAATATAATATACCCATACATTTAGTTAAATCTGAAATATTTTTCATAAATATTTAACAGTGATCTACTTGTCTTCACACAAATAGGAAACAGTGTGTGCAAATTGATGAGATTTTTAATTACTTTTAAAATATTATTAAGATACTGATGGTGATCTGAGGGTAATGGTGATGATATTTTAATGAAAATAATGAAGATTATGATAACAGTAACTAAAACGCCCATGGTAAATGGAATCATATTATAAACATGATTAATTACCATTATCAAAGCTAATTGTTTTGATAATTGTAGATATTAATATTGATGCTGATCACTAACATAAATTGGGATGCTTAGAATTTATCAAATGGTCAAACAGGTGTTTAATACTTTATTTAAGTGTATAAGGTACACAAAAAGAAATCACATAATTAGCAAATTCTGATGTATTTAAATTATTGTCAGAATTGAGTAAATCAAAGTCTTGTTTATGAATGATGTAAAATGACCATACATTTGAACACTTCCACTTTTGGAGGGAGACTCACATTTTAAAAGTTCAAAATAATTTTAAAATGAGGAGTGTTTATCAATATTTTCAGAAATCTCCCAACTTGGGAACAGGTAACTTCCTTCTGCGTTTATATGTAAATAACAAATCTACCACTTTGCAAGTGAAAATCTCTCACTTTGGCCCCTGAAAAAGTTCACATGTATGCATGACATGTGTAACTGCATACACAGTCCTTAAGGAAAAGCTAGGTTGCTGAGTTAAAAATAGCTTAAGATAGTTGAAAAGCATTGCAATGCTTTTGATTCTCCTAGCATAAAGCCAATTAAGTCCTTTGATGGGCTTACTCATATTAAACCTAATAAACAGAGGAAATATTGTATCCCATTATTTATTTTAGTTTAACAAAGTTTTGTCTTTTTTTTAACAAAAAAATAAAAAATTGCCAATCTGACCAATTGTAACTAAGTGTAATTTTGTAGAGCCCATTCAGAAAAATAAATATTCACATTTACAACAAATTAATTTAGTAGAGGGTGCTCAGACTAATAAATGTAGGTATCAGCTCTGCAGAGTGAAATTAACATTGAACCTGGTAGTATGCTGCAAACACTGATCAATGTTCCATAGATGTGACCAATATTCCTGCACATTCCTTTATCTCTCAGTAATTGGAGGATAAATTATCCCATCAAATGATCATTTACCAGCTAGTTGGTTAAGACCCAGGCTTGACAAAACTGTCAACCATGTTACTGGTATGATTCACTCTTCAAACAAACCTGCAGCACAACCCATTCATGCAAATGTACCAGTTTTGCAGTAGGTCTGTCATTGAAAAGGAATAGCTGCAGATTAAAGCAACATGGACTCAGCTCATTGCAGATAAAAGCAATCTGGACTCAGTTCATTGCAGATAAAAGCAATCTTGACTCAGTTCATTGCAGGTAAAAGCAACATGGATTCAGTTCATTGCAGAAAAAAAGCAACATGGATTCAGTTCATTGCAGAAAAAAAGCAACATGGATTCAGTTCATTGCAGATAAAAGCAATCTGGACTCAGTTCATTGCAGAAAAAAAGCAACATGGACTCAGTTCATTGCAGAAAAAAGCAACATGGACTCAGTTCATTGGAGATAAAAGCAACCTGAACATAGTTCATTGCAGGTAGAAGCAACATGGACTAGCCTGAACAAAACATTTCTGAAATCTCTTGAGAGAAACATCTTTATAATATTGCTAGAGAAAAACTCCTAACTCAGCCAGAGAAAAAACTGTAAAAATCAGGACCTCATTTGGCTGGTATAGCTTTGATTAATTGATTGTATATTGGGATGTGATGTAATCGTCGATTGGTGGATAATGGGGGGTGGTGGAGACCTGTCAAATGTCTGGGTATATATTGAACGAGACCTAGTCCCATATATCACCCTAGACTTAGACACATGCTTGGCAGATATCTATACCCATGCACCGAAATAAATGGGAGGACGTAAAGAATGAATGAATGATTGAATGAAGGCTTGGTTTGTTATGACTGCTGTTTACAATATTATCTCTCTATATACACACATGGATCTTCTTTTTTCTAGTCCGGTGGGGGGCCAGGAGTTACTGAGGTGGGGTGTAAATTGTTGAATTCAAGATTGATCAAGTTCTTGTTACATTTGTTTACTCCTTAAAGGTTAGATCAAATATAATGTTGACTACACTTGTAGCTCTTAAAGCTTGAATTGACTTTTTTTTTTTTCTTTTTTTTTTTTTTTAATTCAAAAATAATTAATTTAGCTAGGAATAAATTGTTTAAATACAGTGCATTAAAATGTGATATTCATGGTCCGGCAAAATGATATTAAATTAACAATGAACTTTAAAAATAAATTAATAGTTAATTAATTTTTAAGGAAATTATGCAAAAATAAAAAACTAACTTAACCATAAGTTTATCTGTGTTTTATTTCTCTAGATATTATTTTAATAAAAAAACCAGTTAAGTCATAATCAAAGAGTTAAACTTAATTATAACCTGTAATAGAAATGAATATAACAAGTTTCAGGGCTGGAAAAATATGGCAGCCCGACAGTCCGAGACAAGTCAAAATGTGGTTTCAGGCTACCGGTCATTGATCAGTAAATTAGTCCCAGAAAAAAAGTCATAAATCGGCAGTCAGACAAGAGACAAATAAACAGCAGTTTCTTATTAGCTATGAAGACAATCAATTTCATGCCAGGAGCTTTTATCAACAACACATAAAGGCGGTACATGTACAACATACGCACCTTCAAAAACAGCCAAAACAGCCAATCACAATGCGCAATACATAAATGCTATAAAATATAAAAGAAACAATTTTTTTGTTATACCTTGTTTGTTAGTTGTAGATATGACAAATGTGTTGTTGTGTACGTTAATAGAAAACAACCCACATTTTCGGACAAGTCATTTTTGTCCAGGTTACTAGTCTGGGACTAGTCATTGAATTTTTTTTTTTCTTGCCCTATGTTTATGACAATAGACTACTATTGACAAGTATAGATCAATTTTTTAGCAGCATTGTCCATTTTTCTACCAGTATTGTCCATTTTTCTACCAGTATTGTCCATTTTTAACCAGTATTGACCATTTTTACCAGTGTTGTTTTTTTACCTGTATTGACAGGTTTTTTTTACCTAGATTGACCATTTTTTACCTGGAACGATGATTTTTTACCAGTAACATCAACTTTTTACCAGTAATCACCATTTTTACCAATACTGATCATAAGCCCTATCAATACTGAATAATCCAACCCTGATATGCACCTTTCTTTTATCAAATTCAACCTGGAACTATCAATCTAGATTATATATCAACAGGTAAGATCACAAGAAAGACATTTGTAAAATTGCATTCCAATACATGCATCCATTATTGAGATATAAGCTTTACAGTACGCATGTCGGTACATTCAGATAAAACTTATACCTGATCACTGTGATTACCCCATTGCATATGATGACACAGAAGCAGACACTCAGTGGCCTAGACTAGTGCCATACATACAAACTCTTCCACTTTTGGAGGCAGACTCCCACTTTAGGTTTTAAAATTATTTGAAAATGAGAGGTGTTTTACAGATTGTTAGAAATCTCCCTACCTGGAAACAGATAACTCCCTTCTATGTTAATTTGAAAATAACACTTTGCAAGTGAAAATCTCCCTCTTTGGAATCAGAAAAAGGGATGGGATTTGCCGGCATTTTTGCCAATACTGTGCAACGACATTTCTATCATTATAGCACAGGGGCACTTATAAGCTGAATAGGGATTAAACCCTGCCAGTCTATTATTCTGACACCGATGTGTCAGGCGTAATGCTGTCCCCTTAGCCCCCGAGTGTTAGAGAGTAAGCCACTACTACCAACTCTAAAGTCTTTGGTTTGACCCAGCCGGGGTTTGAACCCGCAACCTCCCAATCCACACCACTTGAGCTATTAGCGGCTGGTGAATCAGAAAAAGTTCTCATATATATAGGTCTTCTTTTTTGTAGAAGATTTGACATTTAATAGAATTGAAAATGTGAACCCACAAAATAATCCAGAGTAAATTAGTTCAAATCTTTGTTGTGATGAAATAAATGACATGAACACTTCCAGATTTCAAGTCTAATTGATAGGAATCTTGTTTATATATGACCAAAAAAAACCTACTGAGAAAATTTGATACACTGTAACAACCATTTTTTAATACTTCACTTTTTTCTAACTTCTGAATAAAGATGCTGATTTCACGGATTTGTATGTACCAGTTATGCTCTAACGCATGTCATATAGAGCTTGCAATGTGAACTTTGTTTTTAGGCCTGGCAGAGTCATCGACATATTGTACCCATTATTTAGAAGTTCCATCAAAAAATACTAAAAAAGTAATCATGAGTGCATTATAATGGTCATTACATCTGCTAAAGACATTGTCCTACACCAGTGTCTACAGGCTTCTTAAGTAGATACTGTATACGAATTAATCTTATCAAAAGTTTACATTACATCGGTCTGACATAATGATGACTTAAAAGATAAGGTGCAGATTGCTCTAGATAACCGTGTCTCCACCTTTACTATCAGGGGCAAAGAACTCTACACAACCTTTGTTTTTTCACTTATACTTTCAGGGGCAGATTACTCATTTTTACAATTAAATCCACTTTCAAAATCAGAAACTAATAACTCCTGATAACTTCTTTTTCTATTGCAACATCTCTGCCTTTACAGTAGTATTTTTTTTAAAAAGGTCTGAGAGTAAAACATTTGAGATGTTTTTTCATCTCTTTCACCATCAGGGGCAGATTACTCTTACTAATTTAACTACTTCTCCAATATCCCCATCAACAAGACTGGCACTCCAGTAGCACCAGAGTGGTGACTTTAACAGATAATCGAATTAAGAAAAATGTGTTAATAGTAAAAAATGTGGTTTTCTTTTAAACATGTACAAAAAGAAAAGAAAAGTCAGACTCCCAGGACAACAACCCTATCATTGTTTTTTATACATCATTGAAACAAAGGTCAAATTTTAATTCCATTTTCATGGGCACTTGCCAGATTAATTTTATTATGCTCTTTTAACCACCATGGGGGTAATAGTTAACTTCAATGTAAATGACACTAAGCCTTGCCAACTATTTTTTTTTATCTTGAAATGCCATTGGTATGGTGTACAATGTGAATAAAGATTTACCAATTAACTTGGTATGTTTAGTGCAGGCAATTGTAATAATCATAAAATGTGACCCCCTCCTGTGTTTTTTATACTTAAAGACAATCAGTCTGAGTATCAAAGGGCATGTTACTCTATTGTAAGTGTCAGGGGAGGTAAGCCTAATGAGTTATTAATGTTAAACACAAACTTGCACATTAAAATGATAAGTCAGGTCAAACCACTTTGATAAAATGCTCAGTTAGGTGCAGTTTATTTGATATTTGCGAATAATTACAGAAAATAATCTTCTAGGAAAGACCTTTATCATTTTCCAGGCAGTAATTATAAGTCAGTATGAGTGAATAGGCTGATACAATCTGAAAGGTAGTGTCCAGGTTAGTAACAATGACAAAGATAAAATAAACCACTCCAGGAGCTGCTTCAAGATCAACCAATAATAACCTGCACAGGACACTGCCTGTGTACCAGTAGTAAGAATTCTGGTCTTGTAACTCTTTTAACAGAGTCCCCTATCTGTATATGTTCGAGTCTCAGTCTAGGATAAAAGGATCATGAGATATTTGACTGACCTAAGGTGGACCAGAACTTAAACTCCGAAGTCAATCTGGGATCTTCTTCCATTAATAACAGCTTGATGTCATAGAATAACCATAAATAGATCTCGACAATGCTTTTTAAAAAAATTAACAAAATCAAGTGTCATCAGGCACAAACACATTTGACTGGACCAGGAAGCACAATTGAAAGAACATTTGCTCCTAATATGGGAGGCACCAGGTTTGATCCTGGGCCATGACATACCAAAGTCATAAAGAATGGTAGTGGTATAGCTAGCTCCCTTGCTAATGCTCAAGCAAATAAAAGGGTAGTTCCAGGAGTGGTTGGCACGGTGTCAGGATAATGTGACGGATTGTGGTATTATGCCAGGTGTTCATGGCATGCTATACACAGTGAAGGCAGCACTATATCTACTTAAAGTGGACACCGTCTCCAGATAACTGAAATACTGTTGGTGGGACTGATAAAACCAAAAAATAAATAAACAAAACATTTGGAAGTATGGATAATTCAATGGAATATAATAAGTGGTACTATTATTATTAATATTTTTAAGATCTTCGTCTGGTGTGGTGTTATTTTTCTTTGGATATTTACTTGTTTATTGGTGTTTATATCAAGAAGTGAGAGGGGGTGCGTCTTATCTTTGTGTGCATCTTATCGATAAAACTTTACGGTAGATATTAAAAGTTTTACTATCCAAACATTTTAAATTAAGTTGTTTTTGCCAATTATCTCAGTGCTGTGGCTACACAAGCCTATCACATTGCCTTGAGCATCATGTCATTTTTTATACATTATTTCTTACTTTCATGAGACTAAACAATGATTCCTGTTTACAAGTGAAAAGCATTGTGGGTAAACAGGATGTGCACCTGCAGCAACATGGTGGCTGGGATTAAATCTCTGACGGAAATTGATTAAACAAACATCTTTTGTTGAAACACCTTTGTTATCAAAACTTCAAAGTTTGTATAGCTGTAACAATTAGGAAAACAATTTCCTTTATTGCATGACATTCACAACAATGATGGTTCTTTCACTTATTTTTGTAACTTTTATATATCGTAAACACAAAGAATAATAACAACAGCAGTTAAGGTCACTGTGTCCAAGTTTCCCTACCATTCTTCCTAAACAGCCCTGGAAACAGAGTAGGTAGTGCGTCAGATCCAGATGCCAAAGGTTCTGAGTTCAATGCCAGACAGTGGCATACAGGACATATAAACAGTAGTAAAGTACTTTTGCTTATACTTTGGTTATAGGCTACTGTAGATGGTTGGCCCAGTTTTCCAACAGTGTCTTGGTATTTTGTTTGTATTTGGGGGTTTTATGGCACACCAACACTTAACAGGTCATAAGGCACTGAATACAATGAAGTTTAATGTAAATAGGGAATAATCTGGTTAAAATCCAAAAAGGTGAATAGAAATATAAAAATATATAAGATTAAATAATGTGAATTATAATTGAATACAGGTTAGTACAATAAACAATTTATAACTTCACAATGTTAGCATAATAAACAGTTTAAGAATTTACAATCTTATTAAGAATACTAATCTCGTTCAGGAAGTTTAGAATCAGACACTGTCTTCAACTAAATGTTGTTGACATTATGATATTTAGACCGAATAACAGTGACTTGTTAGGTGCCCTATGTCACATACATCCCATACATGTTCTTAAGTCATATAAACATAAGTAGGACTTAACCCATGTTAATTTTATGCTCAGTTTACAACAGTATCTCACTGACTTGCTGGTTGGATGTCAGGATAGTGAAAATCATCCCATATTGATACGACAATAGAAAGTTTGTTGTTTTGTTCCTGAGATAGATTGCAGTGACCAAGTATGATAATTATAATGACATTCCAGCTTTTTTGATGAAGGAAGACCTCAAACAAATGTCTGGGCAGAACTACCAATGCATCGCAGGTCAGATGAACTTTCCCCCATTAAGTCCATTGCTCAAAGTGGTACTTGTATCAATGCAGTGGGTGGCTAAGTGGTAAAAGAAGCTACCAATCAGCAACTCTTCCACTACGCCACAAGTGCCGACCACCACCCCACCCCAACAAACAACTGCTATGATAAACCAAAATAATAGTAACGTATTGTTGAGCTTATGCTTAAGTAGGCAATTTCTTAGTTTAATTGAGAACAAGTTAACTATAATTCTTGAGTAAAACCTGCTTCATAATTAAAAAACAACAACACCATGGGTTGAATTTTTTTTCCCAAGAACTCTGTATCTGATTACTTTAGACAACGGTGACTGCCTTACATCTGTCCTACTATCATGGAAGCATTGCATTAACAGGGTATCAATGTGTCATAATGGAATAATGCCAGGAGTGAGTCAATGTCTGTATATGTGGACAAACTTACAAAGCTGATACAGTTCTCGTTTAAGATAACAAGTTCAGGAATAATTTGCTAGATAACTCTATGTACCACCTCTAGATTAGTGTTTGTCACACATATCATGTAGATTCAGTCATTTGTAATTATAAATAATACTAATTATTGTATACCATTGCTGTTAGGACTTGGTCATTTGTAATTAATACTAATTATTGTATCCCAATGCTATTAGGACTCAGTCATTTGCAAATATACTAATTATTGTATACCAATGCTATAAAGACAGTCATTTGAAATAATACTTAATAATGTATTCTAATGCTTAGATTTTTTAATTACACATGATCTAATATTCATGAACTTGACAAATTACACATCCTCATGTCAGTCTTTCTGCTACCAGAAAGGCCATCTGCTGAATTGGAATGATTCAATGTTTATATTTGCTAAAACCCTAGTTTCAGTTTCAGTGGGCCATGGAGTGGCTAGATAACAAATTGCCCATTGACTCATTGAGACCAGAAAAAACTTCTGATTCACTTTCTTGTTCTGACTGTATCTCTATGTGCCTGTTTGTTTGTCTGTCTGCCTGTCTCTGTCTGTATGTCTGTCTGCCTGTCTCTGTCTGTATGTCTGTCTGCCTGTCTCTGTCTATATGTCTTTTTTTCATTTTTTTAAAAATACATTGCATTGACCATTTATGATCATTATAGCAATGTCATGCTTTCTGGAGGAGGAAATATTGGTGAATCTAACACTATACCACAGGTGCCCCTCTGTCTGTCTGTCTGTGTTTGTCTCTATCCTGTCTGTACCTTTCTACATCTATGTGAATATTTGTCTATCTGTCTACATCTATTTGTATCTCTATCTTTGCCACTGTCATGTCTGCCTGTCTGTCTGTCTCTCTATGTATCCCCCTCTGTCTGTCCTTCTGTCTTTGTCTCTCCTAATTCTATCTTCCTACATGTATGTGCACACTTGTCCATCTAATTGTCTCTTTCTGTCTATTTCTGTCCATCTGTTTATGTTAACTTTCTCTGTCACTGTGTCTCCATCTACCTGTTGTGTCTCTCTCTTGTTTTTCTGTATTGTCTCTTTTATGTCTATCAATCTCTCAGCCTGTCTGCCTATGTCTTCTTACTTTCAGGTGTAATACAAACTTTTCTCTTTCTTCCGCCAACTCATCTCTCACTATCTGGTATTTTTCTACTCTACATCAACTCCTTTTTTTTTTTTAAACTCACTTTCAGAACACAACTCTCTCAAAGTTGCGAATAAATGAACTTGCAGACAATTTAAGAAACTGTGACCGACTTTTAAAAAAGAATTTCTTTACTCTCCATCATAAATACTCAAATATCATATTTTAGTATAAACAAAATCATCAAAGGTGGTAATCCCACTAGGCTTGAGAACTTCTTTTTTGAAAATAATTTTTTTCTTTCTTTTCTCTCAAAACTCTATAAAGACTTAGTTGGCAAAATAATAAAATCTTTAAAGGAAGTGTCTCTGACAGCTGTTACTAACATAGTCATAAATTTAAGGGTGTGACCGGATAAAAAGATCAGCAGTTTTGACCTATATTTTTATGAAGTAATGCTCTTCTCTTCTCCCAAAGCCCACTTTTGCAAATATTATTGAATGGATTATTTTGAAAGGCTAGAACAGAATATGTCTAACAGTATTAAATGGAAGATTGCAAGACTTTAAAGCTAGCCAGATGCAGGTTAGCATCTGCACATTATACTTAAAACAAATAGTATATTGTTTTTCGTGTTTTTGTTGTTTTTTTTGTTACATTGCATCGACACAATTATGGTCATATTGGCAACATCCAGCTAATTACAGGTAGAGGAAGACCCCAAGCCTATATCTGGGTAGAAACACCGACGCACCGCAGGTTAGTTGGGAATCCTTCCCACATGAAGACTGGAAGACTTCCCACATTAAGTCCTTCGCCCAGACCCGGCCTTGAAACCATGCAGTGAGGGGGTGAGTAGTTAAGTGACTCTAACCACTTGGCCAAGGGCACCCCCACAAATAGTATAATTCAGAACTTTTTTTTCATATCCTAGGCAAGTCTCTCTAGCAAACAAATGTGATGTTTAGGGCTGATAGACAGTGTATATATGACATATGTGGGATGCCCCTGGAATGGTGGTTGAGTCACCAATTTGTAACTCCTCTGACTGCTTAGCCTCTCACTGCATGTGTTCGAGTCCTATTTGAGGCAAAGGACTTACTGGGAAGGTCTTCCAGCTGGCTTGCAAAGCTCCAGTGGTTCTACCCAGACATCTGGGGTCTTTCTTCACCTATATCACTATAATGATCATAATTGGTTGCTGCGATGAATCTCAAAAACAAAAAAAAACACGAAAAACTATGACATAAAATTTTTACATCAATAGTTTGATGATTTTCTTAGGTGGAGATTGCTAAAAACTGTTTGAAAACCATTTAAATGCTTTTGATTGTCCTGATATACAGGCAGATAAATATTTTACCATGTGCCATCAACACTTCACATTACAGGAAGTATCAATAATAGTGGATTATAGTTTAAATTCATTACTTAACAATAGTTTACTTTCTGTGTGCAATAATAAGTAAAAAATGCACAGTAGAGTTAACAAATATAGACAACTAAGCTTGAATCAAAATTCACTGTCATCAGGACTTAGCCAAGAATATATATTACTGTATATGCATAAAGTTTTGTTGCCACAAAAAAGCCACATATAAGAAATTACTTTAATTTTAACCTAATGAACCACATTTAAAAAATATTAATAGCATTTGGTTGTTAAAACATTTATCTTTGCTGTTGTAAAATATGCATTTAGGTTGGATAAATTGTCATCATTTTGTGTGTATGCAAAACATAAAATGAAATTCGCACAAGGCAAACAGAGTCCGTGCAGCTTCAAAGCAAGATAGAGTTCTATTAAATTAACAGTAATGATCAATATTCATGGTTCTAACAAATGTTCACTTTCTTATTATGTTATTATCTTTTATTATTTTTATTATTATTATATTTCTTTTACAATTTAAATAAATGCATACTAGACCAACGGTGTCCATGCACCTTTAAAGCCAGAGACCTCTGCTGTCAACAGGTATTTCTCCAAGATGGATTGATGGCCCTAGATTGTGCCCTATCTTTCTGAGACTATCTCAAAATAAATGTGTCAACAGGATTTAAAATCAGAAACAGTGAACAAAAAAAAATAACCTTCACTAGGATTGGCTTACAAAAAAAGAAAAAACCCAAACCCTCAAGGCTTTAGCAGCGTCATCAAAAAAGGACATTCAACAAGATTTATTTTTCTGCAAACAGATTTGTTGGCTACTGGAAAACCTGTTAGTTTCCAATCAATCAGAATGTTATCTGCTTACACGCAATCAACAAGTTGGCTGTGAAGTAAGACTTGTAATCCAGTGATAGCTTTATACAAAGCTGACACATATGAAGCACGGTTTCTCATATCTAGATCCATGTAAATACTGATCATTGGTAACTAATTACCATTTGTTTGGTTTATCATCCCAACAACAATCTTTCAGCTTAATGCATGTCTTGAGATGGTGTCCACGTGAAGCATGAAGCAGATATAGTGCTACGTTCACTGTGACTTCATGCCATGAACACCAGACATAACACCACACCCAGTAACATTATCCTGACACCAGGCCAGCCAGTCGTGGAACTACCCTTAAATTTGCTTGAGCCTTAGCAAGGGAGCTATATGACTACCACTTTTTTGACTGTGGTATGTTGGGGCCTGGGTTCGAACCTGGGGCCTCCCATACCTGGGGCAAATGATCTACCGATTGTGCTATTAGGTCCAGTCAAGTGTACTTGTACCTGGTGTCTTGAGTTTGTTTCCTTTTCTAAATGCATGGGAGAAAACCACTTATGGCTATTACATTTTGCTTGCGTATATGGGAATTTTTTTTCTGTCACAACCATTTTATTAAACTTTGGTTTTGTTGTAGCCATCTTCAGCTTGTGCTACCAGGTCTGTTGCTTCATTTAACATTAGCTTTTAGACTGCTTTTCTTTTTTCTTAATAAAATAAAACATCTCAAACAAGCTACACAATTTTTGAATGCTTTATTTTCTCATATAAGCTAAAGTCTAAAATGAAATATACTATACTCAACTTCCAAGATAGTAGGATTTAAAGAGTTACTGCCCTTATTCTTATTTTTTGTGACAATTTATTTACAAATTATGATCATTTTTGCTATGTTGGAGAAGGAAGATCCCAGATAAATATCTTGGTAGAACCAGTGCAATGCAGGTCAGCTGGAAGACCTTCCCACATGAAGTCCTTCACCCCGAATTAGACTCAAACCCATGTGGTGAGATGCCAAGCAGTCTGAGGAATTACAAGTCAACTTCTGCCCATATTGACGTCTTTTATTGTGAAGCTTTTAACATCATAAAAAAATAGTGAAATGTTCTAACCAAAAACCAAAAAAGTAGGTAAATATAAAAAATATGTCATTTGCACTTAAATAAATAAATCTCTGGATTTCAGGCCCACACAATAGCCATGAATACTAACTTAAAACAATGAAATGAACCTGTGACCTGATTATGTTGCCAATGTTTTTATTGGTTTACATGTGCCATGTAATCAGCCATGTTTGTACTCACTAGATAATGTTTAACATTAATAACCCTCGAAAGCTGAGTATCCAACTAGCCGGTGACCGTACAGCAATAACTCAAGTGGTAGAGCATCGGCTTGCGGATCGGGAGGTCGCCGGTTCAAACCCCGGATGGGTCAAACCAAAGACTTTAAAGTTGGTAGTAGTTGCTTCTGTCCAAATGCTCCGGGCTTAGGGGACAGCATTACGCCTGACTCGTTGTTGTCAGTATACATGTAATGGACCGGCAGGATTCAGTCCCTGGGCACCTCAAAAGTGCCCCTGTGCTTTAATGATAGAAATGTCGCTGCACAGTATCGGCAAAAATGCTGGCAAATCCCAATCCAAACTAGCAGGTGGATTATCAGGTCAGCTCCCAGGAAGATGAATCCAACTTCAGTCAGATGGTGCAGACAAATGTGTTGATCTTTGAAACAAAATGTTAATTATATCTGGTATAAACAAAAACAGACTGTTAATCCTATTGTTTATATAAGATTAAAGAGCACAGCTACAGGATGTGGATTAAACTAATTAAACAACTGGCTTTCAGAAACAGCAGGTGCCATAACATGAGAGCATGCTAGTTAAACGGCACTGCTATTCAGAAAACAGGTTTGCTGCCGGTGCACCAAGAACCAATGTCTTGTTCTTCCACAGTATATTTCAACCTTGTCTTCACATAGTAAAGTTGGGTTAAAATCCAGCCCAATGAGTATAAAGTATGATTTTTTTTATTGATTTCTTTTACTTTGACATCTATTGCTATGTTTTAATAATTAAGTGTAGAAAATAAAAATACTGTTATGGTTATATGTATCTTCTGGTAACAATGTCATTTATTCTACCTATTTCAATTAGTAATATGAAGCACAAAATTCTATCATAGATGTGTTTCTGGTTTTTACACAAAATGTACATTGAAGAGTAGGAAAGTTAACTTACAAAAAAAACAAAAAAACATTTATTTTAAAAAGTATCCTTAAAATAGAATAATCAAGTATGACCCAGGAACATGTTCTAAAATAAAAAATAAATAAAATTTAAAAAAAATATATAATAATTTCAAAAAAAACTTTATTTTATGGGTTCTTGTGTTAGTTTGAATAAGGCTTTGTTATCATCAACCCCACTGAGGACATTTCAGAACGTATTAAAAATGGTGGAAAAATTCCATACCAGTCGGCACTTTTAAAAAAAAAGCCTCTTTTGTATAAAGACTTAAGTGTAAAAAAAATTAACCAACATTTTTTTTGAGACATATAACATTGAAGCCATAACAGATTATAAGAGGATAACTGCCAACGAAAAATGTTGAAACCTGAATTTCAATCGCAACAAAGAATCACTTAAGACCATGCAAAGGCAATCAGGAATGTTCACACAGATAAGACTCAGCAGTCTTTAAACTTAAGATCACCACAGAAACGAATTAGCTGCCGGAATTTTCAAGAATCTTGGTTAATTGCACTTACGCTGCTGATCATGATGTTGATTTCACTGAAATGCTCTCCAGCAATGAAGGTAATAAAAGATACAGTACTGAATGAGCCCTGTATTAGCTTCCAACTTTGACTGAGCCCATCTAACTTAGCTTTCTGTATCTTGTACATATATGTTAATTGTAGATATGCTTTGTAAGTCGGAAAAAAGTCAGAAAGTCAGCAGAGTAAAAAAGGTAATGCAGTTTAAATATCAGCATAACAGTGATGCTATAGTTTAATGTGGTATCCAACAATATGCCTATATATAAAAACATGAAACAATAACTTACCACAGTTTTGGGAACTTTTGCAATAGTTTTTACATAACCTCATACTAATGTCTTAGTAAAAATGATGGGGGATATTAGCTAAAAATAGATATTGACGACAGAGTTGATAATTGGGATCGTCATGTGGTTTCTTAGGGTAAAAATAGCGAACTGTGCAGTGTTGCTCCGGATAGGAAATACAGTTTTGTACTGGCAAGTGGTGTGTTATGCCTTACTTTTCATATAGATTTAGGGCACCAATAAACAGCATTTTGTGGGATCTATTCACTTATAATTTTTTTGCTTCCATGAGAGAAAAATGGGTCCAAACAGTCCGATACTGCCTTTAAGACAAGTTTAGCTTTGTTTTATGAGAATGTACTAGGCTCTAACAATTCTCGGTACTGCAAACATTAAAATTAAATTAATTAAATTAATAAATATATTAAAGTAAAGTAAAATAAATTAATTAATTAACCATGTTCAAAATATAGGCAATAAATAATCAGTTTACTATTGATTACAGTAACTAACATTTCAACAGCCAATTACAGAAAGGTGAAAACACTTTCATAAAAGTCATTCAAGAATCTTTGTAAAACTTGTCTCACAAACCACATGTTGCATTTTTTATATCAAACATGAATCTATTTTATTATTAAATCTATAAAATGCAACCCATTCATAATTTTGTGGAGATAACATTCATGCACATTTAAAATATACAAATACAATACCACTGAAAATAAAATACATTTTACAGTCAACTTTTATATCATGCTTTTCTCTAAGCAAATGTTGGTGCCAAATCATGCATAAAGAATTATAAGGCATATAATTCATTGCAAGTTTACATTCTCCCTAAAAAATAACATTATCTGGTAATTCAATTTCTGGTAAACAAATGTTACACCAGTCAATTATTCAAAACTCGTTAAAATAAATTTCACACAAACTTGTATTTTTCATTTAATTAACAAAGAAACCGTGTTGCTGGTAATGAAAGTTTTTTGGTGTTGGAAAGTTTGCATTCATCTTGAATGATTAAATTAATATTCTTAAATCCCATCTGATAATAACATGACAAGAGGGCCATGATGGCCCAATCGCTCATCTGAGGACACAGGCTTTTGTCCTAGTTTTGGACCCCACGTGACCCAATAAAAAAGATATCCAAGATTTCTTGCAGACAAACATTCTGACCAAGTTTGATATAGATTGGATAAAAAACTGTAGACTCTAGTGTGTTCAAAAGCAAATTGTTGATGGACGAAGAGGTATCAGAAAAGCTTACCTTGAGCACGTTGTGCTCAGGTGAGCTAAAATGGTGCAAATTTATATTATTGGATATTCATTTTGAAAACAACAAAAAATTGTTTAATGTAGTATGTTATTAAACAATTCCTGCTACTTTACCTACTATTTTTGTCAATAACAGTAACATTTTCTTCTAAGCAAAAGTTACAAATTTATTTAGCATCTTGCTAATTGCAAAACTCCCATTTCTGTAAGTTTTAGCTAAATATATAACTCTTATTTTGACAAAATGAAATGCCATAATTCATGTCCTAATATCAGTTTAAATTCTCAATGTATACATGTATGTATATGAAACATATATTAATAAATCTATTATCAATTTTTGTTTGTTCTCCAAAATTGGAAAACAGAAGGCTAATGCACCAAGATAAAACACATAGAATCTAGACATCCTCCAGTTGACCTGTAGTGCACTGGTGGTTCTGCCCAGACACATGCAAGACAACACCAATATGACAATAGTTGTGTCTCTGTGATGATACAAAAAACAAAGAAACAAAAAAAAAAAAAAGATCAGGAAAGCAGACATGCATTTTCAGCCATATTAGAGCAGAAAACACTGACACTGTATATCATTTGTTTTTGTTTTTGAAATGCATTGCAGCAACCATTTATGATCTGAGTAGAACCACAGGGACACCACAAGTCAGCTGGAAGACCTTCTCACAATAACAGGACTCGAACCTATGTGGTAAGAGGCTGAGCAATTTAAGGTACCTGCATATCAAACTAAATGAATAGAATAAACAGAATACAAACTTAACAAAACATTTCAAAGTATTGCTTTTTTAGCAACATACTGACAATATGGGTCAAAAACAACATATTTACTCAAATCCTTGCTTTAATAAGAATTCGAAATAGTTGCAACCCAAAGCTTTGCTTTGGAACAGAAAATGAACTTAGAGCAAAATATTCAAGGCTTAGCTTTAAAATAGAAAAATGAACTTAGAGCAAAATATTCAAGGCTTAGCTTTAAAATAGAAAATGAACTTCGAGCAAAATAATCAAAGCTTTTGCTTGAAAATAGAAAATGAACATATACATACATAAAGCATTGTTGAGCAATGAGTAAATGAAAAGAAAATGCACAAAATGAAATAAATGTTTGCAAACCTTCATGCGGGTGGCATTTTTTTAACATTTAAAAATGAAAGATTTTTTTTTAAATGACTACTTCCAGTATTTTTTTCATGCAGTTGTCACATTCAAAGTTTTGTGTCATGTACTGTGAATGCTCCAAGTAAGGATAGTCCATTATTTCCCCCAATATGATATTATTTTTCCAAATCGCAGAAAAATCTTCAAAATACATCAATGTGCATGCATATTTACATGTATTAAGAATTCCAGCCTTTGTGCAGTATTTGCTTCAATTTTAGAAATTTGCAGCATATGTCAAGTTACTGACAAATCTTAAGCATGTAAAAGAGTCTCAGAAACAAAGTATTTTATATATATTACACATGCTTGTATGCATCAGAACATATATGTGTTTGTTTTTTCTTCATATTCTCCAAAGCCAAAGTGTAAATGCTTTCAGACATGCGTGTACATATTGTTATGCATTATTATTCATGTCATGGGGCATTTTATTCTGCTCCTGCAACTTTAGCGTGTAAATGCTCTCAGCTTTATGTGTACATATTGTTATGTATTTTTATTTTGGTCATGCCTTAAAGCATTTATTTTCCTTTGCTGCTGCAACCTTAGTGTAAATGCTCTCAGATTATATGTACAAGTTGTTATGAATTATTATTTTGGTCAAGCACTGAAGCATTGTTTTCTTCTGCTGCTGCAATCTAAATAAATAAATTCTTCCAGCCTTATATGTACATGTCATTATGCATGAACTTTTTTCATTGTGCACTGAAGCCTTTTTTCTTTTATTTGCTTCTGCAACCTATGTGTGTAAATGCTTTTAGCTTTTTGCATTCATCTTATATAATTATTTTGGTCGTGCACTGAAGCATTTTTTTTAACTGCTTCTGCAACCTAAGACTGTAAATTTCATCAGACTAGCATAATGGTACATATCAATTTAATTCCTTGGCCATGCAATGATGCATTTTTTTTTTTGTTGTTTCGACATTCTCGATAAGACAAACAAGACCCATACCTGGACACTTTCTCAGCTGTCCGTTTTCGTCTGAATTATCAGCACAATCTCTGTAGCCATCACAGATTCGATCAGGACTGATGCAAGTCGACGAATCAGAACATAGAAGTTGTCCTTCTGTACACGCTATAGACACTGATGGGAAAGAAAAGCAAGCGAACGTTGACAACTAGGCTTTCAACAATGTGCTATGATGGTTTTGCTGAATAGCCAAGGATGTCACAGACAGCTTTGTACAAGGTAGGACATGGCTGAAATTTGCCCGGACAAGTTACAATAGCATTTCTTCGGAGCAGGGACAAGATATTTATTTTTTTCAAAGTTAAACATTACTCATATTACAGGTTTAAGCTCGGGAAGCATTGGTTCCAGGTAAGGAAGGACCAAGGTTTGATACCATGACATACCAAAAACAAGAACGATGATAATGGTCCGGTTCCATTGTTTTTGCCCATGTTTATATAAATGTAAGGGCCCAGTAAACAACTGTGTGGTCCTTTTGTCAAGATAATGTGACTGGGTGTGGTATATTGGTCATGTGTTTTTGCTTGAAATGGGCTGTATTGGCTTGTAACATTGTTACAAGCACAACTCAAATAATAAATGTTTGGGTAAAAGTGACACTCTGTAATATATATAATTAATATTTCCTTACACCTGTAGTTGGGAATATAAAATTATTTGACAAAATAACATATTTTAAAAAAAAATAAAAAATAAAATGCAAAAATCAGCAAAAGCACAAAAAAACAAAGCAGAATTCATGTCTTCGTGGCAGCAAACATTCTTAAGTACTGGTACTCATTACAGAAATGCTATAAATTTCATTTAAATAAATTAAAAAATAACATGAATATTGACAACTATTTAAACAAAATAAAATTATTTGTAAACCATTTGCCATAAAACAGGAAATAAATTAATAACCAATTACTATCAAACTACAGAAAGAATGCCCGTACTTTCTAAAAAAGGATGTTAGCATCTATAAGAAACAATTGAATGTGGCACGAGATAAGAAATTAGTAAATAGACAAACAAATTATAAGAGAAAACATTCCATTTACAGACTTCAAAGAAGAAAGAAAAATAGAATTGCAGCATTCGAATTAGCTTAATGAAAACAAGAAATAAAATTTGTAAACACAAGATGCAGACGAGTCATAAAAAACAAAATAAGGAAAATCAAAACAAAGAGAGGTAGAAACAACAGAACTCTGTCAGACATTCTTATAACATTCAAACAACATTCACCAAATAATAGAACGAAACAAACTTCATGTATTTTGTTACATAAAACTGAAAGAAACAGAGAAAAATTGCAGGCACCAAGTTTGTTAAAAAAAGAAACATAAACATCAGGTCAATACAGACAACATCCATGTGTTTAGAGAACAAACAACAACAAATAGATGTAAGGTAGAGATTTTTTTAGATAAATTAGCACAACATCGACTAATGGTGGGCAGGAAAAACCAAGGAATGACCTTGACCTTTTGAAATGCCATGCTGAGGAGTAGGAAATTGGGACAAGGTCAGAAAAGGGGCCAAAGTTCACCAATCTATCTGAACAGTTGACCTTTGAACTCACTTGTGCAAATTTGTGGATTTTCATCCTCCCCATCACTGCAGTCAGGAAAGCTGTTACAAACTAAAGACTGAACGATGCAGGTTCCGTCGTTGCATCGGAATTGACCTTGACGGCACGCTGCAAAAAGGGGTGGCAAAAAATTGTGGAATCAATGTTCATATGAGTTCAGTCATTCATGTCCTGAAAAATAGACCCTGTACTTCTGAATAAAAAAAAAAATCATCTTCAATAAGAGATTCTTGCCCTGAAAGAGCTTAAAACTGGCTTATCTGGATAAGTCTGCTGTTTTGTTGCTCTATTAAAAATTTACAAGGGTTCACTTCCTATCTAAAATATGTGTAATCAATTACAATAACCTATAGCTCCAAATAATTATGTATGTCCTAAATAAAGCCTTTATTTGGGAGTAAGAATGCTCTAATAAAATTAAAGTCTAAGTTTTTATTAAAAAATATTTGATAAGTCATTTTCTAGCCTAACAAAGTGTTGTATTTCTACTTAAAGGTAACATTTTAATAAGCATAGTTCTAGCCTAACAATATGTGGATTTTCTCACACAAGGTTACATTTTGATTAGCTAAAATCTCGCTTAACAAATTGTGGATTCTAATAAAAGAAAGTTTAGTTCAAGCCTAACTTATAAAAGATAAGATTTTGATCAATAACTAAATTCTAGCCATAAATGAAGTAGACATGTCAAATCCATATCTTTTTTAGAAATATACCACAGTGACACAATTATGGTCATTAAAGCAATGTTGAGCTACTTTGGTGGAGGAAGAAGGACAAATTGTTTGTGTAGACCCTCCAGCTGGGGGCACATCAGCTCCAAGACCAGGACTCAGGACCTAGCACTGACATGAACATATATAGCTACATGTATGAAGGATCTCTGGAACAATCATTAGTTTGCTCCACTTGTTAACAAGAAGGCCATGATGGCCCCTAATCGCTCACCTAAAGACACAGGCTTTTAGTAAGGCATCATATCTGGCATCAAGTAATTAAGACTTATTTACTTTAGCAATCTACGGTGAAGATTGTACCATTAGTTTGGCAACTGGGCTGATTCATTTTCTAGAATTTTACATAGTGACCTACTGAATCCACGTGACCCACTTATTTCATACTGGATGATGAATGAAGGGGTATCAGAAAAGCTCACTTTGACTAATTCTTAGCTATCTTCTTACATTGACATGCATACGATGCCTACACACATTGCTAGAGATTCTGCAACAAATAGTGCAGATCCTGACCTGACAGCCCCAAACAGAGAACTGGCTAATTGGGATATTTACTTTTTGCCTAAGTTTTACAAATATGTCCTTAGCAAGCTAAGAGTTAAGAGCTTAAGACATCCTAAACCTGGACAAACACTGCAACACATGTTGACAGGTTGATCAACATAGTCATTACTGAAATACAGGCACTCTGGGAATGGTGACATGAATGGCTCCAAAAACAACCCTACATCAGGCTTGAGTCTGACCCATCAGCATAAATATGAGAGCAAAACAATAACAATGCTAGAACCACAAATGAGAAAGACAGAATTTTCTTGGTTTTCTAAGACGTTTGCAAGCATCCATTTAGACTAATGTCAATTTTGCTCTGGAAATGTCGGATAGGTACAAGATGGAAATAAGGATATACTACCTTTGTGTGAAATTTGAACCTTGAATCATGTTTGACCATGGATTTAACATCATCTGGTTTTGACTCTGGCCTCTTATGACTATGATCGGAAATGATTTGACTATAGTCGGTGTTAAAAAGATGCCTTTGTAGACCATGAAACACTGACAATCTTAAACATTTACAACATTAGTTAATAAGCATTGCATAACTAGTGCCTTATTCTAAGTTTATATGCAATAATTTTAGATTTTTATGCTGTTTGCCCTGCAATTTGTACATTTAAAAAAAACATGGTTGCCAGGGGCATGCCTAGGCAATTATTGAGTATACGCACTATTCCTAGGAGCAGGGTCCAGGCATATGCCCGCAAAATGCGAGATTGGGTAGATTTTCAAAATAAAGAAAACAATGAATTGGGTTTACGTATTGATAACTCAAAAAAAAAAAGCCCATGAAATAAATTTATGTATTAAACAATAACTTCTCAGGAACAAAAACAAATCCCAATTCAGTATAATAAAACTTAAATATATTTTATAAATGTAAAACAAGCACATCTGGCTTTAATTTACAATACAACCAGCCATAGTCTTGGTCATTAACTCTGATGTTGTATAATATCAACCACTTAATATAATTGTGGATGATTACGTCATTTTTATTGCAAGGTTGCACAGTTTACCTAAACAAGAGTACATTTGTCAATTTCAGTACATGTAGATACAGAGCACTGGTTCTACCCAGGAAGTGGGGATTAATGTAAGTTTACAAAAACTTGTTTCCCAATCTACAATAATAAGTTAAAAAGAACATAAATGTCAATACATGTCAACTGTTTGTTTTGTTTGATGTTGGGTTTTTTCTTTTGTTACATCGCATGGACACAATTATGGTCATATTGGCGACGTCCAGCTAATTATTTGTGGACACATGAAAGTTCTTGCCCCCTCCTGGACTCAAACCCATGCAGTGAGGAGCATAGGAGCATGTCAGCTGTGAAATATCAACTAGATAAATGTTGTGTTTTAGTATTTACTTTCACATCTTAAGTGTCTTTTCACAAGGAATGCAATAAATGCACTCCAAATAGAGGACCCCTTGCTAAATACATAATTATATCCTTTCTTCTAACTTTGGTCTATATTCAAAACTGCAAGCCACTTCGGTAAATTGGCAGCAAAACAAACACATCAAGATATTTGTCTTTTGGTATAATAAAGAATCAAGCCTGCAGAACAAACAGACTGTTTATATCTTCAATTACAATCGGCGAACAGAATAATGATGAAAAAGTTCTATTTAATTTGTTGTGTCAATAATCCTTATTTGTCAGTTGTTAAAAATGGGTGGTGAAAATGCAGAAAAACAAACACAAATTGGAGACAAGATAAATATGTGTAGTCTGGGACTACAGTGAACTGTTGTCTACGAGTGTACCTGTAAAAAACTAGGAATATAAAAAAAAAAATACACCCTGGGGCTTCTTTGATCAAAATTAAAGGAAATGATTGTTTAGAACATCTTGGAGTAATGCGATGCTATGGGTTATTTGGTAGTATTCAATATGATGCAGGAAGACAGGAGGATCCTCAATCTTGTAGATGTAAAGTTTATTTATTTGTTTGCTCCTTGTTTATCAGACAGAATCCCCCTATGAAGTTTGAATATTCCAAGACAGACAAAATCCACACACCCCTCCCCACAAATGAAGTTTACAAAATCCCAAATGACTCTTGTCCCTTAAAATTCAGTATTGTAATGCAACATGTAGTTTTTTGCTTATAGTTATTTTGTGAATCGGAACATAATTACACAGGTGTTTTATTTATATTGCAAGTTGAAGTTAAGTGCAAACCTTAGTAAACTGGGGTTTGGGGGTGGGGGAGGGTGTTGGATTCTGTCCACTATGTCAAGGCGACCGGAAGTGATTTTATCCTAAGGAGATTTTGTCCTTCATGCAGCTTGGGTATGTTTGCCAGGGTCTGAATACTGTGTCTCCCAATATTCTACAGTTTGTACTTCTATGTCAGGTGGCGCTGGGGAAATAACACTGACATTAATTAAGCTTGGTGTCAACTCTCAGATTTGAATCATTCTAAGAACAGTTAGGTCCCAAACTCACAATTTCTTAAAGGACTGGGGGGTTGTGTGTCAGCAAGTATTATTGACAAAAACATTAGCATATATTGATTTTGTGAGAACATAAATAAGGAACTTTGAGACAGATTTAAGAGATGTTGGGCAAACTTGGTCTCAAATGAAAAACTCTTTTAATATATTTTTGCCTTTTTGTTCATCAATCTCAATTAAAACAGGGGAAAAAAGTTTAAAATACATGTAAATCCATAAAATATTTGAACTCACTTTAAGTAAAACTTCTTGCATTAGTCAGTGTAAAATAAAGAACAGTTTTTTGCTTTGTTTCATATACGAAGAGACCATGTCAATCTTAAAATTACTAATAAATTAAACAAACCAAATGAACTTTTACAGTTCTCTGTCATAAAAAAATACACCATCATGTAAATGGTAAACTCATGAACCATTTGAATCAGCCAATGGCCAGTCCCAGTACTTCAGGTATCATTACGACGTGTCTGAAACTCAAGCAACATGACACTCAACACATTGGACTCTACAGTCTGTTTTTTGGGCTACCATAAATCACAATGGACAGATAGATAGTATCTGTTTTGTCAAATTTAAACCTAATGCAGTATCCAGACCAGCTCAAATAAATCACACTATGAAACCCAGTAAGAGAGCCTCCCCCATAAAAGAATGTCTCGGCTACTTAACCATTGTGAACTATTATAGGTCACCTGAGTGCTGCTCCAACCATTTCATTTTGTTACAGATTTGGCTTCCTTTCTGCTTAGCCCGACTGAATATCAGTTAATGTTATCTATGACATTTATGTTTAATGTTGGCAGAGAAGGGGAGCTAATCAGATCAGAAGTGGCAGATATATCCTAAAATTAAAATCAATTTGTCAATATTTGGAAAAAATGAAAAAGCTATAATTGCAAAAAAGTCTACAGAATCTGCAGACTCAGGGTTTTGTCTCTATGGCAACTTCTGAAATATTAATTAACTCAAAATACTGTCCTGGCAACCACTAAAATAAACAAAAATTAATAAAACATCACCATGACACCGACTGAAACATACCCAGCCATTACATAAGATTGCCATGACAACTAAATTATCCCAAAAATTACATAACATTGCCATGGCAACCTCTTAAACATCCTAGAAAAAAATTCAAAATTGCCACTACAACCACTTGATTGCTATCAGCATACCTTCTGCCTCTGATCAAGATGTTGTGGCTATCTTGAGACATAGCTATTTTTTTACGTACATCATAATTATCAGATCAACATTCATCAGCATGTTCTGCAGCAGGTTGAAATATTTACTGTCTGGCAGACATAGTGCTCTACGTCCCTTGATGGAACATTACTGCAGTTCTTAAAGGTGGTAACCCACAGTTGGGACCAAATTATCTTTTTTCTCAAATGACCAAATAAAGTAGTGAAACTTAAACAGATCCCTAAATGCTGTTTATTGATGTCCTCTATATGTGTGAAAAATGAAGCTTAACACAGCACTTGACGAAACAAAAATGTATTTTCAATCTGAGCCAAGCTGCACATTTATCTATTAACAAAGAAAACACTTATGTGAACCCTTATTTTTTTTTAGATCACATTATATCATCATCTCGGTTATCCACTTTGACGTCTGTATCTATTTTTAGCAGAAACCCCCATCATGTTTTTAATTTTAGATTTGAAAAGAATGGACAATTTAGATAGATTTATTTCACAGTTTGTCTAACAACTGAGGTAGTGTTCAAAATCGTATTTACTTAAACTTAAGTATAACTTAATAAAGAAATTTATATCCAAATATTATTGGAAGATATTGTTACATGTATTGAAAAAGAAAGAAGCAAACTGTCACAGACCACCTTTAAGGTTGTGTTGATTAATAATGTGAATAATGGAGGGATTTGTTTCACACTTGGAAAAAGAATGTGCTGAAAGGATACTTTTTGATATGTTATGTGCTGAAAGAATATTTTTTGATATGTTATACTGAAAGATAAGCGCATAGACAGTAACGAATGCCAAAACAACCATCAGCTTTTGAAAATGTTGAAGGCTTGAGGTCGCACTATCATATTTTAGATCACCACAGATTGATGTTGACTACAATAAGATCTTTGTTCAAAGCCATGGCTGGAAGGACTCTCTTTTAAGGTTTTGGATCTCTTTGATCTGTCATGATATAGGCCTAAGGGACAGAGAAATCCTGCAATCTGCATTTTAGAAAATAGAAACCAAATGGCTTTGCTATGCTTAGCGAAATACATTAAGGATATCACAGGTCTGTACATTGAAGGTAACTCAACATGGAGCACCAACAGACTCAGGCTCTCTTTGGATAAGTTAGTAAAACAAAGTACAGTGTGGATATCATAAGTTAGTAAAACTGGTCCCTGAGTGCTCAGGATTGGGCGATGTTGATCCATGGGACCCGCAAATTGGAAGAGGTGAATTTGATCTCGAAGGAACAGCCAGGCCTCACCTTCGCAAGAGGAATAAAAAAAGAGGCCTGGATAATATAACCATGGATATAAATTGAAACAATTTATAAAATAATACAGTTAAGTTCATAAATACATTGTTTGTAAGGTTAAAACTAACTTACACATGAAACAAGTGTACCATATTGATTTAATAAATACAATAAATATGATTTTTAAGAAAGAAAATAAAGTAAAAGCAGACATTATGTATCTGTTATTTTACCGCCATTCTTAAAAGCTTTAACCTTATGTTAAAAAGAAAAAAAAGTATTTTTTTAATAATGTTTTTTTAAAAATTCCTTTGGCAGCAGCAGAGGAAATTTGACAGTGCTCTTTAATTATATGTTTTAGTATATTTTTCATAACATCATTTTTATATTATATTATATTATATATATTACCAACTCTAAGTACAGATGTGATTCTGAAAAAATTGTCCCAGATCACAGATGCCAGCCAGGTTTCTTTTTACCTCTTCAGAGACGGTGAAAAATTCCGAAAAACGGTACCTGGTATCGCAATCAGGAAGAGCACTAGCTCGAGGTACAGAAGGCCATTGTTTTGATCTAGGGCCGCAACATACCGAAGTCATTAAAAATGGTAGTGGTATAACTTCCTTGCTCATGCTCAAGCAAATATAAGGTTAGTTCCTCAACTGGTTGGTCCGGTGTCAGGATAATGTGACTGGGTGTGGTATTATGCCAGGTGTTCACATTATGCTATACACAGTGAAGGCAGCTCTATATCTGCTACAAAGTGGACACCGTCTCTAGATAACTAAATAGATATCAACATCTGAGTGGACTACTCAGATGATGATATATCGTGATCACAAAAGTAAGATGTCACATGGTTTTCTTAGTTTAAAAATAGCTATCTCTGCTGTGTGGCTCAGATAGGAAATACCTGTTTACAATGACGATTGTGGATTTATGCTTCACTGTTCACACAGATCTAAGGCATCATTGAAAAGCATTTTGCAGGACCTTTTTGGGTAACAGTGACTTATTTGGTTATCCGAGAAAAAAATATTCAATCCAAACTGTTGAATACCCCCTTTCAGGGAAGAACAGTGTTTCTTTTTTTTTCGGACACTTGTCAGTTATAAAAAACCAAATGCTATTTTTATACCACGTAAGGTATTTTGCTATTAAAATGTGCAGTAGATGGTAAAATTAATTCAGTTACATTGTAAAAAATTATGGCTGAGAGTCACATAAAGTTATCAAGCTGACAGGCAGGCCCGGTACAATGTTATATAAAATGCCTACTGTATTATGTATTATGAAATTCCTTCCACGTGAAATGAGATGCAGATATGAAAACATTTGTCTGTCTGATGCTAGAAACACACTACTCATTTCTGCATTCTGCCCCCAGAGAGAAATTAACTACCTTTCTGGCCAACAATGTCAAGGCAGTACAACATTTCTGAGTATAATTTGACTGTTTTACATTTCTGCATTTAAAATTGATGGTACATCATTTCTTAGTATAAATTGTCCTGTTCAATAATTGAGAATTTATAAATAAGGTCCATTAATGGCAAATTATACATCCTAGATGAATGAAATGAGATGTGAATGAAAAATGAAGGAAGAAAATACATCTAATTAGCCAAAACCAAATATTATGTTTGACAAACATCTTAAAGTTGTCATAATCCTTTTCATTTCAGGTAAAATATAATCTTATATTATGTGTCATATTTAAAAAAAAACTTAAAGTGTAGATTTAAAATTTAAAAAATCATTTTTTTTGGAGACATTGCATCATGAATAATTTCTTTTGATGGTTAATGTTAACAACGAAAAAATATTATTTAAAATTATAAAATTTTATTTATTTCTTTAAAGATCAAGAAATGGTAAACAATAACACCATATCTAATTGAGCAAGATTTGCTCATTGTTCTACACTATATATATGTATAATTGAAAAGACTAGAAATTATATATAAAAAATCTTTTAAATAGCAAAACATTCAGAATCTTATTAAAGGATAGAGAACAAGTTAAGTGGGTTAAATTATGAAAATGGAATGTGTTTCTTTTTTTTTTTCCATGATTTTTATTTTTTCAAAAAGTGAGTTGATTTGTTTTTTGTTACATCGCGCCAACAAAATTATGGCCATATGTGCGACGTCCAGCGAATTACTGGTGGAGGAAGACCCTGCATCTGGGTAAAAACACCAGCGCACCGCAGGTTAGCTGGATAAAATTCCCATGTGGAAGTTCAAGTCCAGACCGGGACTCGAACCCACGCATTGAGGGGCTGTGAAGTTTCAAGTCAGCGCCTCTTACCGCTCAGCCATGGGCAGCAGCCTCATTCAAAATAGATTGCATTTGACGACTGTTCTTCAATATGAGTGTGTGCTTTTTTGATTCATGGTAATCAGTTATATCATTATAAAATACCTTTGTTTGCTTAAGGTAAAAGACCCATTTATTCAACTGTAATTAAAAAAACACACACACACAAAATGTATGCTATAAATGTTACGCATAAAATAAAATGCGATTACAAATGTACTTAATTTTAAGATAAGGATGAAACATTTATTTATTCAGCAATGGTTTTATAATAAGATGAGGTATGAACAGAATTAATTGTAATATCAAATGTATGAATAATATTTACATAACATCAAAGCAGTATATACAGAGGACTAATTTTGTTGTTCTCAATCTTTTATTGAGAGATGAGAATTGATTTATTTATGAGTTGATTAATTCTTTATTTCCTTTCCAAACCTAATATACCTGAAAGTCATTACAAGCCATTTAATGTGAACCAAGCGTTCAGATGAGAATTATAGGATATATTGCTTTGTCAAATCAAATATATTTCTTTTATTTCTCCCCCAAACCCTATATACCAAATACTCATTAGAATCAGCTCGAGGAGACAGAATTAACGAGTACCACCATTATAGAGTTGTGGGTAAAAATTGTAGGTAATCCTTGATATATCCAATCTCATTAAAATCAGCTCCAGTATTACGCGTAATAGGATCTGATGACTTCCCATTACGGTTCACCTCAAATTGACCTTTTCAGTAGCCAATGAAATTCTCGGCAACAAAATCTTGTGGTATACTGCGAGCAACGTTCTACACGCTATAAAATTTTAATGGTAAAGGGTCGCGTTTAGCTCGTGATTGCATGCAATCTACACACATTCTTAAACTTAACTTTACATATTTCAAAAGAGACATATATAACCTCTACAAATATGTATAAACCATCCAACAAAAAGAAGTTTTGAACTAGAAATCCTTATTTTAGGAACACTGGTAAATACATTCACAACTCGCTCGCTGCAATTGTCATGGCGGATAACGAAAGCGTTTTCGCAGTGGGTTGCGTTGAAAATCCTTTCGTATTCTACTTAAAAATGGAATTATGAAATGTTATGGTAGATACCGATAGATAAATTGTTGATTGAACAAAATGTGTAAAAATTAATGCATGCCAATAGAAAGCATATGTACCCTACATACACATTACTCATAAGAATCATCTCGAGGAGATAGTTTACATAAAGGATCAACAGTTAACAGTTTGGTTGAAATTTCAGGAATATATACTGTAAGATGATAACTTCTCCTTCACAGAAGCTTTGATAGTTTGTATATTTGCTTTAAAAGCTCACTGTTAAGTGTATGTACATGGTGCTAGCAAATTACCTTCTGTTGCCTGATTATACAAATACCTTTGTCATTGTCCCGCCAAACTTACCTGAAAATAGAAAAAAATAAATATAAATGTATAATATATACTGTATTACATATATTACAATAATGACAAAAAGATGTTAAAGTACTTGGTCCATAATTATAATAACAAAACTAAAATCCAAGCCTTATATTATTTGGCAACATTAAGCATGCACTTCATAAGTATCTATATTGAATTACGACTTGGTTCGTATACATTCGTCAAGTTTTGCCGCTTCATTTGAGGACACTGTATAATATGAATGGTAATGATAGAGTTATATCAAAACGGTTTGTAGAGACAACATATTGACTTGTGAGTCTAACTACGGTTCGCAGCACATAATCTTTGTAAAATCATCGTAAAGTTTGTGTGAGTTTTGCACGTATAGGTAAAGCATGTACCGATTATGTTTAAATTGAAAAAAAAAGAAGCAAAAATAGCAAAAAATAAGGAATGTGAGGAATCCAACCCATTACCTCTCAATTGTGAGGCTTAACCACTACATCAAGCGTTTCTATTGCTATTGCTTGTCCCATTGCCAACAATTAAGTATTATATTAGTGAATTTATGAAGACTTTTATGGAAATCCATGACTATGCATGGAGTGTACATTTAATGTTGCCAAAAAATACTAGTATATTATATACTATTATTATATTGCTAGATAAGTGCAGATAGAGGAAAATTAATTGTATAAATATGAACAGAGACTATTTTTAATAAACCAGAGAGAGATTCCAAACATTTTTTCTTTGTTGTTGTTTTTTGTTACATCAATCCAACACAATAATGGTCATATTGTTGATGTCCAGCTAATTATAGGTGGAGAAAGACCCCAGGGGATGGGATGGGATGGAATTACCCAGCATTTTTGCTGACATTTCTATCATTATAGCACAGGGACACTTATGAGGTGCCCAAGGACTGAACCCGGCCAGTCCATTATACTGACATGACGAGTCAGGCGTAAAACTGTACCCTCAGCCCTGAGAATTAAGAGGGAAGCCACTACTACCAACATTAAAGTCTTTGGTTTGACCCCGTCGGGGTTTGAACCTGTGACCGACGCTCTACCACCTGAGCTATTGCGGCCGGTAGACCTCAGGGTAGAACCACTGTCACAACATAGGTTAGCTAGACAACCTCCCCATATAAAAGTTCTTGTAACCCACGTGCTAAGAAGTTACAAGTTAGTGAACTAACTGCTAAGCCATGGATGCCTCTCCTAACTGTTCAATTCTGACCTTGAATGTAGTGTACAGAAATTATATATTAGGGTGACTTATTACCAGTAGTTTTTTTTTCTTTATAATCTAGCTGTTGTCATATTAAATTGTTTCACAGTGCTTTCTAGAAAAACATACTGTATATAAATATTACAAAAACATGTCTCTTTACAACAATTTGCTTTCTTACAGAGAATATAATGTCCCTTTCAAACATGCAAAGTTTTATCACACATTTATTAAGACTCCCTCTCTGACTCCCAGCATACCTTTAGACACACCTCAGTATGATCAGTTATACATGCATGTCAAACAATATAATGGTACTGATAGCACCACCTACTCATTTTCTATAGATAGTTTCCATGTGATGTCATAGGCACTGATAAGACAGTTTAAGGCAGCCATCTTTGAGGGCAGAAGCTAATGCAGGCCGAAAATCTGGAAATATGTACTGCATTAAAATCACTCCTGTGTTTTTATTTTTCAGTCTATTTTACTGAATTTTATATCCTATTTAACAGCTTTTTATGAAGTATTTTAAATATCAAAACTATATGCTGATAGTTTTAAAGATTAAAAAAATACAACCGAAAATGATACACTGTTCATTTTGTTTAAGGATGAGCCAATAATTTAATTTATTTCTGTGTATTAATTCTCTGTGCATTTATCAATTTTAAAAATATTGTATTCTAAAAATATGAATTTCAAGTGCTTTCCAATGGTGTACAGCTTTAAACTTTTGGATCACAAATGAAGAAATTACAAGAAAAAAAAAATTTACGCTTCTATACAATTCATCTGAAAATCCCTTGAAGTTGCCATCAAAGATGGCTGCCAGGATAAGGGATCTTCACTGATGTGGAAACTATCTATAGGAATATTGTGTGTACATATAACACATATTTCCCTTTACATGCTGGCAATGCAAATCAATGCAAATCAATGCATTAACATATAAAATACCCCATAAAGTGTTTACAGCAACGATTAATTATTTGTATTTTTTTGGTCAGTCTAAAAGCAGTCTATGGTCTGACAGTTAAGGCAATGACGTCAGGATCTAAAGGTCTTGGGTTCAAACTCTATTCCTGAATCAAGATTTTATTCCTTGAGCAATATTAGCTATCTTCTTCACATCACCCTAGGTAGTTAGTAGCTATAAATTCATGTAATGGGTCTACCCAGGAAGTTGGCTTTAAAGGACCACAATGGAAAAAGATTTCAGTGCCCTTTCTTGTGATATCCTTGAGCAAAATACAAGACAAAAAGGTTCTAAGCGCATGTGTTTCCCATTAATAGAACTACATTACATAAAAAATTACATAAACCGTACCTAAAGCTATTTTGTCCTGATCTTAAGACACACCTGTTATGGTATGATGATTATACATGAGTGTCACCCCATACATGTATATTCTTATCCAGGCAACCACTGGCATTGTACACAAAATGACATTTTACATGAGTATACAAAAATATAGGGCTTAATAAGAGAACAGCTTTATACTTGTTTGTGTACAGTTAACTGGGAAATAAACTTAATCGACTTCAATTAATCCCTCTTGACTGTCCTACTTCCTGGGTAGAACCACCAATCAAGTTTTTGTTTTGTTTGAGGCTTAGCAGTTACCAATAGGTTACACTACCATAAATCAAGCAGAAACTACGTAGAGCAATGAGCAGCCAATTATAGGCTTGCCCAAGGACTAACATAAAGTGTATGGGATCGTATTAACAAAGAATCCTAGTTATGTTTTCTAACTTCAACTAGAAATTTGCATTAAATTTTGTAAAATCCTAAAAACATTTCTTATATTTAAGGATTTTCTGAAAGATATTTAAGACATTTTCTGTCTAAGAAAATATTTAAAGATTAAAGAAATTTTCTTAGTTAAAGTAAAAAAACCAACAAAGATTCTTTCTGAATATGAGGTTTTCCGAACCCAGGACCCTGAACCCAAGTCCAATGCCTGAAGCACTATAGAAAGAACACTCATCAAATAATGTTATACTTTTATGGCAATGCCTAAATTGAATTATTCCTATAATCTGTAGCTTTGCATGGCATGATTACATACATGAGTGTCACACCATGTACCTCATAATCTGATATATTTATTACTTTTATACCTCACATGATTTTGCTTTATAAAATTGCCACAAACATGCCATTCACCTAGGGATTAAATTAGAATGCTGGTTTTTCCCCCGATCAGCTCATCAGGGTAGCTGAATGCATAATACATAATTCTGTGTCAATGAGCGCTTATAAAATGTGTGTATTGCATCCATTCAGGCATTGCATTGTTTACCAATTAAACAATGTTTTTCTTTGATATGACTGGGATGTTTCATATGATAAAATCAATATCACATCCCACAGAGGGTAATAGAATGGAATGTTCACCTGAGACAAGTAATGTTCCCCACACTGAAATTGAAGTTATTGGCTAAATTACAAGACAGGATCAAAAGTGTTATAACTGGAGACTCAGGTGCAAATAGTGCAGACTCTGATTATACAGCTCTCCAGCAGGAATTGGGCTAATTTGGATCACTTTTCAAAATAAATATTTGTTTGGCAAGCTAAGGATTAGCAAACCACCTATTGATTCTAATTACATTGATTTGTTGTTGTTGTTTTTTGTTGTTGTTTGTTTTGTTTTTTAAATTTATAAATCACAATGACCAATTGGGATCATTATAGTGACGTCCAGCTTTGATGGTGGAGGAGGACCCCAAACAAATGTCTGGACAGAACCACTGGTGCACCGGAGGTCAGTTGGAAGACCTTAAACATTAAATTATTCGCCCTAAATGGGACTCGAATCCATAAGGTGAAAGGCTTAGTGTTCAGGAGTTACAAGTCAGTGACTCTACCACTATGCCATGGCCACCCCTCATACATTGCTCTGTGTTCATACCTGGGCCCCAACAAATAAGAATGTCACATTCATGTTATGGAAGTTCCAGGTCATAACAAAGATGGTGGCATAGCTTCCTAGCTTAGGCTTAAGCAAATATTAACTTAATTGTAAGACACACTGGACCTGGTAGTACAATTGGTAGAATGTCGGCTCCAGGTACGGGAGGCCCTAAGTTCGATCTGGCCTGCGACATACCAAAGTCATTAAAAATGGTAGTGGTATAAAATGTGGCTCCCATGCTAACGCTCAAGCAAATATAAGGCTTGTTCCACATCTGGTCAACCCAGTGTCAGAATAATGTGACTGGGTGTGGTATCAAGCCAGGTGTTTGTGGCATGCTATACACAGTGACAACAGCACTATATCTGTTTCACCATAGCTATATATCTGGACATTTTAAATGGATGACTGAAAGATTATTGAACCCAACAAATAAACAAATAAAAAATTATTGTTACCTTTGAAATTTATAAAAACTATTTTTTATTTACAAGTCAGACCACACTCACAAAACTTTGGTGTGATTTCATATTTACACCTAGCTTACTGAAAAAGGAAACGGGTCTTATTTGATTGTGTCTACCCCGTCCTCTTCAGACATGATTGTACCTGTTGTTAAACAAGCTGTTACTTAGAGACTGTAACATGTTGTAGTTACATTGTGGTTATTTGGGTGTGAAACCATACATCAGACCACAGTTAACTGGGGTAGCAGACAAAATAAACTCTAAAAAAAATTTGATTTCATCAGACCACCGTTTACTGATTGTTTATTGGCTTTATCATCCCACCAACAGTATTCCAGTCATATGGAGACAGTGTTCAATTGAAGCAGATATAGTGCTGCCTTCACTGTGTATAGCATGGCATAAACGCCTGGCATATTTATTGTTGGTTGGGTTTATCATCCCACTAATAGTGTTTCAGTTATCTGGAGATGGTGTCCACTTGAAGCAGATATAATGCTGCATTCACTGTGTATAGCATGGCATAAACAATGGCATGATACAACACTTTCCTGACACCGGGCCAACCAGTCATGATACTACCCTTATATTTGCTTAAGCGTCATCAAGAGAGCTATACCACTACCATTTTTAATGACTGGTATGTCGGGGCCTGGGAATGAACCCAGGACCAGGAGTCAGTGCTCTACAGAATGTGCTACCAGGTCTGGTATATCAGATAAGTATGTGAATAGGGATGGGATCTTTTGACCACAGTTGCAATTTGTAAATACATTAATATGATTATTATGATTGCAGTTAATCAGATGTGATCAATTATGTAATTTACACCTGCATGGTGCAAAAACAAAAGAAAAGAAAAATACATTGATAATATAAAGTAATAGACAACAAATTAATTTTGTAAGGCTCGGAAAATAGTTCATATAAATACGATTTATTATATTTAGAATATAAGAAATATATATAATATTTGTAAAAAAAAGAACTTTAGCCCAACAATTACTAGACTAGTATCAAATTTAAATTTCTCATTTAATACATATAAAGAAATTAAAACTGATAACTGATCCAGACAAAACTGGGCAACTTTTATATTATTAATAATGTATACCTGTGTTGTATCTGGAACAGATACATAAATGCCAAATATCATATACACCCCTATGTACCTTTATCTATATCTATAATATCAATGTTTCTCTGTCTTTTGATAGCATGTCAAAATGAAAAATAAACAAAAACTTTTATATCCATGCATATTTCATTTCACATCATAATATTTTCTAACACAAATATATACTACTAATATTGATTGTAAGGTGGATACCAGGATGGGTCCCCGACCCTCCTCCACCTAGAATGGGGATAATAGAAGTTAAAAAAAAAAAAGAAAAAAAAAAGAGAAAATACTAATTATAATATTATAAAAAATAGCAAAGACTATTATGGTAAGGAAAATAACTGAAACCCACGAGTCATCAGTTTATATATAAAATGCTAAATGATCACATTTTTGCTTTTAAAGTACCAAAAGATTTTCCTATGGGCAGATCTTGATGGGGCATGTATACTAGGCACAAACTACCCCATTACTGCATCCCACATATATGTAAATTATAAATTAATACAAATATAGCAACAACAAAAAAATGTAAGGTCTTTTAAACACACATATTTCTTTCATCTAACTTGCATTTGAAACAAAAATCATGCCCCCCGCCCCCACCACCTCTGAAGAAAAGTCTTAAATCAGCCCTGTTTCCCTCTCCTTATACTCTGAAAACTGGTCCCACAATCTGCACCAGTCATCAGTTCTGTGTCTAGGGTATCAATGTCCAGTTAATTGAGTTCCAGCTGTCTGTTCCTGTCCATTGTATCTAGACATCCTGTAATCCTATCCCAAGCCCCAGTCCGCTGACCCTGACTACCCCCAACACCCAGTCTACTGACCCTAGCTGACTCGTGGGTTCAAGCTTCACTTTAATGGTTTGTTTACACACATGTGCCACAGCCATATAATGTTAAGTGTCAAAATAAGCACACACATGGTTGATCAAATGACATCATTATTCATTGGGCACATGCTTTTGATTCTAAAAAATATTTTCCTAATCCTATTGCCACTTTATGCTTGGCACTTTGCCCCTCTTTTGGCCTTTTCCCTCTATTGGCATTATCCCCCTATTGCCATTTTCCCTCTATTGGCATTTTCTTTCTATTGCCACTTTTCCCCCTATTGGCACTTTGCTCCCTTTTAGCACTTTGCCCCTACCCCCTTTTGGCATTTCCCCCTATTGGCACTTTTCTCCCTATTGGCACTTTCCCCCTTTGATACTTTTACCTCAATTGACACTTTTCCCTAAATTGACACTTTTCCCCCTATTGGCACTTTTATCCCTATTGGCACTTTCCCCCTTTGATACTTTTCCCTCAATTGACACTTTCCCCCCTATTGGCACTGTTCTCCCTATTTAACTTTTCTCCCTATTGGCACTTTCCCCTATTGGCACTTTTCTCCCTATTGGCACTTTTCCCCCAATTGGGACTGTTCTCCCTATTGGCACTTTTACCCCTATTGGCACTTTTTTCCCCTACTGGCAATTTTCTCCCTATTGGCACTTTTATGCCTATTGGCACTTTTCTCCCTGTTGGTACTTTTCCACCTATTGGCACTTTCCCCTTTTGATACTTTTCCCTCAATTGACACTTTTCCCTCAATTGACACTTTCCCCCCTATTGGCACTTTTTGCCCTAATGGCCCTAATGACACTATCACACATCCCTAATGGTACTTTTTTCCCGTTTTACCTCAGCTAAATGCTTGTATTCAGTAAGAATTGCTCAAATCATAGATTTAAATTGACAATATCTTTAGAGTATATTAAGTTATAATTCTTTAGATTTTTCATGACTTTATAACTTTGCTACTTTCAGCTGACTCATTGTTTTTGATCTAAATAAATGTCTGATTTCTGTTGATACATCATGAAATGGTGGCCCCGAGTTAGAGACATGGCTTTGAGTTTAAAAGTGGTATCAAACAGTTTGGTCCAATTTTTTCTCAAATAACCAAATACAGTCAAACCTCAGTCGCTCAAACACCCAAGGGACCTACGCTTGAGTTCGACCAAGCGAGATGTTTGACTGATCAGCATTGACATCTGGTCATCACTAAGAATGATTGGGAAATGTAATGTTAATACACTGTTTGTATCTGCATATGTACACATAATTTTGAAGTCTTAATAACAAAGTAATCAGAATACAATTCTTCAATCTTATGTTGATTAGTTGCCATCACTCTAGAAATTAACATATGTGATGCCAGGTGGTGGTAAGTTTCATGAACGTGTGAAATACACAACCACCGGAAACAAAAGGCACAGCAATCAGTTGTCGATGTGGACCGTTTGACCAAAAAGGTGTAAAAAAGCAGGTAAATGGGCTGTAGGGGCAATCATCAGTTCTAGTTACCCAGCGAACTGGTGTTGTAGCAACCAAGATAGAACTAATATAAAGAAATAAGGACAAAACCAAGGGACCAGCGGGTAAGTTCTACTGAACCGATGAGTTCTAGTGATCCCAGGTTTGATTGTAAGTCATTTGTAACTTAAAAATGCTGTTCATTGATGCCAAAGATCTGTGTGAACAGTCAAGGATTAAATCCCCAATCAGTCATTGCAAACAGGCATTTCCTATCCTGAGCCATGCTGCAGAAACAGTTATTTTCAAACTTAGAAAACCATGTGACAACTTACTTTTATATAGTTATCCGGGTAACCCTCTCTGACATTAAAATCTATTTTTAGCAGAGACCACTATCACGCTTTTTCTAGAGTGGGAAAGACTGAACATTTAGAATATTTTTTGTGTGATTAGTACAGTCTAACAATAAAGTTAATTTTCAAAATCTTCCTTATAACAATTCAAGTATGGGTTTATACAAACAAGTATGACCAAGTTCCCCAATAGTGTTTGTCAGGCTGATTAACATCTCATAAAAATATAGCAGAAAACCATTTAACTGTGTACAGATCATTTGATATTTTGATATTAAGTCTTAAAACATCCCGAAACTCATTGAATATGATCAAACAGTGATAAAAAACTGAAGTTTTGTTAAGCAGACTTTTTTCCCTACTAATCTGATGCAGTAGTGAAAAACTATTTTTTTATTAAAATTTCAACAGATAAAATGCTCAAAGATGTTCCCTAAAAACTAAAAGAACCAAATACATAAGAATTGTCACTGCCTTGCATCTAAATTTTTATAAATCTGAACTACTTTAATTTTTTAACATTGTGAAATGCATTTCTGTTATAAAAATGAATGCAGCAGGGCCCACAAAACAAATCTGCAGCTTGTTAAGCCTTAATAATTTCTGTAAGTTACATTTATACATATTGCCATCTGAAATTGTATTATTTAGAACAAGGAATTATTAACTCTTGATTTAGTATGCTGTATAAACGTGCAAAAATAGAGTTTTTATTGATAAACCAGATTGTGCTGGTTATTGCAGTTCCAGATATCACAGTTAAACTATACCATGATACAAGGCATTGACACAAAGCACCAGGCTCATTAATTTGCTTTAAGTCACCTGTCCATGTCCTTCATGCACAATGATCCCTTTGTGACTGGAGGACAGGCCAAAATCTTAATGACACTGACAGAATAAAATCATGTGGTCATGAAAGAGATTAAAGTCATATAGTCTATAAACGATCTTTTTCACATGTCTGTCAAAAAGGAACTGATGTGGGGTATCAGTAACCTAAGCCCCACATGGGGCAATAAAACAAAAACTCATCAAGTAGACAAGCCCATGCCACTGCCTTATGGGCTTCTCAGTTCCCACTACCATTTGTTTGCTGCTTGTTGTTTGTTTATTTATCATTTATCAGTTCATCATCCCACCATCAGTATTTCAGTTATGTGCTTGAGAGCAAGGAGCTATACCACTACATTTTTTTGACTGATGTAGGGGCTGGTTCGAACTGGGGCCTCCATACTGCGCAATGGTACCGATGTGCTACAGTCAGTCAGTTACTTTCCTGGTGTAGTTTGTTACTTTCTAAATGCATGGAGAAAACCATTTTGGCTATACATTCATGGATTTTTTTGTCACAATCATTTTTTCTACTTGTTTTGTGTAGCATCTAGCTGTGCTACCAGGTCTGTGCTTCATTAACATTAGCTTTAGACTGCTTTTCTTGTTTCTTAAAAATAAAACATCTCAATATATATTGCGTGAGCATACCACTACCATTTTTAACTACTATGGTATGTAATGGCCCGGGATCAAACCCAGGGCCTCTCGTACCAGAAGCCTATGCTCTATTGATTTTTATTTTTAGCTTAAAGATGGTATCCGACAGTTTGGATTTGACTTTTTTCTCAAAAATTCATATAAATTATTGTTACCTGAAAATATCTTGCAAATGGCTGAATCGCACATTTAGCAGTTCCTTGTCCATGAAGGCCTCACTTAACACCTATTTGACTTGACGCGAAGCTTCTTTATACCAACTTAAATAATTCATTCTCAGTTAGGATCTTGCTAAAACTTAAAACTTTCAATGCTTAGCAATTACTGATATAATATCATTATAGTTTTGTTTTTTAAATACTATCGCAGCAGCTATTTATAATCATTATCCTGATGTTCAGCTATTTAGTGGAGGAAGACCACAGACAAATGTCTGGGTAGAACCACCGGCACACCGCAAGTCAGCTGGAAGACTTTCCAACATTAAATTCTTTGCGCCCGAACGGGACTCAAACCCATGCTGTCTATAATCAATAATATCTGGGGACTGATGTATTGAATCCCATGTTCTATCCTTCCTCAATTAAATGAAATTCATTTTTATATTAAATGAAGAACAAGTTCTGATGGGAGATGCAAACTTTCTCGCATTAGACCATCCTCTCGTTCTTTCGAATCTCTCTCGATCAAGATTTCTCTGTACATTGATACCTTAACTTTACCAGGTAAGTGGTGCCTAACATATTGGAATTGCAACAGGATGTCACAGGAAGTAATATTTTGGGAGTCAAAATTTGAGCCAAATCTCAACTCAGATTGCAATGTGGATCAATGTAACAGTCACTATTGTTTCTGTTTGTTTACACAGGACTTATAATGTTGTTACAATTCTGTTGTTAAGATTGTTGCTGTTGTCTTTTACCTGGTGAGTACAGGTGTTATTATTTCTACAGCAATTGTTTTTCCAGGAGAGATGAAATGTTTTCTGGGCCAGGGGTGAATGAATAATAAATGAATTCAGAGAGGATGAATGAATGAAAAATGGTTCTAGAACTGGGTTGGTGTTGACAAGTAAGACATCTGAAATGTCTGTGTAGCAGTCCATTATGCCACTTGCGATAGGGAATTCTAACCTCTTTGGCAACCTAGCATTATTTGATGTAGCAGCTGGCTAGATACCATCCTACAGTTAAGAATATCATAGAATAGTTGGCGTTCACATGCAGGAACAACAAGTCACTAAGAATTTGTCCCCAGTTACCTGCCCTTGGTTGTAATTAGAGAAAGGAGTCCCTGACAACCATCTGGAAGTTGAGGAGATGTTGGGAGAAAGTTAATTTGACTGTTATGATGCTATGCTGTCACATCACCAAATAGCTGAACACTGTATGAAAATTCCATGTTTTTACCCTGTTAATGCCTCAGGGAGGACTAATACAGTGTATAGCAGGTTTAAACACCACTATTTTTTTACGAGCCAGACAACTCATGGTTAATGTTAGATTTTACAATGTGATTTTACCATTTTACTGAGAAATGGAAAAACAAAGAACATGACATGTCTTCATAGTTTACACTGGTGCTTATTGGAAAATAATTGGAGTCCGACCCCAAAGTGCCCATCTGTAATAAGCATTTCCTTCTGCCACTTGTGATGGCCAGATGGCAACTTGGTATCACTTGTTTAAGCAATTGGTCATACATCATAATGCAATTACAGATATTAACATTCCTTTCAGCATAATGTTCATATTGTACTCATTTTGAGAAGAAGATTTTTATAAAAACTGTAAATTGTTTATAGCCAGGTTGATAGGGCTGATAACGATGTTCTGAGCATAAATATCATTCTGTAAATATATTTGTCATAAGTTGGCAACCAAACTTAATACCATTAATACAAACACAACCACTACTACTAATACAACCACTACTACCAACACAACCATTACTACCAACACAACCACCAAATAATATACTCATCCAAGATTTGATGCAGACAAACAATCTGATCAAGTTTGGTGAAGATTGGGCTATGAATGTGGCTTCTAGTGTGTTGACATGCTTTTTCTAAGATTTGACCTAGTGACCTTCTTATTTACCCCACGTGACCCAGTTATGAACTCATCCAAGATTTTATATAGGCAAACAGTTTAATCAAGTTTGGTGAAGATTGGGCAAAATATGGGGCCTCTACTGTGTTCACAAGCTTATGCTAAGATTTGACCTAGTGACCTACTTTTTGACCCCACGTGACCCAATAATGACCTCATCCAAGATTTCATGTAGACAAACATTTTGACCAAGTTTGGTGAAGATTGGGCTACAAATGTGGTCTCTAGTGAGTTCACAAGCTTTTTCTAAGATTTGACCTACTGACCTAAAAACAACCACTACTACTAATAATGAAACACCACTGCAAAAACAACTGCTACTACCAGCACACCATGACTAGCAACACAACCAGTACTACCAACAGGACAAGAATTACAACTGTTTCTAACCTTAAAAGTACAAAACAAACCTTTTCCCATGGCTAACAATCTTGATACTTTTAAGACATGCTTTAAATTTGTTTATACTATGTCAGCAAGTCTGTGTTTTGTTTTATGTTTTGTTTATTAATAAATATATTAAAATTTTTGGTCATTTCCTATGACTTGTATTATTAGTGATAGAGAAAGTTTTTAGGCAAAAAAGAGTAGGTCCACTAACCCACAACACATCAGCTTCAAGACCTCCCCAGTGGACCGTTTTTTGCCCCATCTGGGACTGAAGCCTATGTAGTTTGTTTATTGGGTTTATTGTCCCACCAACATTATCCTGACACCATGCCAACCAGTGATGGAACAACACTTATACCTTATATTTGCCTGAGCGTCAGCAAGAAAGCTATCCCACTACCATTTTTAACGACTTTGGTATGTCGCAGCCCTGGAGCCGACTCTCTACTAATTGTGCTACTAGGTCCGGTGAGCCTATGTAGTAGAGGTTATGGGTAAGAAGTGCCGGAAGCTTTGCTCCAAACTGTGATGCTGTGACTTTATACTTTTAAAGTAAAAATCAAACTTAGGCGAGCACATGAAGTGGTGGTAGAGTCGCTGACTTCTAACGGCTCAGACTGCTAAGCCTTTCACCACTTATGTCTGGGTAGAACCACCAGTGCCCCACAAGTCTGCTGGAAGACCTTCCCACATTAGGTCCTTTGTCCTAATCGGACTTGAACCCATGTGGTGAGAGGCTTAGCAGTCAGAGGAGTTACAAATCGGTGACTACCACTACGCCACGGTTGCCAATATGTGTCTTTTGTTATCAACTGAGACATCAAAACAAATATGTCAGGCGCAGGCCAAATAAAGTCCAAATTTAGCTTGTGAGAACAAGGCATTTTGTTTATTCCCTTGAAAGTTATTGCATCATCAATTATGTGAAAACAGCCTAGACAATATACATGTATCTACAGGCATATCATTCTTAACATTCTAGTACTAGTACCATACATAAATACCATCATATAATTACACCAAAGGTTCATGTTTGTCTACTACAGAATGCTTCATGCACTTTGTGATTGACCATTTTAGATAATGTTCAAGTAAACTCTAAAAGTATACAACTTGCGTAGGAATATTTTTCTTTCAATGTAGACATCTTTACAGTTACACATGTTCAGGTTAAGACATCTTTGTATTTAGATGTGCCTTTGTATTTAAACTGCTTTTAATTTCAATGCATTCACATTTAAGAAAATTTAGCCTCTTTAGGCATCTTGGTAAAGAGTCATCTTTGAATGAAGATATCACTATTTAAAGAAATATTTGTGTTTACCAGTAACCACATTATAAACATTGCATAAAAAGGTTTCATGTATTTTGACATTTGTAGCATTTAGGAATTTTTTAAAAAATTCAATTACATGTATTTACATAAAGAAATACTTGTTTTTAAATGTCTTTTTTTTTTCAACATCTTTTTCTTCAGATGCCTTTAAATTTTGAGGGGTTTTATCTTGACGTCTTCCATTCATGTGTATAATTCAATCAAGTCCTGGCCATAGTAAACTTCTACAAATACCCCTCATCCCCATAAACTGGCATAGCTCATATAACAATTGTGAGTCGAAGTGATTATTGTTTATATACAAATTTAGATTCACTTAATGATATTTAATGGTTAAAATGTCACAAAGTGTATGAACTAGAGTCCAAATAGTTCAGTGTAATTGACATTCCAAACAAAAATAGAATCTAAAGGGTCACAGGTATGTGCTTAAATGTCACTACATGAAGGTTAACTCACTGACTCATGGAAACATACATTTTAATACTATTTTTATTTTGTCACTGGTCGTGGCAAAGATGTAGATTGGCTGAGTAACTCATTTGACTTATTGGCCCTTCACTGACTCAACATTTATCTTGATGAGGTCTGCTAGTTAGTTTCAATTAGGTTAAACCTTTTAAATTATTTATAGTCCATTGGACAACAAGTTCTTCCAACTTATATAATAAGAATATATATCCTATTATATGCCAGGTGACCCGTGATGCAACAGTGGTTCTACCCAGAAATTTGTCTTGGAGTCTTCCTCTACCAAAATTGCTGGACAATGCTATAAGGACCATAGCTTTTATGAAAAATACTTAATTAATCTTATTTGATTCATCCTATAAGGATTGTTGCATGTATTTCTTTTGACAGACTTTGGTCCCTCAATTCTATCTTCCCAAGAACAGGATGCAACAACCATTTACTCTTCTCTGGATTTTTTTTTTCTTGATTCAAAATGTTAATTTCATTTACAATCAACAATTTTTGTGTAGTTTTTCTGTTTGAAATAACACGTCTCTCCTTCTAAACACGATGTGGATATTATTTTTCAATGATGTCACAACTTTCATCATAACTTATCAAAGAAAACGTCAGCGCTTGGACATTTTTAATTCAAATAGCTAGATCAGTTTCTTTTCATTGCTTGCATTTAAGAAACCCATCAGGAAGTGAGAGGTTTGAGCTCTGTAAAACTTGTTTAAGCACCCCAGTCAGTCAATATTGCCAAGTGATCGTTCCAAGGTGATAATTGTTGGGTTAACTCTATTTATTAAATGACTCACAGATTTGTTCTTTTACATTTGACTTGAATGTGAACACCTTTATCCTGTGCCTTTTCAAATTTTGGTATATGTTGCAATGCCCAAAGGACTTTTCATATATTCTTATTAAAAACAATACAAAAAAAATTATGACTTGCAGCTGAATTACTGTTTCATTGCACCACTTTGGCTTACACCCCAAATGGTGGTTTCATTGCACCACATTGGCCTGCACCCAAAATTGTGGTTTCATTGCACCACTTTGACTTTACACCCCTAATTACTATTTTCACTGCACCACTTTGGTTTACACCTAATTACTTTTTCATTGCACCACTTTCGCTTACACCCCAATTATTCATTGCACCACTTTGACATACACTCCAATTCATTTCAACTTTGATGTAAGCATTCTTCTAGTCAGAACCCTTTTGTCTGCTATACAAGCCATTAACACCTACTGCTAATTACCACTGGTGCTACATCATTGATAGGATGATAATAAAAGCATTAGAAAGTAAAAAATAAAAATAAACAATCATGCAATATTTGATGTGCACTTTGTGTATGTCTTCATCCACAGGGGTGAGATAAAAGTCAGAGAGGGTGTGAGAAGAAGTCAGACAATTCTGGCTGACAGTTTTATGGCAGTTTCCATTAGAACCAGGGCGGGGCAGACATTCCAAGAAAATGTACCAGTAGCTGTACAACTAATGGTCGCCCTGCCCATACAAATCATTCACAATTGGATATAATACTCCTGTGTGCTTCTTTCTTATGCCCACAGGTGGTGATTTATTTTAACTGTCATTATCAGTAACTTGTGCAGAAAGTGTTAATTTTAATCCATATAGATTCGCTACTTTAACTGTGATATTTTCAATATTTATTAAGTGTGCTTGTGGGTTGTGTCTTTTTTGTACTTTTGTGTTTTTTGGGTGATTTTTTTCCCCATTTCATTGCAATGACAAAATTATGGTCATAATGATGGCACTATGTATTGAGGATGACCCCATGACACATGGCTAGGACAGAACCACCTGCTCCAAGTCAGCTGGATGACCTCCCCACATGAAAGTTCTTGCCCCGACTGGGATCTTGAACCCAAAATGGTGAGCATGGTGTTATGCTGCACTTTTCACATAGGTGTAGGACATCAACGAATGCTGTTTTGCGGGATCTTTTCAGGTAGCAAGAATTCATATTGTTGTTTGAGAAAACAAAATCTGGTCCAGACATCTCATTCCATGTACACAGTACACCTACTGAGTCTCGATAATGAATCTGCACACCTAAAATTCTTCCTAATGGAAGCATCTGCATTCCACAGCCACCAGGATAAGATAGCTACATAGTACATGATTAGGCTTATTAACTGTAAATGCACCACATCATTAACTTTTCTCTTCACTGATCCTAAGCAGAATGATTCAAATAAGATTCATCACATTTTCAGGCTTTTCCACTTCCGTTAATTTTTTGTTATTCAAAATGTTCTCACTAACAGACAATATAATTATGAAATGTGGGGCCTAGAGTTTTTATTAAGTCTGGAAAGTGTGACACTAAGTTTGTTTGTTATTTGTTACATCACACTGACACAGTTATGTTCATATTGATGTCCAGCTAATTACTAGTGGAGGAAGGCCCCAGGCTTACATGAATATCTGGTTAGAACCACAGGAGCAACGCAGATGAGCTGGAAATTCTCCCCACGTGAAAGTTCTTGCCCCGACCAGGACTCAAACCCATGCGGTGAGGGGCTTAGGAGTGTCAAGTCAGCTACTCTAACCACTTGGCTATGTGCACTCCATGACACAAAGTCGGTAGGTTACTTACTTACATGTGAAGTCAATCAGTAACTAAGCTAGTCAGTCAATATGTTAGAAAGTCAGGTGACACAGTTAGTCTTCAACCTCTACAAAAGATTGGTCCTTCAATCAATCAGTGAAATTATACGCACAGTCAATCAATGAGCCAGCTAATTATCCAGCCATTAAAAAAGTCATTTAAACTCATTAGTCATCAGTCAGTCAGTCTACCATTTGGTCAGTGATAATTCAATTATTGATTTATTATTCATCGCGGCAGTTACTATTGGTGGAGAAAGATTACAGGAAATAGCCTGAGTAGAACCACCAGTGCACAATAGATTTACGGGAATAATATATTCTTGACTCCACTGGGATTTAAACCCATGCTGCAAAAAGGCTGAGCAGTTACAATTCAGGGTACAATTCTAAATGTATACATTAAGCCTAGATAGTAAAAGACAGAAGAAGGAAGAGATAACAATGAAGAAGAGAGAGAGAGCAAAACATGAAGAAGACACCCGGCTGGTTCCTTTCATGTTTAATTACAGTTTTATGAGCATTCAAGGCCTCGTTATCTCAATTGGTCTAGACAAGCCTGACTAGGGTGGGCAGGCAATAGACATGCACTCAAATAAAGTGGGTTGCCACTGTGTGGTAGGAAAGACTGGATGGTGTAATTTTGGAGGCAAGATGCTCTTGAAAGTGTGATTTGCGTTTTTTTAGCGCACATATTTTGAAACTGTGCGTTTTTCCCCAGAAATGTGCGTGAAAAACGCAAAACGCAGACCAAAAATTATCACTGTTTGATCATCATTACTTTATAAAGAGTTCTAGACAATATCATGAAAAACTAGACTTAAAGGTGTCACCTGACAGTTTGGACCAAATTATTTTTTTGTCAGACAACCAAATAACCTGAAAGGGTCTTGCAAAATGCAGTTCATTGATGCCCTAGATCTGTGGGAAAACTGTAGCATGCATATCATCTCATTTATTATCACAAAGAGTTAATTCCCTTATCTTTGCCTACCAGCATATTTGTAGCAAGACATTTATTAACCAATGGCAGGTAACCACTTACAGCACACATAAAAACTAAAGGCTGAAGGGTTTTGATTGTGACATGTATATTTAGCACAAAATCCCCATTGTGCTTACATGCATTTGGAAAAAAAAAATTTGAGAGTTTTTTTTCATGAATTGTTTATTGTTTGTTTGTTTATTGGGCTTATCATCCCACCAACAGTATTTCAGTTATCTGGAGACGGTGTCCAGTTGAAGCAGATAAAGTGCTGCCTTCACTGTGTTTTTAGCACGCCGTGAACACCTGGCATGATACCACACCCAGTCCCATTATCCTGATACCAGACCTACCAGTCGCGGGACTACCCTTATTTGTTTTGTTTTTGAAATACATAGCAGCGACCATTTATGATCATTATAGCAATGTCCAGCTTTTTGGTGGAGGAAGACCCCAGCCACATGTCTGGGTAGAACCACTGGCGCACCGCAAGTCAGCTGAAAGACCTTCCCACATTAAGTCCTTTGCCCCAAATGGGACTCGAACCTGGTGAGAGGCAAGCAGGAGAGGAGTAGTTACAAGTCGGCGAATCTACCACTACGCCACAGGCGCCCCCTCTACGCCCTCGTCTGGCCCTTCTAAGTAAGGAGAAAATGGACTATAATGGGTGTATCATGGAATCTGTAAAGTGCCATCATTACAGTCATTTATGGGATAATTCTACAAACTGGTGCAGGGCATTTGTGAGGTCACATCTGCAGCTGTATCAAATGTCAAAATGTGCAACTAATGCCTGGTGGAGATTCCAGACTGTTTATAGGGTGGGCTCTATAACTGTAGGGCACTTGTAGCTGTTAGGATAGTGATGTGGGTTTTTTGGCGAGGTGGAGAGGAATTGTTTGAAACACATCACAGTGGCAGAATATTGGTAATTAAATATATATAATATTAATATTATTAATGCAAGAAGACCCACTTCAGGTCAGTCCCTCACCGTGTGGGCATGAGTCCCAGTAAGGCCACAACTTCAATGTGGAGAGGTCTTTCAGATGACTAGAAGTGCAGTGGTGATTCTATCAAGACTTATATCTGAGGATCTTTCCTCCCCCAATAATTTGCTGAATGTGATTTATCTGACCATAATGCTTTTTTTTTGTTATTTGTTATTGAAATATATCACAGTGACCAATCATGATTATTAATGCAATGTCTAGCTATTGGGTGGAGGAAGACCTCAGACAAATGTCTGAGTAAGAACCACGGCGCACAGCAGGTCAGCTGAAAGACCTTCCCACATTTAGTCCTTTGCCCTGAATGGGACTCGAACCTACGCGGTAAGAGGCTAACCAGTCAGAGGAGCTACAAGTGGATTTTTTGTTACTCTTTTGTTATAATTGTGTCAGTGCAGAGTAACAGATAAAGGAAACAGAGGAAGACCCCAGATAAATGTGACGATGATGAGTGATGATGCACAGAAGATCAGCTGGAAGACCTTCCCACAGGAAAGTTTTTAGGGGAGTCAGAGAAGTGTCAATTTCAGACAGTCTACCAACTCTGGAAAAGGTGCCCACCTTTTTCACCTTCTTTCTTTTTTTTTTTCCTTTTTAAATGATGTTAGAAATGTCTGGATAGAACCACCAATACTGCATTCTTCTATAATTCATACCTTTCCAATGTAAGTGGTTGAAGCACAGGATCTACACTTAGTTATTATATCATCTCTAAGACAGCCTTTTAATGAATTATGACTTGTCATTAAATGTAATCATTTCTAAATCAACATACAAAGTACATCTTTGGATGGTTAAACAGTTGCTTGGAAGTAAATCAGGAGAATTCCCCCACCTACCCCACCCAGCCCCAAGGATAATGAGTTTTTGACAGGCCTAATGTTGTGAATTAAACAACTGAATCATTATTTATTACAGAAATTCAGAAATTGGTTTCATCACTAAAGGTCAACATTTTAGTCTGCATACATCACCATTTTACAATGTCAATTTAAAGCAATAACTATCAGTCTGTTCATTATGAATGATATACATCTCAGGCAGATAGTGTACATCAAGATCCAGTTTCAACTGCGAACTGTCCAATCAGGATCTTCCCTGTCTGCTGCAAGTCTTGAGCAAAACCTTTTAGCAAATAAGAACGATTTAACATCATTTGGTGTCATTTATTATTAAATATAGCATGAACAGGGTTAATAGAAAAATGCCATATCAAAAGGTCAACTACTGGCTCCATTTCAAAAGTAGGATTTATAAACTGTACATAATTACTTTTTGCATTGTGCCCCTACCCCTGAAATATTTCACTCATGACTAACATTTATACAGACAAATTTACATGTGAACAGTTTATTAAAAGCCATTGCTTTTTTTAATACATCACAATGACACAATATGGTCAGTCATATTGGTGATGTCAAGGTAATTATTAGTTAAGGAAAACTTCAGACTTATGTCTGGGTAGAACCACCGGCACACCAAAGGTTAGCTGAAAAACTCCCCACATGAAAGTTCTCGCCGCGACCAGGATTCGAACCCATGTGATGAAGGGCTGAGGAGATACAAGTTAGTAACTCTAACTGCCTGACCATGGGCACCCCTCATGCCAACTGTTCCCAAACAAGTATCTTCACAAATATGCTATCCAGCACTCAGAGCTAGTCATAATAATAGTAACAAAAATAATAATAAAAGTTATTAAAACAACAATAGTAATAAAAATGATAAAAACAATATTAATAAAATAAAAGTATAAATAAAAAAAAATAAAGTAATAAAATAATAGCAGTTATAAAAATAATAAAAGTAATAAAAATAATAAAAGAAAACAAAAAATAATAAAAATATTTTATAAGTTTACCCACATGAATATGAATAAAATTAATATTACTAGTACAGAATATGAATTTGACTTAAACAGACATGATTTATGAATATCTCAGCATTTTTACAGACTATTACTGTTAAAAACATTCCTTATTACCCTGTTAGAATTACATGGTTAAAAAAAAGAGTTACATATATCATTATCCTAGTATTTTTCATCAAGTCAAATATTGTTTCCCCTGAATGGTGAGTTTCAGTCTGAATCACTGTCAGGAAAAGTGAAAATCTATCCCAACTTCAAAAGAAAACCTTGCAAGTCTCACCATGATTTGTTGCCCATGAACTGTCAACAACAATGCCAACATTCAATTTCAGGTGAAAAGATGAGAAAAAAGTAGGTTACCTACTAAAGAAGTAGCAGCATTAACCTGAAATGTTTTCACATAAAAAACCAACAAACCTTAACTATATGTTACCTTGACTAGGTTTTTTTCTACATCAGGCCAAGTAGTATTTACGAGGTACATGTACATGTAACAAGATTGTATACGTCACTTTATTCATGATATTCTTAGGAATTACTAAAACGTTTTTCATATCACAGTTATGTGCTGTTTTTACAAATGTTCATGTTTGTTTGTAAGCTAAATTTATCATACCACCAAGATTTCATTTTTTTGTAGATGGTGTCCACTTGAAGCACATATAGTGCTGCCTTCACTGTGTTTAGCAGCAAGAAAACTAACCAGGGAACTAAACACATTCTTACACTGTCGATAAATTACATAAATATTTGACAGTTATGAACCATAACTCTGACGGGTAGTAGAGTATACACTTCTTTGTTTTCCTTGCTCTTTGCTACATCTGTATTTACAAGATGCATTGCAAGCTACACATTACTGTTGCAAGCTACAATGTTAAAAAATGGAATTCCTAGTTCTTTTCTCTAACAGAACAGCTGCGATTTCCTGTTTTTGCCAGCTGCACTATCATGCCTATAAAAAAAGAATTCTCTAAGAAGCACCGCTCTCCAGAGCAGCGCCAAAAATTGTTTTAAAGGAGGTTTCCAACAGTTTGAACTGAACCATTTTTTCTCTAATAACCAAATAAGTCACTGTAACCTGAAAAGGACTTTTTTTGTACACTGATGTCCTAAATCTGTGTGAATAGTGCAATCATAAATCCCCATTTGTCATAGCATACAGGTATTTCCTATCTGAGCCTCACTGCAGAGATAGCTTAACAATCAATGTGACAACTAACTTTTGAGATCATGTTAAATTATCATCTGGGTAGTCTGATTTGTTCTTTTCATTTTTGAAATACATCGCAGCGACCAATTATGGAGGAGGAAGACCCCCAAACAAATGTCTGGGTAGAACCCGCGGCACACAGCTGGTCAGCTGGAAGACCTTCCCACTAAGTCCTTCGCCATGAACAGAACTTCAACCCAAGTGGTAAGAGGCTAAGAATTTTTTAAATGCATTGAAATGCATTTGATAAACAACTGGATATAGCCTTTAAAGCCCAACAGAGATTTGAATTTAAAACAACAATATGTCCAGGAGCTTTAAGTCGGCACATCTTTTATTGTCAACTCTAACCACTTGGCCCAAATAATTAGTATGAAATAAGTAAATAGTGTCATGATGCATTTACAGCTTCCACAACAATGCCTTTATCTTCAAGATGAAACTCCAGCCAACGTGTGTTGTACCAGAGGTTCTACTCAAAAACTGAGTTGGTGCGATGCAGTCAAAAACAAAAAAACAAAATCTCCATTATAAAACTGGACTTATACAGTTTACAACATCTGTTTACAAGTAATCTGGACATTTTTGGATTTAATGCCCTGACTTTTGCGTTCACTTACACCCTCTGCTTCACCATTGTCAAAAGGTATTTATTACATTTTATTCTAAGGATTTTGCTGGTAAAAGAACAGTAGTTTCTGTTCCATTATCTTTACAAATGCTTGAGCACTGCATGCTGCGATGGCTTTAAATACATATTGGATTTACTGAGCTATGAATTTGTCTCCTACTGGTTACAAGTGCTGTACAGCTGCAAAACGTTGATAATGCTGTGTATGCCTGCATTCAAGTTGCACTATATACATGTGTACCAACCTCAGTTACAGTCATATTCTAGTGGAATGTACATTTTCCTCTGTAACCCCTTGTAAAAAAGGGAGGAATTTCACAGAGAAATGCTGCAAAAATCCCTGATTAATGAAAGCATCACAATTTTGTCCCAGAGCAAAATTTGGCAAAAAAACTTGGGGGAAAAGTGTGCCTGGTTACAGAACTGACAAAACAAAGTTTGCAATAGTTTTCCATTTTTTGCATGAATATGCATAATTTTTCCAGAGGTAAGCAAACTGGCTCACTCAAAGCGTAGTATTTATGATTCAATCCCTGTGTTTTCTGCTCTATTGTTTGTTGCAAATAGGTATCCCACCAAAAATAAATATTTCTTTGATCCAGAGATGGTGTTATTTTAAAGCATATACTGTACCGCCTGCACTGTTAAAGCCTGATGAGCGTACTGAACATAATACCACACACAGTCACATTATTCTGACCTCCACAACAATCCCGAAAATAGGCAACGGTACAATCATATCACCATCACAATTTTAAAAAGGATCCTTTTCTGAGATTGCTCAGTATTAAAAAAAGGTTTAAAATTGTCCTCATGAAATATAACTATCTTACATGCCATATGATAGAGGTTTATGATTTGGGATATCTCATATTGAAATGGGAAAATAGACATTCACTAATTGAAATTCATGTAGGATAAGAACAATTCCACCCTTGAAATAAGAATTTCATGCAAGTCTTTACCCTGCTGCAATTTCTTAAACTCAGCTGAATCCATATGAAAGATTTTTGCGTATTTTTCAGGTTTTACGGCACATCAACCTTTGCTAGAAAGATTCTTATATTCTTGTCGACCTAACATGAGCTGAAAGAAGGACAACGCATACCAAAAAAAATTTTTTTCAGGCAAGTTTAGAAGAATACTTGAACTTTTTTCTTTCTAAATGTTTTTGATGAAATAAAATGTGCTGCTTTGAGTTTTGTAAAGCAAAACAATTCCAAGCTAAAACTTGTCCAATGCTGTTACACAAGAAGACATGTTGTCTTAACCGTGTTAATTTCAAAGATTTTTTGAAGTACAAACTTGTCAAGTACAGTTCATTTTAGACAAGACAAGAGACATCTGCAGTTGACATGAAAGGGTGAACTTATGCATGGCAAAAGTTATTTCAGGCCTACAGAAAATAGTTTTCTGCACTAATTTAAAGATAATTTATGAAACACCGAAATAATTTATGCAGTTATATTTTGTTAAATGCAGTCTGGAGATGTCAGACTATTTATGCTTTAGTAACCAAGATGTTTATATTGCAGTTATGTTTTGTTCAATGCACTCCTAGGTTACTGAATCATTTGTGTCATAGAAACCTAGATGTTATTTATGCAGTTATGATTTGTTCAATGTACTCCTTGGTTATTGAAACATATGTGTCATAGAAACCTAGATGTTATTTATGCAGTTATGTTTGGTTCAATGCAGTCTGCAGTACCTTACATTTTTGGAGAGAGACACTTTTAAGTTTACACATTTTCAGAAATCTCCCTACTTGGGAACAGATAACTTCCTTCTTTGTTTATATGAAAATAACAAATCTCCCACTTTGCAACTGAAAATCTCCCATTTTGACCTCAGAAAAAGTTCATATGTATGCGTTACTATGCAATGGAATATCCGTCAATATTCGATTTTATAATTTGCAAATTGCAACAGTGCATATGCTTAAATTTGCTATTTGTTTACACAAACATGTACCATATCTAATTCACATATCTCGCATACAATTTGGAAGTTACAAATCTCAAATCACAATTCCCATGTCACAAATTGTATGTTTGCTTACAATTTACAAGGTACAAATCTCAAGTCACAATTCTCAAGTCACAAATTACTAATGTACAAGATTAAAATTGACAACATTCAGAGGCTAGGTGGCGATAATGCATAAGTATATTCGTCATTGAGTTAAAAAAAAGAACAAAACAACTCCCTGCAAAGGAGATAAAATAGAAATACCCAACATTATTTTGCACCAAATTGAAGGCGTGTCTTTAGCCCAGATTAGTTATTTATGCATTTATTCAAATTCTGCAAGTAATATTATCATATAAGAACTTTTATTTCTTCAAATTACATAAAGTTCAATTTAATATAGAAAATAATAGTAATTACCAGATGTTTCCAGAACAACATATATACTATCTCATTCGCTTTCGGATTTGTTTACAATGCATTGGAATTGTGCTACAACAACAGAGGGGTACGTTATGTAGTGATTATGCTCTCTGCAGGGTCAGGTGGCCATGTAGCTCAGTTGCTAAAGCACCTGCTTCTGGAGCAGGAGGTCCCTGGGTTCAATCCCTGCCCCGGGTAATGGGATTTTTCCAGCTTACTTCAATGGCATCTGAAGGTAGATGCCTGGCTAAAAATAGAGAAGGCTAAACACTGCCTGCCCTGGTAGACCAGGTGGTACTGCACCTGATTACGGAGAACGAGGTTGTGGATTCGAACTCCATCCAGATACCGGCAATAGACTTTTGCCAGCTTGGATCACTTCAGTTCAATCATGATTTATGCGGTTAAATGAAAGAGGATGGGATCAATAGAGGATGAAATGCGGGGTAGGAGCTGTCAGACCGGAGAGATAAAAGTATACAACACTAAACTGATACATACAGTTCGAGGAAAAAGTAGTTACGTGTAAATATGGACCAACATTGATTGATGCATGTCTATAGTACATGTCATGAGTTATCATAAATACATGTATCATGCATTTTCCTAAATGTGCCACTAACACTCATTTATCACGTACCACAAGATCTTCAATAATCATACATATATTTATGATAATACAAGATCTAGTGATAATTCAGTATTATTGGCACATTAAGAAAAAAATATATAGATATAGTCATATCATACAAGTACAGAATAATATCCTTAAAATTGTCTAGCACAAATAAATAATATATGTGTCTAATTCTGTCAGTAAGAAACTCAAATTTAAAAGTACACACAAACACAGACCAATTCAAGCAGTACATATATTTATAGATGGACATTCCCATATAAAAAGTGCCTCCTTGCGTCCTAATATTGAACTGGTGTTATGCAGTGTACGTTGTACATTAAAGATTTGCGCCTCTAGATTTGTAACTTGTAAATTAGATGCTGGAATATGAAATGTAATCGGGATTTTCGCCTCGCAATTTGTAAACTTTTAAATTGTATATGCGGGAAATGTGAAATTGTTCAAATGTAATGATCAAATGTGAACATTTTCATTTGATATATAAAAGTACTTTCCCTTGCCACTAGGTGATATGCAACTAAAATGTTACATTTAACAAAAGGGAAGTCCTCCACGATAAATATGGTTAATTTACAAATTACAATTCTTCACGATATCATCAGTGAAAAGAACCAACACTGCTGTTTACCCATAATTCTTCTAAGTTAGTTTTCAAATATGTGCTAATGTACATATTCAAATTCATGTCTCAAATATTCATTGTTGTGGAAGTTGCATAAGATGTACAGATATAAAATAATAACAAATCAAAATGAAATCTAATTATGGATCATCCCTAAACAATTAGTCCAGTCCGTTTCACATAAACCTGTTTAACGAACCAGGATAAGCCTAAAGCACGTGGTGAATGGTTGACCTACATAAGACATGTGCATATTTTATATTCACTAATTTAGCGACCAACCTTTATCATATGTTTCGAGTTTCCAGACAAAAACACTAAAACAGCTATTTGAAAAGCGACTTTTGAGTTCTTTCCTATTATATCTGCATATTTTGCACATTAAATACAGACTAGAGATGGATAATATAATGAATTGCATTCCATGCTTTTGATAACACTTTAGATGCAGACTACATTAAGTGTGTAATGTTTTGTTATGTATATAAATCAGTGTGGTAGACAGATGTAGTAACAGACTGGTTACTTAGTCTAAACCAGCCAGGAGGAGGGTAAGATGACAAATTTATCATACAATAAGAGTAACCAAATTTCCAAATTTCTATGCTAACTATGTAAATCTTAGGACACTCTTTGCATTTTTAACATAATATGGTAAAATATCTTAAGTGTTTATGCTTTTAAGTCATTAAAATGTAAATTTCAAAGAATAAAAGAAGATTTATATAGTAGTATTCCTTACAAAATTAATACCGATTTTGTTTACATAAAATTGTTTTTTTAGATATTAAAAACATTGTTTTTTTTATAACTTCATTTGAATTTAAATTTTAGTGTAGCAATTTTAACAAAAAATCATTTTGATATATGATGAAAATGCGTACACCGCATAAAGCAAATTTTTTATGCTTTGACTGAAAGACACCACAGCTGAACTCTTAGCCTGCTAAGCACATCTTTCACCGCAGATGAACTCTTAACCTGCTAAGCACATCTTTCACCACAGATGAACTCTTAGCCTGCTAAGCACATCTTTCACCGCAGATGAACTCTTAGCCTGCTAAGCACATCTTTCACCGCAGATGAACTCTTAGCCTGCTAAGCACATCTTTCATCGCAGATGAACTTTTAGCCTGCTTGGCACATCTTTCACCGCAGATGAACTTTTAGCCTGCTAGGCACATCTTTCACCACAGATGAACTCTTAGCCTGCTAAGCACATCTTTCACCACAGATGAACTCTTAGCCTGCTAAGCACATCTTTCACCCCAGATGAACTCTTAGCCTGCTAGGCACATCTTTCATCGCAGATGAACTCTTAGCCTGCTAGGCACATCTTTCACCGCAGATGAACTCTTAGCCTGCTAGGCACATCTTTCACCGCAGATGAACTATTAGCCTGCTAAGCACATCTTCCACTGCAGATGAACTCTTAGCCTGCTAAGCACATCTTTCGTCGCAGATGAAGTCTTAGCCTGCTAAACACATCTTCCACTGCAGATGAACTCTTAGCCTGCTAAGCACATCTTTCACCACAGATGAACTCTTAGCCTGCTAAGCACATCTTTCACTGCAGATGAACTCTTAGCCTGCTAAGCACATCTTTCACCGCAGATGAACTCTTAGCCTGCTAAGCACATCTTTCATCGCAGATGAACTTTTAGCCTGCTTGGCACATCTTTCACCGCAGATGAACTTTTAGCCTGCTAGGCACATCTTTCACCACAGATGAACTCTTAGCCTGCTAAGCACATCTTTCACCACAGATGAACTCTTAGCCTGCTAAGCACATCTTTCACCCCAGATGAACTCTTAGCCTGCTAGGCACATCTTTCATCGCAGATGAACTCTTAGCCTGCTAGGCACATCTTTCACCGCAGATGAACTCTTAGCCTGCTAAGCACATCTTTCACCGCAGATGAACTATTAGCCTGCTAAGCACATCTTCCACTGCAGATGAACTCTTAGCCTGCTAAGCACATCTTTCGTCGCAGATGAAGTCTTAGCCTGCTAAACACATCTTCCACTGCAGATGAACTCTTAGCCTGCTAAGCACATCTTTCACCACAGATGAACTCTTAGCCTGCTAAGCACATCTTTCACTGCAGATGAACTATTAGCCTGCTAAGCACATCTTTCACTGCAGATAAACTTTTAGCCTGCTAAGCACATCTTTCACTGCAGATGAACTATTAGCCTGCTAAGCACATCTTTCACTGCAGATGAACTCTTAGCCTGCTAAGCACATCTTTCACTGCAGATGAACTCTTAGCCTGCTAAGCACATCTTTCACCGCAGATGAACTCTTAGCTTGCTCAACACATCTTTCACCGCAGATGAACTCTTAGCTTGCTAGGCAAAATCTTTAAAAGACAAAGACAAATAGTGTATATCTAGATCAGCCAGCTTACTGATAGGAACCCTCTAAGCAGGACCTTCACTAATTGTTGCTAAGTCTTTACCTTGTTATCAGAACAAAAGATAACTAAGAAATATTCAACAAGAGAGTCAGTACTGATGGATGCTCTCTGAATAAACGTTATTTCCAAAAGGGCATTTTGTTTCTTTTTTTTTTTAAATATGTGTTTAAATAATTAAAGTATGAAAAAATAACCTAGGACAATTACTCCTTAATTATGCAAAAAAGAGTTATGGTTCTTGTACATAGCACGTCTCCTCATTAAGATCTATCTGCCTATGAAGTTTCATGTTGACATCTTTTACAGTTTTTGTATTATTCTCCAGACAAAATTATGATGGAGGGAACTACAAACAAATGAACTGATGGATAAACAAACAAAGAGGACAGAAGGGATGAAAGGACAAATTGATGACTATATGTTAAGCCTTCTGGGAGCATAAAAATGAGTATGGTTATTCACTTAAGTGCTGTTAAATCTGGGTTCAGTCATATAAGCCATAAATCTGTCTATCCCACTGTCCCATTGTAGCAGCTGACACTGAATGGTGAGGATCAGTTACATTAGATTGGACACCCCATGGCACTTGCAACATTTATTTTCTATCAAGAATCCTTACCTTTGCCAACAATTGTATTCTTGGATATATGCTTAGCAGGTTTTGATAGGTCAATGAAAGACTAGTCTAATTTAATTCAGAGGCCAAACTATTCAATCTGTAAACAATTGCAATATAAATACATGTACATCTATTTAACAATGATTTAATAACTCCTAATAACAATTGCATGGGATGTCTTCCAGCTGAACTTCTATGCACCTTTCTTTATACCCTTATGTTTGTATGTTGTTGTTTTTTTACAAATAAAGCTAAATGGAAGATGCCAACAGGTGTAACAGACATCCACAAAAACAAGAAATGTCATTGAACTTGACATACGCCACAGAAGTTGCAATGACCTTACATATGACCTTGAACATGATCTTGACCTAAATGTCATGCTTGATTCACCTTCAAGTGTTTGTAAGATGGTGAAGGTTGACTGAGAAACAGAAATGGGATGGATGAAACATGGATAGACAGGTAGTGTGACTGTGTAATTGCTCCCTATGAGAGGCAAAAAATTATAAAAAAAAAACAGCAGCAGTGTGATGGGTGGAAAACCTGATAATTCTATCTTTTGGTTGAGACCAACTTATAATTAAGTTAAGTACATAAAAAAACACTACATTATTTTTATTGCATTGGTATCTCAATTTGTTTAGTCTCCCTGCAATACACATACTAACACAGCAGAAGTTATCTTCTAGAACTCACAAAATGCATCATAAAACGCAGGTAAGTAAACAAACCTGCAGCATCCTTATAACATTAATACCTCGCCATCTAAACATGCATTGATAAGCAAATAGATTAAGGCACATATTCACCAACCATTCTTAACCTTAAGTCCTAGCATAAGTCAAAGTTTATGCAGCAATTTTGCAGAGTTCCTCAAAAATAATGGTAAGATGATGTTTCTTGTATTTTATATAGGCAAACTGTCAAAAAGCACCTTTGACTCAAACATTAAAAAGGGAGCAAAATACTTTATAACTTTTTACGGTAAATTGAATCTAAACTTGCAATAAACCTCTTCCTTTTTCAATTATCAATGTGTCAATGAAAGACTGTTCTAAGTAGGTTTTTGTTATTTTACTGGAAAAGGAAACCAACTCGTCTTTGACCTTGTATTTTCTTGAGGCTTTCATGATTATTCAGTTTTAATTTTGATCCAAACTGTCGGATACTACCTTTAAAAATGATTGGTGAAAACGGGCCTTAGATAAAGCTTTGCAATCAGTGAAGATCCTGAGCAGATTTTAGATAAATTTCACAAATATGTCATTTTGTAAAGGAACTATAAAAACACATTTTCCTGGGAATATAATTACTTTAAAATCTTCCAAGCAACTTGGTCACAGTTTTGCGTCACATTATCCTGATACCGGCCCAGCCAGTTATGGAACTACCCTTATATTTGCTTCAAGAGAGCAAGAAAGCTATACCACTACCCTTTTTAACAACTTTGGTATATGTTGCAGCCTGGGATCGAACCTGTTGCTTCCTGTACCTGGAACTGACACTGCAACAATTGTGCTACCAGGTCAGGTCAAGATGTATTTTAATTATTGCATTATCACCACACCAATCTAAGTATTGTTCATCACTGACCTATGCACATTTTACTATTTGCACTGTTTGGTGATATAACTAGGATGTTGGAATGCAGCTAAAAGAAATCTTACCCCATCGCAACAGAACAGGCAATAAAGTACTAAAGTTTCAACTAAAAGGACCTACCAACCATTTGGATTACCTTGGATATCATCTAACAAAGGGGACGATTTTCATTTCACTAATATACCCTATTATGAGATCGTATTTTATACGATATTCAGATCTGTTAATGCATTAGCTTAAGAATTGAATTCATAGCAAAAAAAGCTTAAGCAGGATATAACAACCATCACCTACACAATTCACCCTAAATAAAAAAAAGTCATATAATTTATTCAATTCAACAGAAATATGTAAATGTGAGTATCTATTTTCATGAGATATAAATTGTATTTGTAAATAACAAATGCTTGGCTAACCAATGAATACATTTCCTTCATATATCTCTAGTATTCTACAACAGAAATAAATATAATATTGAATAAAGTGGTAATATATCTTATATTTCAACAACAGATGGAAGACACCTTCAAAGAAAAATAATAAAATTCATCGTCAGCTAAATTTTTGGCAGTCTCATCTAAATGGCGTGCGTGCATGCTTGCATGTCTCCACTTAAGTTTATGCCCAATTTTCCCAGCAGCTACAATGCAAATCTTTATTCTGATAAAATTAAATTTAAATTTTTTAATTATTATGCACAAGTCTACCCCTCCCCTTTTTTGTAGGGCTAACGTACTTACAAGTTAAGATATAACCCAACACAGGCTAGTTTTATTATAGTTTTTTTTCCACCTGCTGCTGAATTATTTATTATTCCCTAATAACAAGCGCTGTTAAACTTTATTGTTTGCCTCTGTTTTATTGCCAGGGTAGGGCAGGATGTAAAGGGAATAACCTACCAATGCCAGTTGATATAATAATTAGCCCCCATCTTTATGCTTCACTTTATTCACAATACATCTAGCATCTGAGACTTAAAGACCCCACACATGATATGCATATTAAAGCAGATGTGAACATCTGGGTTGTAAAGTTTTTATACATTGGAAAAGAACACAACCTTGTTAACAGTAATGAATATTAAATAAAGTTTATTTTCTTTTGTTTTACAAAACATTGCAGTGTACACTTATGGTCACTAGTAACATGCAACTATTTTAGTGGAGGAAGAACCCTCAGTCAGCATTTAAGCTTGTGCAAAGACAAAAAAAACCCCGCATATATTGAAGCCAATGATTATTATCTTTGTAGCGGACATCCAGCTGTTTGGTCGGAATGACCACCACAGATAAATGTCTGTTAGAACCACTGGAACATCGCAAGTCAGCGGGAAGACCATCCCACGTTAAGTCTTTGAACCAGAACAGAACTCGAATCCACGTGGTGAGAGGCTGAGCTAGAGATACAAATCAGCTTAGGTCACTTTACCCTTCAATATTTCTTAACAAATACTAAACTTTTAGTCTTCAATAATAAACATGTTTCTAGTCACATACAGTTGCAAGAGATTTATTACCACTCAGACCAGATCCTGGCCAGAAAACTCCCATGTAATACAAAGTGACTATGCTTCAAGTATGGAAGCTTTTTGTTTTACATTTTTTGCCTTAGACGGACCTGTTAATTGACCTGTTAATGAAATCCTCCTTCGATGTATAAGATATAATGATATGTCAAAGATCGGAAAGCTCAAGATCTCACACAGTACCAATTTATAACATTTATAAATAAGTAACACAAAAGTGGATAATTGTGCAAAGTTCACACAACATTTCACTAAAGCCTCGGGATGCAGAAAGTGCAGATTTGTAATGAGACAGCCCCCCCTTTTTGCGTTAATTTAATAAACTCATGCATCAGTAGCAAAGTGTTACCAATAAATCACTGGACTGGAAAGCAAAGAGACCTCACACAGTAAAATTATGTATATATGTGATTGTATTAAATCACCAGGGAGTCCTCTGGGTGAATTATTGTCTCAAGTTACTTTCACCCTATTGGATCCAAGACATGCTGCAAGTCGACTGGAAACTCTTAGCCAAGTGTCCCCAGACATGTTTTGTCGAGGTTAATTGGAGCGACAAAAAAATGAGGAGACATTCCATTCCACTAATTGGTCTCTGAACCATGCACCAAACTACATATTGACAAGATGTGATTGACAGTTACTTGTTTGTGTTTTAGTTGGAGGAAGACCACGGACATGTCTGGATGGTACCGAAACACTCCAGGTTAGCTGTGTTAATTGTTTGCGTTGGAGTCCCAGTAGGAGGTGAGAACTAACTGGAATGCCTTTCAGCTGCCATGTAGTGTGACAGTGGTTCTACATAGGTATTTATTTGAGGTCATACTTAACCACTTATAACCAGACTCATGGGGTATGCATCCCCCCACCAACCAGGTAAAAGTGTAAGAGTTATGGAAACACACACATGTAAGCTTAAAATATACTAAGCTTTTAAAGAAAATTTTGTCTGTTGACTGATAAAGTTGAAGTTAGAGTCCCTTTCTGTGTGTATATATGTCTAGTATTTACTGCAATAAGGTTGAATGGACCTCGATTCGGGTCCCTTTCTGTGTATATATATATATATAGTATTTACTGCAATAAAGTTGAATGGACCTTGATTCATACCCCCCACCAAAATTTTCTAGATGCTCCCCTGGTTACAAGTTGGTGACTCTATTGCTTTAGCCCCCCAACCAGCTATTATTTAAAGCAGATATGACCTTTGTCTGGGTAGAACCACTGACAATTGTCAGGTGAGCTGGAGGTCACCTCTGTCCATTAAAATTCAAGAGAGAGTAGTAGGATGATTAAAAGTTAGCAACTCTAACAACTCAGCAAGGGGCACCCCAACAGCTTTATTAACCTTTTTTTTTATCTGATTCTTCTGTTCTGTTTCACCAGGTTTCAGTTAAACATTTTGACCCCCACCCCCAGTAAGTATAATAGTTTGTCTGCACCATTTTGCACCCAGTCATACCAGCGTAACATGATCACTGGGGTATGAAATTACAAGTCAGGTCTTCCCACTGTTTCTTTTTATCTCACCCTATGATAATCCTGCTGGATTCTTCTTGCAATCTTATAAAAACTTGTAACCTAAGACTAATTTGTCTGGCTGGTTTATATAGATCATTATAATATATGCAGCGTTCACATTATGATATATGTTCACAAATTCCACAGCTGGTATTTGTGAACCCCTGAAGTGAATGAATATGTACTAAAACCCTAGAGGCCATTTAGACGGGGACAAAACAAGATGTTCTAGGACAGTTTTAGTCTAAAACTTCAGAGGCCATTTAGACATGGACAATACAAGATGTTCTAGGGCAGTTTTAGTCTAAAACTCCAGAGGTTATTTAGACAAGAACAGCTAGTACAAGATGTTCTAGGGCAGTCTTAGTCTAAAACTCCAGAGGCCATTTAGACAGGGACAATACAAGATGTTCTAGGACAGTTTTAGTCTAAAACTTCAGAGGCCATTTAGACAGGGACAATACAAGATGTTCTAGGGCAGTCTTAGTCTAAAACTCCAGAGGCCATTTAGACAGGAACAGCTAGTACAAGATGTTCTAGGGCAGTCTTAGTCTAAAACTCCAAAGGCCATTTAGACAGGGACAGTACAAGATGTTCTAGGGCAGTCTTAGTCTAAAACTCCACAGGGCATTTAAACAGGGACAGTACAAGATGTTCTAGGGCAGTCTAAGTCTAAAACTCCAGAGGCCATTCAGACTGGGTCAGTACAAGATGTTCTAGGGCAGTCTTAGTCTAAAACTCCACAGGGCATTTAAACAGGGACAATACAAGATGTTCTAGGGCAGTCTTAGTCTAAAACTCCAAAGGCCATTCAGACTGGGTCAGTACAAGATGTTCTAGGGCAGTCTTAGTCTAAAACTCCACAGGGCATTTAAACAGGGACAATATATGATGTTCTAGGGCAGTCTTAATCTAAAACTCCAAAGGCCATTTAGACAGGGACAGTACAAGATGTTCTAGGGCAGTCTTAATCTAAAACTCCAAAGGCCATTTAGACAGGGACAGTACAAGATGTTCTAGGGCAGTCTTTATCTAAAACTCCAAAGGCCATTTAGACAGGGACAGTACAAGATGTTCTAGGGCAGTCTTAGTCTAAAACTCCACAGGGCATTTAGACAGGGACAATATATGATGTTCTAGGGCAGTCTTAATCTAAAACTCCAAAGGCCATTTAGACAGGGACAGTACTAGATGTTCCAGGGCAGTCTTAGTCTAAAACTACAGAGGCCATCCAGACTGGAACAATACAAAATGTTCTAGGGCAGTCTTAGTCTAAAACTCCAGAGGCCATTTAGACAGGAACAGCTAGTACAAGATGTTCTAGGGCAGTCTTAGTCTAAAACTCCAGAGGCCATTTAGACAGGAAAAGCTAGTACAAGATGTTCTAGGTCAGTCTTAGTCTAAAACTCCAGAGGCCATTCAGACTGGGACAATACAAAATGTTCTAGGGCAGTCTTAGTCTAAAACTCTAGAGGTAATTTAGACAGGGACAATACAAAATGTTCTAGGGCAGTCTTAGTCTAAAACTCCAGGGGCCATTTAGACAGGGACAGTACAAGATGTTCCAGGGCAGTCTTAGTCTAAAACTCTAGAGGTAATTTAGACAGGAACAATACAAAATGTTCTAAAGCAGTCTTAGTTTAAAACTCCAAAGGCCATTTAGACAAGAACAATACTAGATGTTCGAGGGCAGTCTATTTTTAAATTTAACAAATATATTCTTCCAGCTTATTTTATGAACAAAAAGAACAAAAAAATCATATTTGTTATCACTTTACTAAAATTACTTACAATGTTCTCCTGACCTCTTCTGATAACTTACCATTACTTCATTCAGTTTAAAAATCTTTTTGCTATTTTTATCTTCAAAATTATCTTTAAAAAGTTAGATTTTTAATAGTACAAATTTTCTTCAAAAGATCAATCCATCAAGCACTTCAGATATTTTATTAGGTAAAAGTTTGATAAGCTGTAGTGAAGAAGAGTACTTAAGATGCTAGCACAAAATCAACCTGCGGTGTGCCGGTGGTTCTACCCAGACCTAAGTCTGGGGTCTTCTTCCACTGATAATTAGCTGGACGTCACCAATATGACCATAACTGTGTCAGTTTGATGTAAAAAGTGACCAAAAAAAACAACAAACAAACAAAAATCAACTACATCATATGATGTATAAACTAAAGCTTCCTAAAGAATGTGCATTGTATTATAACAATAAACAAACTAATCAATATTTGCTTCGACATATGGAAAGTATTATTAAAATTTCTTGGCATACCATATAGTTTCACAAACAAATATTAATTTCATAATATCAAAATATCATCTCGAATTTCAAATTTGGAAAATTTCATTTCACAAATGTAAATCTTACATTCCCTAAAGCTTTATACCATCTCAGGCTTTTGACAAGTGTTAATTACTTCAACAGGAAGCTGTAATATCATGTAACTGGGTTAGTAGGTCATTATAGTAGGTCAAGGAACCACGGAATGAATGGGTTTTTTTATTATTTTAAAACACTTATGTGTGTATTTATAAAAGATCAGGAAAAAATGCACTTGTGGTGACTGCTAATGAGGAAGTGTAGCCTATACAGTGGATTGTAGACAGGCTGAAATTGTACAAACATCCTGGTGAATTCTGGGGATGTGAGGTATGTTATGTTTAGTTTTACAGTGACTGCATCACACTTGCATTAAAAAGAATTTTGTTAAGAAAAAGCAAAAAGATTGTTGAACCACAATGACCAATGGAATAAAATGTTATATCAATCCTCTTGACTAGCATGCTTTGTCATTATATTGGGAATCTTTCTTTTCAATTATTTTTAGAAATGTTTAGTTTAGCAACCTGGTAATCTAAGAAGTGACTGAATGTGGTAATTATACTTCAAGTGTATAAGGAAGTCACAAACAGATTCACTGCTTGGCTTGGTACTGATACAAAAAAGCAGGTCTATAGAGTTTGTAGAAACATGCTCGAGAAAAAATGTGTAATGTGTGACAATACTTAATACAGCTTCTGGTAGGGATCCATGAAAAAAACATCGGAATTACAGGAAGGGACTGAAAAATCCTCCCCACTTGAATGATCTCACCCTGATTCGGAACTCAAAACCAACACGTTTAGGGGCTGAGGAATTACTAGCTCAGTGATTCTAGAAAGAGACTTTAAGAAGTTTGTGTGCAAGAACAAATCATAGACAAATCATGGACTATAAGTATTTCTGGTCTTACTTATAGCCTGTCTATCTGATTTTTATAAGGCTAATTCAGGCATATAGTGTAAATCATGATCATACTGTTTAAATCTATCAGTATATAACATTCCACAGAGGGTGATAGAAGGGAATGTTCACCGGAGACAAGTAATGTCAACTAAGATGTTTAATATCACACCATAATCAAATTTCTCTAATAAATAAACTAAATAGCGGCCATGAAGCAACAAAATGTCAATTGGTAAACAATACAAGCACTTGAATGGATGCAACACACACATTTTATGGCAATTTAAAAAAAAAAAATTCATGTGCAGTATAAAAAAAAAAAATGCATGATATAAAAATAAGCAATTTATCAGTTTAAAGAACCCAATGTCTCCATAACATCAAATAACATCAAATTAAGGTTATATAGGATGTCAAATACCAAAACAACAACATGATATTCAAATTTAGCCAATGAAGTATTTTGTACTTGTCACATAGAATAAATGCAACATCTAGTCTTCAAATGTCTTGTCAAAGTTTGTGCAGTGTTCATCATCAGATAACATAAAAGTACAGCTCAGCTTTTAAATCTTGTTAACATGTAGGTGAGAAATTTGTGTACAATGTCTAGGTGTCCCAGGCAACTACGCGGGGGAGCTGGCGAAAACTCTGGGAAGGAAATCTGGTCATTTAGGGTAAAATTGTAAATGTTTTATTAGCGTTTTAGGACTTGACATGCTTTGATCTAGAAATAATTACCATGAATAAATTCAGTGAAATAAATTATACAATTTGAAATGAGCATCTTTTTTTCTTTCTAAGATTGCAATTTTTGTTTGCATTTTCTGACAATTATATATTTATTTTTCCATGGACTTTGGTGAATGTTTTCGTTTTTACACATATCTATATAAAACCACTTACCAAGCAATCAATTGTGCTTAAATGATTTTCTGCAATTGTCTGTCATTATAAATGAAGACTCTTACCTGAAAATAGAAAAGTAAAACAAGGTCAGTATGCAGTATAATGGTTTATAAATGCACAAAATACATTTGTTTTCAACTAATTAAATTATGCATTCCTTTGCAGTAACAATTAAAAATAATGCATAATTAAGGTACCGTATACTTGTTCAGTATGGGTAAGCAAAGACTGAAACTGCCAACATTCTTCATTAATTAGAGAGACTTGAATCTTGGTCTGTCTCTAAAGCTATTTTTTCATTGTTTTTTTTCCTAGAACCACTCAAATTCATTTTTTCATGATTGGAATTTGTATCCATTTCATGTCTTTTCTAACAAACTCACAAACATAAATCACACATTTTCTTTGCGTGCATACCATAGCAACAAGATCGCTAAACCCACACTTAAAAACAACATGTGTCTGCAGTCACAAAACTTTGATGTTAGGATGTCAAGCTTACACCTTATTATGTTTCCAAGAAATGTGGTTTCTTTGAATTAAGAATTTTATATGAAAGACAGACATAAATGCTACATTCAAACATGGTCAAAAAAATGGATCTTTGTCTACAAGTGGAGATCAAGTCCTTAAAACTTCAGGCCATAAACGGAGTACTAGTCCTTCAAACTCTAGGCATTAAAAGGTGAACCAGTCCTTAAAACTCCAGGCCATAAACGGAGTACTAGTCCTTCATACTCTAGGCATTAATAGGAGAACCAGTCCTTAAAACTCCAGGCCATAAACGGAGTACCAGTCCTTCATACTCTAGGCATTAATAGGAGAACCAGTCCGTAAAACTCCAGGCCATAATGGAGTACTAGTCTTTCATACACTAGGCATTAATAGGAGAACCAGTCCTTAAAAACCTAGGCTTTAAAAGGAGTACCAGTCCGTAAAACTCCAGGCATTAAAAGGAGAACCAGTCCTTAAAACTCCAGGCATTAAAAGGAGAACCAATCCTTAAAGCTCCAGGCCATAAAACTATGGAGTACCTGTCCTTAAAACTCTAGACCTTAAAGGGTGCACCAGTCCTTAATACAGTATGGACACTTGGTATTTCTGTAAATAAAAGTTTCTAAACCTTCTGCAAATTTATTTTTATAGCCTTCAGATTTAAAAGAGTTTTTAAAGCACCAATTAGCATTCTTTCTAAGCCAAACCCTGAACTGTTTGTTTTTTATAACATGTTTTAAGTTGGTCTCCGTCTCTTCATCCCAGGACTTAAAGAAAGTCTTCCATCTACAACACATACAACAATAAACAAATATTGTTTTTTGGCTAATTAAAATTGTTGCGGTAGCGAATGCATGTTGATTTTCTGGTAATAAAAAAATTGTTGTGGCCAAGAATGCATGTTTCAAGTTACAGAACAAACATGCCTGTTGCAGCAAGTGCCATACCACTGCCATTCCAGACTCTTATAACAAACAGACCCTCTTCAGGGTAGATGACTGATAGGGCTTTGGAGTGCTCTCGCTCAAAACCATCTGCTTTTTTGGTACATCGCATATATAATCAAATACGCTTCTTTCTTGTTCTTGTCCAGAATGCATACAATATTAGGCATCTTGATAAAAAATTTTTTTTCAGATTAGTTCTTCATTCCGACAACAATCTTGCTGTTATCTGGTAATAGCTGATAAAATGTAGCAATTTAAAGGAAAAAACCATCAACATGCAATTAATTCATGATGGAATGTATCGTCCGACCTATACTTCATTAATATTCCATTATGTGTATCTGATTACAAAAGATCAGGAATTCAGCCTTGTAATGCTACATACAAAATATCCAATATTTTTCTTTAAAACATGGAGCTAAAAAAGTAAAAAAGTATTAAAGTATCCTAAATATGCGGCTACTACATGCTCGCCCTTCAAGGGAGGATAATTATGAAACAAAGTACAGAAATGCACAGTGGCTGGGAGAATTACAACACACTTTATGAACCATGACATGCATAAACCAGCTTTATTCTGCCATAAAGGATGCCAGCCAATCCAGACCAACACTGTTTGTGGAAGCCTGTTAAACACTCAGCTGAGCATGCTAGATAAGTCAAGTATCCCAAGAGGAATTAAAATAGTAATGTCGCAATTAAAACACTTAAGTACTGTACTTCAATAGAAAAAAGAGTTAGTTTAAAATGTCTCAGGGTACAATTTATCCTCTTGCAAGATAAAACAATGCTATGCATACATATACAGCACATGTCTATACAACATATGTCATTACTGTGCATGTCTATACTACATATGTCATTACTATGCATGTCTATACAACACATGTCATTACCATGCATGTCTATACTACAGATGTCTATGCTATGCATGTCTATACTATGCATGTCTATACTATGCATGTCTATACTATGTATATCTATACTACAAATGTCTACTATGCATGTCTATACTACACATGTCTATACTTTACATGTCTATACTACACATGTCTATACTATACATGTCTATACTATGCATGTCTATACTATACATGTCTATACATGTACTACACGTCTATACTATACAAGTGTATACTATGAATGTCTAAACTATGCATGTCTATACTACACATGTCTATACTTTACATGTCTATACTACACATGTCTATACTATACATGTCTATACTATGCATATCTATACTATACATGTATATACTTTACATGTCTATACTACACATGTCTATACTATACATGTCTATACTATGCATGTCTATACTATACATGTCTATACATGTACTACACGTCTATACTATGCACGTGTATACTATGAATGTCTAAACTATGCATGTCTATACTACACATGTCTATACTTTGCAGGTCTATACTACACATGTCTATACTATACATGTCTATACTATGCATGTCTATACTATACACGTCTATACTTTACATGTCTATACTACACATGTCTATACTATACATGTCTATACTATGCATGTCTATACTATACATGTCTATACATGTACTACACGTCTATACTATGCACGTGTATACTATGAATGTCTAAACTATGCATGTCTATACTACACATGTCTATACTATACATGTCTATACTATGAATGTCTAAACTATACATGTCTATACTACAAATGTCTATACTATGCATGTCTATACTTTACATGTCTATACTACACATGTCTATATTATGCATGTCTATACTATACATGTCAATACTATTCATGTCTATACTATACATGTCTATACATGTACTACACATGTCTATACTATGCACGTGTATACTATGAATGTCTGTACTACACAGGTCTATACTACACATGTCTATACTACACATGTCTATACTATACATGTCTATACTACACAGGTCTATACTATGCTGGTCATGAAACTTTGAGCTGGGTTGTGGGGATGTGGGAGAATTAAAATAAATATGCACAATAAAACAAACACATAAACACGGGTTTATTGTTGCACCAACATAACTTGAGTTATCTAGAGATGGTGTCCACTTGAAGCAGACATAGTACTGCCTTCACTGTGTATAGAATGCCGTGAACACATGGCATGATACCACACCCAGTCACATTACCCTGACACTGGGCCAACCAGTCATGGAACTTTATTCATGGTTTGGATAATGCAGATGTTTTTGTTACCAGACAGGCATTATTCTTCAGCAAATGACAACATATTCTTTATGAACATTGTGACTTTTTATTAAATTTTAAATTCTAAATTAAAATAAATGAAATAATCAGTTCTTTTTAATATGGACATTTCTATCATTATAGCACAGGGGCACTTATGAGGTGCCCAGGGACTGAACCCGTCCGGTCCATTATACTGATTAATATGGAGAATTAATATTGTTAGCAGTAATAGATGGTAAAAGGTTCTAATTTGACACAGATTTGGGAAATAATCATAGTACTTTATTTAATAATTACTTCAAAATGCAAAATCTGTATAACATGAAACAAAAGTAAATGGAAAAAAATAGCATACTCATTGCCAAATGTTATTTATTAAAGATAAAACAAGTCCAATTAAAAAGACATAAAAAAACTATTGGGGTGCAGCTTAATGTTGATAATTATTTTTAAAACTTAATGAAATGAACTGACATATCTGGGTCAATTTTGAAGAATTTGCCTATGTTTTAAATTTATGAAAATAATTGAAAAATAGCACATATTTATAAATGACAAAAAAGTAATTATGTATTACAGTGGAGAAAAAAATAACCTGAAAATGATTAAAAGACAAATTACACAGCTTAGTCTTTGCAAGTAATTTTTGATGCAAGTGAAATTGACATATCTAGGTCATGTTGCACTTGCATACACCGGTGACCTAATTTCATAAATTCCAATTAGAGGACTTAATTTCCCCAGACAAGAATCAGAGAGGACGTTAAGCCTATACACCACAGGGAACTAAAACGAGACTCCAAAGCTCACTCAACACTGGAACATAATGACATATACAGACGTACTTCTCAACTATGTTTGCACCATAAAATGAGGTCAAGTAAGACCCTTTTTTTACATCGCACCGACACAATTACGGTTGAAGTGTCGACCTACAGCTAATTATTATTGGAGGGAGACCACAGACGTATGTCTGGGTAGAACCACCAGCACACAGCAGGTTAGCTTGAATATCTCCCCAACAAAAATTCTTACCCAACTGTAGACTTGCACCCACAGATGAGGGGCTGCAGAGGAACTCAAGAAAGATATTCTTCAAATTAACTGGTCAGCTAAGCTTCCTGTTATATGACTATTTTTGATAGGGTTTTTATCACTGAATGTGGTTTAATAATGAAAGTAAAAAAAATAACAATCATTGTATGCAATAGGTCAATGTACCCTTGCATGTAGTAGTTAGCAAAGTGAAAACTTATATAGATCTTAAAAAAATTGTAGCAAGGATTAATCTAGCCCTTGAAAGCCAATCTGATGCAACATTTCTTCCTTTGAGACAACAATCTGAGACATGTGCAACTCTCCTGCTGTAAGCAGGAACATTTTTTCACTGTTACTGTTGCCGCAGGCTTTTTTATCAAGGGTTCCCAAACTTCCAGTGGAACATGCAGCTGCAGACGTATCTGTAAGACGTAGATTTCTACCAGTATGAAGTAAGTTTGTGCGGCATCTTGCTTGCCTTTTGATGAAGAGTTGAGCAGTAATTGCTACAACAGGCAGAACAATAATTGCCTAATTAAGTGTTTGTTTGATTGTTATAATGGCTGACTGGCTGTTAAACGGAGGACTCTTAGCACTATAAACACTTCATTAACAACATAAAAAACATTAAAAACACTAATAAGCTTGTTCCTTTTGTCGTCTAATTGTTGGTGTATAAGTGCCTTGTCTAAATACTAACACGATGCTAAATTCCATGTGATTAGCAAGCTTTATGTTTTTCAAATAGGTTTTAATAATGGTAATTCTTGGACAAGACTATTGGTAGAATGCACTTACTGTGGGTATTTCATAAAAAAGAGAATGCACAAAATTGTTGCTGTTTGTTTTCTTTCTATTTTATTCATATATTGCATTTCTATTGTGAATTAATCTGACACAATCATTTTGTGTTTGGAGTGAGGGAGATTAAAATAATCCAACATACAAAAACAGGGGTTACTGTTTGTTCGTTTACTAATACATGTAATTCCTATTTTATGTGATTTTACAATTTTCTTCCATGTTTTCTTTGATTTTAATTGCTTAAATTACTATTTTTGTCTTTAAATAAATTATATTCTTTTGTCCCTAGATTGACTAAATGCTTTTGTGTTCATTTATTGCTGTGATTTAAGTATAAGACATCTGAATCATTTAGTTCCCATTTGTCAGCGGGCGCCGTGGCATACTGGTAGTGTCACTGATTTGTAACTCCTCTGACTGCTTAGCCTCTAACCTTCATTTACCATGTGGGATTCAAGTCCTGTTCAGGGCAAAGGACTTAATGTGAGGTCTGCCAGCTGACTTGCAGACTGCACAGGTGGCTTTCTCCACCAAAAAGCTGGGACATTGCTATAATGATCATAATTGGTCACTGCAATGTATTTCAAAAACGAACAAAACAAACATTTGTCAGTATGGTCCCATTTTCTATGAGTTCAGTTCCGAGAGAGTCATTAGTGCCATCATCAACAGGCATTTGACATTTTTGGCAAATGATAGCATCATTTATCCAAAATGGCCATTGGAAAAAGGAAGTTAAAATCAGATGCGTCTCTTTTTCTGTCCACATTTCAATAAAGACCAACCTAAAAGCTGATTTTGTAAATAGTACAGGGGCAGGGAGGGGGTTCAAAATAGCAAAGATAACTTTCCATGAACACAGTAACTACATTTTGTTTTTGAAATACATCACAACAACCAATGATGATAATTATTTTTGGTGGATGAAGACCTGTCTGAATGTCTGGGTAGAACCACTGTTGCACCACTAGTCATCTAAATTACCTCATAATATCAAAGTATTTGTTTGTTGGGTTTATTGTCGCACCAACAAAATTTCAGTTATTTGAAGATGATGTCCACTTGAAGCAGACACAGTGCTGTCTTCACTTTGAAAAGTATGCCATGAACACCTGGCATGATACCACACCCAGTCACATAACCCTGACACCAGGGGCAACCAGTCAAGGAACTACCCTTGTATTTGCTTGAGCATTAGCAAGGGAGCTATACCAATACCATTTTTAATGACTTTGGTATGTCGCGGTGGCCTTGGCGTAGTGGTAAAGTCACAGACTTGTAAGTCCAGAGAGCTTATACTCTCGCCGTGCAGGTTCATTATCGTGACTCAGTGCCAGCCGTGATGTGGAATGACTCTCGTATTGCCATTAGTGGAAGCAAGGGATCTATACCACTCTGAACTACTTCAGGTATGTCTTGGCCAGGGATTGTACCCGGGGCCTCCCATACCTGGAGCCGATGCTCTACTAATTGTGATACCAGGTCTAATAAAAAGGTAAACAGAGGATCTGATATGACCATTTCCATTAAAAGGGAACAGATTCATTTATAGAATTACTAAAATTCTATCTTTTTTTATTAATGAAAATTATATTGTCCAACAAAACACATAAAACAGCAACAACAAAGTGATCAGGAAATGGCATATACAATACACATACTTAATGTCATCACACTACAATAAAGACGTCATGCTGCAATAACTAACCAGTGTGTTAACAAAAAACAACAACACAAGAGTGTAACCTCATACAATCGTGGTAGGTTATGTGATTAAATAGAATTATGTCTACATTTATAAGTTTTCATACATGTTAGATGTGGTACCCACAGTTTGGAAAGTCCTTATAATGTGCTATGTTCAATGTACTTGAAAGTTTTGCAAAATTAAAAAAAAAAAAAACATAAAAAGAACTTCAATGGTAGAATGCAATTCTACACTTTTTCGATGACAGTAATGGCTGCTGTACATTTGATTGACAGATAATCTGATAACAGAGTACAAGGATAGGAAATCCTCTCAGGTTTGTATCTTTTATTAACCAAAAATAACTTGCAATATGATATTTAACAAAATTTGGTTAGATATTAAATAATAGCAGTATGATTAAATAACTTTTCAGTATGATGTTGACAACAGGAGCAGGCTGAATGCCAGAATAAACTTTCAGACCCTGCACCACATAGTCCCTGCACCACAAGGTACAGTGTATGATTTAATTATTTTATCAGACGATAATGTTGCAAAAAATGTTTCACTGGCAAGACACCACCATGTCTAGGTTTTAGAGAAATTATCACAAATGAAGAGTAGAATGCTGCAGGTTGATAGTGAGCATTCCAGGCTCCTAGTTTGTAAGGTCAGAGGGTTTGTTCTTATGCCCTGCCAATGAAATCTGGGAGGGGGATATTGAATGGCATTGTCTGTCCATCCATCACACTTTTCCGTCTGCTGCTGCTGCCATTTCTCGGTAACTGGCTGGTAGAATTTCATGAAACTTGAAACAAATAGGAACCAACATACTGTGATGTTACTTGTCAAGTTTTTTTTTTTTGTTTTTTTTTATCAGTCAATTTTATTCAGAGTTATAGACCTTTATTTAATGATTTTTTTTAATCTGTCTGCAGGGACTTATCTTTAAAACCATTAAAGGAAAATAAACAAGCACAAAATTTAATGTCAACATATTTTAAAGCATTCTCAGTAATCCATTTTCCAAGAGCCATATCACAGGTATGGACAGGAATACCTTACAACTGATTTATATTGGATGCCATTTGTCCTTCAGCGGGGGATATCAATTCTTATTTCTTGCTGTTTTTAGTGGTTGTTTTTTGTTACGTAGCACTGACGCAGTTATGGTCATATTGGCAACCTCCTGCCTATTATTGGTGGAGGAAGACCCTAGACTTATGTCTGGGTAGAACCACCGGTGCACCGCAGGTTAGCTGGAAAACCTCCCCACATGAAAGTTCTAGCCCCTATCAGGACAAGAACCCACGCAGTGAGGGACTGAGGAGTTACAAGTCGGCAACTCTAACTGCTTGACCATGGGCCAACTGTTCCCAAACAAGTATCTTGGCAAATGTGGTATCCCCATAACAGATCCAGAGGAGTTGACCTGGTGGAGTGCAACATATGGATATGGTAGAAAAAGGTATTTTAATGTATATATAGCTCCCTTGCTGACTAAAACCATAGGTACTATAAAGAAGATTATTGTCGCAAACAATGCAGCACTGTATCTGCCTTAAATGAACACCATCTCTGGATCATTGTAAAGAATGTTGGTGGGAGATAAACTGGTCAAACTGTTCTCAACTTCTCATACATACTACAAGAGTATACCCACCAGTCAAACTGTTGTCAACTTCTCATACATACTACAAGAGTATACCCACCAGTCAAACTGTTCTCAACTTCTCATACATACTACAAGAGTATACCCACCAGTCAAACTGTTCTCAACTTCTCATACATACTACAAGAGTATACCCACCAGTCAAACTGTTGTCAACTTCTCATACATACTACAAGAGTAAACCCACCAGTCAAACTGTTCTCAACTTCTCATACATACTCTACAAGAGTATACCCACCAGTCAAACTGTTCTCAACTTCTCATACATACTACTAGAGTATACCCACCAGTCAAACTGTTCTCAACTTCTCATACATACTACAAGAGTATACCCACCAGTCAAACTGTTCTCAACTTCTCATACATACTACAAGAGTATACCCACCAGTCAAACTGTTCTCAACTTCTCATACATACTACAAGAGTAAACCCACCAGTCAAACTGTTGTCAACTTCTCATACATACTACAAGAGTAAACCTACCAGTCAAACTGTTCTCAACTTCTCATACATACTACAAGAGTATACCCACCAGTCAAACTGTTCTCAACTTCTCATACATACTACAAGAGTAAACCCACCAGTCAAACTGTTCTCAACTTCTCATACATACTCTACAAGAGTATACCCACCAGTCAAACTGTTCTCAACTTCTCATACATACTACAAGAGTAAACTCACCAGTCAAACTGTTCTCAACTTCTCATACATACTACAAGAGTATACCCACCAGTCAAACTGTTCTCAACTTCTCATACATACTACAAGAGTATACCCACCAGTCAAACTGTTCTCAACTTCTCATACATACTACAAGAGTATACCCACCAGTCAAACTGTTCTCAACTTCTCATACATACTCTACAAGAGTATACCCACCAGTCAAACTGTTCTCAACTTCTCATACATACTACAAGAGTAAACCCACCAGTCAAACTGTTCTCAACTTCTCATACATACTACAAGAGTATACCCACCAGTCAAACTGTTCTCAACTTCTCATACATACTACAAGAGTATACCCACCAGTCAAACTGTTCTCAACTTCTCATACATACTCTACAAGAGTAAACCCACCAGTCAAACTGTTCTCAACTTCTCATACATACTACAAGAGTATACCCACCAGTCAAACTGTTCTCAACTTCTCATACATACTCTACAAGAGTATACCCACCAGTCAAACTGTTCTCAACTTCTCATACATACTCTACAAGAGTAAACCCACCAGTCAAACTGTTGTCAACTTCTCATACATACTACAAGAGTAAACCTACCAGTCAAACTGTTCTCAACTTCTCATACATACTCTACAAGAGTAAACCCACCAGTCAAACTGTTGTCAACTTCTCATACATACTACAAGAGTAAACCTACCAGTCAAACTGTTCTCAACTTCTCATACATACTACAAGAGTAAACCTACCAGTCAAACTGTTCTCAACTTCTCATACATACTCTACAAGAGTATACCCACCAGTCAAACTGTTCTCAACTTCTCATACATACTCTACAAGAGTATACCCACCAGTCAAACTGTTCTCAACTTCTCATACATACTACAAGAGTATACCCACCAGTCAAACTGTTCTCAACTTCTCATACATGCTACAAGAGTAAACTCACCAGTCAAACTGTTCTCAACTTCTCATACATACTCTACAAGAGTAAACCCACCAGTCAAACTGTTCTCAACTTCTCATACATACTCTACAAGAGTATACCCACCAGTCAAACTGTTCTCAACTTCTCATACATACTCTACAAGAGTATACCCACCAGTCAAACTGTTCTCAACTTCTCATACATACTACAAGAGTAAGCCAACCAGTCAAACTGTTCTCAACTTCTCATACATACTACAAGAGTAAGCCAACCAGTCAAACTGTTCTCAACTTCTCATACATACTACAAGAGTAAACCCACCAGTCAAACTGTTCTCAACTTCTCATACATACTACAAGAGTAAGCCAACCAGTCAAACTGTTCTCAACTTCTCATACATACTACAAGAGTAAACTCACCAGTCAAACTGTTCTCAACTTCTCATACATACTACAAGAGTATACCCACCAGTCAAACTGTTCTCAACTTCTCATACATACTCTACAAGAGTAAACTCACCAGTCAAACTGTTCTCAACTTCTCATACAAACTACAAGAGTAAACCCACCAGTCAAACTGTTCTCAACTTCTCATACATACTACAAGAGTATGCCCACCAGTCAAACTGTTCTCAACTTCTCATACATACTACAAGAGTAAACCCACCAGTCAAACTGTTCTCAACTTCTCATACATACTACAAGAGTATACCCACCAGTCAAACTGTTCTCAACTTCTCATACAAACTACAAGAGTATACCCACCAGTCAAACTGTTCTCAACTTCTCATACATACTCTACAAGAGTAAGCCTGCCAAACAAACTTTTTTCAACTTCTCAAACATGCTACAAGGGTGTAAGTGTTACATGACTGACAGATCCCATTTCATGATTTAGACCTGGACAATTCAGCCATGAACTAAACGCTTCTCCAGTTTCATTTTATAGGCCTGCCCTTGATAGATATCTAGACTTAAATTGATAGTTAATAGCTTCCATGAATGTTCAGTCCTTGCAGAAAGTATGCTAGTTTGTAAAAGTTTTAAAAAACAATATGTTGAATTTCCACATTCCTGAAGTGCTATTAGATACTTATCGTTTTATCATGACATTGTCATGTCAGCATCTGTTGGTCTAGATAATATAATGACAGATGTTTTGTTTTTGTTTTTGCAATACATCAGCGACCAATTATGATCATTATAGCGACAAATGTCTGGGTAGAACCACCTGCACACTACAGGTCAGCTGGAAGACCTTCCTACATTAAGTCCTTCACCCCATTCAGGACTCGAACCCACACAGTGCAAGGGTAAGCGGTCAGAGGAGTCAGAAATCAGAGACTCTACCACCCAACCATGGCGCCCCAAATGACCGGTGAGATTCGATATATGTGGCAGTAGAACAGCAACTGCAAGCATGTGACAAAATGATATGCAGCACTCTAGCCACATCACAGTTGTGTAAATCCATATTGGCTACTGGGTAAATCCTCTGGTCAACAGAAGACTAGTCTAACTAGGTTTTTTTATATTTGACAGGAGAAAGTAAAATCTAACTAATTTTCCAGCAGTGAAATGAAAAACTCCTTTATTCTGACCTTGTATGTTAATAAAACTGTGTTTTCTGGCATTTGTTTTTATGAGTTTTTTAACAAATGTTAACAGATATTCATGTATATATATTGCAATTTTTTTTAGAAAGCAGAGTTTGCCACTAAATTAAATAAAATTAAAATAGTCTTCTGTTGACCTAGCGAAATAGTAAACCAGCCTTTTTTTTTTTAAAATAATTTGAATGTTAGTTTTAAGGTGTTTTCTGTTACTTTTCTCACTTTGATGGGATATTTTGAAGGAAAACTTTCAGGATGTGTGAGGCTGGACCGCTCCACAAACCAGGTCTAAGCTCCCCAGTTCTTCTTTTAGCCAACTGACCGTTCCAAGGCAGTAACTGCTGGTGTTTTTTTTCATGTGTATTATCTCTGTGTTTTTTGTCATATTTACATTTACCCTGTTTGATTGGTCTAGAGGTAGTTTAGATTTTAATATATGTGGTAATTTTGATAGGACCTTTTAATACCTTTCACTTTCAACAGTACTCGACACATACAATTGTAAATAGTACCCAGCACATACAAATGTAGATAGTACCCGACACATACAATTGTAAATAGTACCCAGCACATACAAATGTAGATAGTACCCGACACATACAAATGTAAATAATATAAGACAAATACAGATGTAAATAGTACCCTGCACATACAGATGTAAATAGTACGCTACAAATACAGATGTAAATAGTTCCCGACAAATACAGATGTAAATAGTACCAGACAAATACAGATGTAAATAGTACCTTGCAAATAGATGTAAATAGTACCAGACAAATACAGATGTAAATAGTTCCCAACAAATACAGATGTAAATTGTACCCGACAAATACAGATGTAAATAGTACCCGACAAATACAGATGTAAATAGTACCCCCGCACATACAGATGTAAATAGTACCCCACACATACAGATGTAAATAGTACCCGACAAATACAGATGTAAATAGTACCCTGCACATACAGATGTAAATAGTACCCGACAAATACATATTTAAATAGTACCCGACAAATACAGATGTAAATAGTACCTGACAAATACAGATGTAAATAGTACCCTGCACATACAGATGTAAATAGTACCCCACACATACAGATGTAAATAGTACCCGACACATACAAATGTAAATAGTTCTCGACACATACAAATGTTAATATATATAGTACAGTGTAATTTCATTTCAAACTTCACATGAAGTAAGCATCAGGCATGTGATAAGACAGAAGAAAGGCTCAAGAACCATAACTCTTGTGAATTATTTTTTTATTCTTTATTTTATTTATTTAAAAATAAGAGTCTTTTATCTTATCTTTTTATATACCTCCACTTTGACTTTGCTAACCTGGAAAAAACATTTTTTTTAGTTTAGTGGCTGATTCTTTTAATTATCGTTGTTTTCTTTTGTTGCATTGCAATGACACAATTAAGATCATGTTGGCTACATCCAGCTAATTATTGCTGAAGATGTTTGCCAGACAAATGTTTGGATAGAACCAGTGACCCTCTGCAGGTTAACTGGAACTCCACCACACATGAAAGTCTCACCTTTGCAGGGACTCGAACTTACACAGCAGGGGTTTTTGTTGAGATGAAATACACAGCACAAGAACCCTACCATGCCTATCCAGTTTGTTTTTATTTTTCCCCATCTTTGCTTGTCTGAATTATATGGGTGACCAAGCCACTGTGTACAAGATTCACTTTACAAAAATGAATAAAGGTTGTGTTGTTCTTTTTTTGGCTAAATCAATTGTATTTCAGAACTAAAAATATGTCAGGCTTGAAATTCCAGATAGAATTAACTTAACATTGCACCGTTATTACAAATAGTTTCTTTTTTGAATTGATGGAAAATGAATTCAAAATTGATGGTAAATAAAGATTGTCGTGATGCATACAAAAAAGTGTGAATGCATTAAAGGTGATGAATTTTTTTTTATTGAAGATCAATTATATGATAAAACGGCTTGACCTCTGAGGACCTCTATCTGTTATACAGATACCTGTCAACCAGGGGGTGAATGACCTCCTTCGTTTGGCAAAGCAGGGTCCAATTACCTTCTTAATTGACTTTAAAGTAGGTCATAATTCTTAGACAATATCATTCCTGTCCATGATATTCCTGTCATTGTGGCTCAGTTGAGTCAAGGATTCATCAAAGTAAGCCAAGTCAAAGTCAACAGTTTTTTTAATACTTTAGAATACTTATTAGTAATATAAGTAAACTTTGTACAGAATTGTTGAGAAAAATATTTCTTTTAAATTGCCATGAAGAAAAAAAAGGTGAGCTAGAAGATTTTCAGACATGAAAAATTAATTCAGCTAAGGATTCGAACCTACACAGCAAGGTATTGCTATTATAACCACTTAACCAATGGTGTGCTGCCATTTTAATTGTAAAACTGGTTTAAGGTTCAACACTGATCAAAGTCTTCATGTACAGTGTAATGGTATGTCCAAAGTTGAAGCTTTTAGGAGACAAAATTCCATGTCAATGTTTACAAGTGAAAATAATTTCAGGTATCATAAACAACGATAAACTATCATTTTGTGAGCTGTCCATCCCTGAACAAACTTGCGAATAAACATTACAAAATGAGGGATCCTCTATGGTCAGTGGTTGATTGGTCTAGGATAAAGATGTCACTATCCTGTCATGCACACAGACTGACACTGGACAAATATTTGATTGCTATAAATCGTCAACAGATTGACGAGACCTTTTTACATTCCTATGTCTTCATACATACTTTCATACTTATTTCTCCAGCAAACCCTGTTTCCTTTTGTATCTGAGATACATCGCAGCAACCAATTAGGATCATTATAGCTGTCCAGCTGTTTCGGTGAAGGAAGACAGATATCTGGGTAGAACCACTGGTGCACCTTCCCACATTAAGTCCTTCACCCCGACTGGGACAAGAACCAACGTGGTAGGAGACTAAGAAGTCAGAGGAGTTACATGTATAAATCCTGTATATCTGTACCTAGTCTGAATCATCTCACTGAGACAATTTTAATGAGTACCAATAATGTAGAGTTTGATGGAGAATTATGGGATATACTACGAAAGAAATGTGGCTTTAAATCCTATATTTTTACCTTAAAACTATATAAACATAATTTATTTAAATTATCTCAACGTGACAGTTTAAATGAGTACCTAGCTACACTATATAGGATCAAATTGATAATGATCTAGTATTTTGCCAATTTAAAGTAAAAATTAAATGAGACAGTTTAAATGAGTATCTTCAATTTAATGTTTTGTAGACAATTATCAGGTATTTTGCCAAATTAAAATCAAAAGTAAATATTAAAAGTAAAAGCTTATTTTCTTTTCATATCCTCCTCTCAGAAATACAAACACAGGAACAATTTTAAGTATAAGCTCCATGTTGACCTTACTGACCAAACTTTTCAATTTGTAACAAAACTATACATGACATGAAAAATGTCAAAGAGGGCACTCCACGTTTACTCTTAGTTCTCATTCTGAAAACCAAGATAGTAGGAAAAGCGATTTGTCAATTAAGACCATGTAAAAATGTATGTTGTGCATAGCAATATTTCAGTTAACTGGAGACGATGTCCACTGGAAGCAGATATAGTGCTGCCTTCACTGTGTTTAGCACACCATGAAAACCTGGCATAATACCACACCAAGTCACATTATTCTGATACCAACCCTACCAGTTGTGGAACTATACTCTTATATTTGCTTAAGCGCTAGCAAGGGAGCTTTACCACTGCCATATTTTAATGACACGGCCTGGGATCGAACCCAGGGACTTCCATACCTGGATTGCAGCTCAGTACCAGGTCTGGTTACACCAACTTGTAACTCCTTACAAAAATTCTACTCAGCCTTTCACCAGTTTGAGTCCCAGTTGGGGGAAAGGACTTCTGTTAAAAGGTCTTCCAGCGGACGTGCTGTGCACTAGTGGTTCTGCCCAGGACATTTGTCTGGGGTCTTCCTCCACCAAAATTAGTGGACATTGCTATAATGACTATAATGTGTCGCTGCGATGTATTTTAAAAAAATGATAACTTCAAGTATATAAACAAATATGGAAATAAAATTACCTTTCAGTTTATAGTTGAGATAAAATGAAAAGTCCAAGAAAATAAATTATCATGATAAAAGTTTTGTTCCATAAATTTTAGAGTTCTGCATAAAATAAACAAATATATCTTTTAGTCTGTCAAAGCAAAAGTGGTCTACCAACATTCATTCTAGGGTCGTGCATGCATGTTTACTGCCCGCATGAAACAGATAGATAACTGTTTATAGTCCACAGGGTTTTAATTACTGACTGGCATATTTATGTTGCTCTCTGTGTGTGGGATATTAATAAAAATGTAAAATAAAAATTCTATTTCAGATATGTTTTTCTGTCCCTGTTTATTCTTAACTTGAACACTAATGTATAAATTTTCTTTTCACTTACGTTTTCTCATCCCAGCTTAATCATTGTTTATGAAATAATGAAACAACATTTTTTGCATTTATTTTTTCTTTCTTTCTTGTTTATTTAAAGTTTACAAACAATGTAAAAACAGCATGTGCTTTATTTAGTCTATCTCTCTGTGAATGGATTACAAATAAACAATTGTTAAAATTAAAAATTTTAGCATTCTTCATACAATAAGTGCAAACCTGCTTCAGAAATTAAAGCTGTGATCTTACATTTTAAACTATAGTCTGATTTTACCATAGGTTAACTTTAAGTTAACATCATTATAAAATACTTAATATGGAATTTGATTTTATTTCTCAAAAGAACTTGCTTAAATTTGCCTTCACTATCTCTCTTTAATACCAACTTAATTTTGTCCTTAACTATTTCTCTTAAACATCAACTTAATTTACACTTCTTAAAATAACTTAACATAGATCAAACAATAAATTACAAGATTAAAAGTTTATTTATACATATCGATGGCAACAATCACATGTTGGAGATGGAATTTTGGAAAACATTTTGAGATAGTACAGAAAAAGAAAAGATGTAGTTTGACTGATAAGCCTTCTGGAGGCTTGGCTAATCATCAGGAGTCAAGAGTCATAGCATAAATACTGAGATTAATGGCCCGCTACACTTAATATCTCAAGTGTTACTTGTTTGAGAAACTTTCCTACATAGCTGAAGAATTTAATCATAGCATCAACATATGTGATTATACACTTCTACGTTTTTAGAATGAAAATGAACTGAGATTACAAATCTACAAGCTAAAACGTAGCAGTTAATAAAAAGTCTCCCCTGAATAATCCCAATTTGGTTTTTATGCTTGTGCTTTTCTGACTTATCTGCTTTTCTTGTGATACCCAGGTTAACCATCATCAACTAAACACTTTCATTTTCTTTTTCAAATAACACATCTCAATAAGTATTTAAATGAAATTTAAGCTAACATTTATGCAAAAGTAAGAAATTTCACTGTAACGGCAATATCTACAACAGAACATGCGATAAAGTCCAAGAATTTCATCTAAAAGGGCCTACATACTGTTTGGAATACCTCGGACATTATCTAACAAGGGAGACAATTTCCATTTTACTAATGTACTCCATTTAATTATAAAGACTAGTACTGAATACTCTGTCTGCTGTGTGTCAGTGGTTCTACCCAGTTTCTGTTGGGGGTCTTTCTCAGTGTCTGCTAAAATTATCAATTAAGCTTTGACACATAAGATTAAACAAATATTTTTTCTGTATGCAAATTACCAGGTCATTAATGCTTTACTTACGGTAACACATTCAACAAATTAACAGAAAACATACCCCACCCTTATGGTGTTTTCAGCAAGTAAAGGGGTTAACATAAAACATTCACCACCCTTATGGCGTTTCTGCAAGTAAAGGGTTACATGAAACAGAAAACATTACCCACCCTAATGGCATTTCCAGCATGTAAAGGGTTAACATAAAACATATCCCACTCTAATAGTGTTTCCAGCAAGTAAAAGGTTAACATAAAACATGTCCCACCCTAATGGTGTTTCCAGCATGTAAAAGGTTAACATAAAACATATCCCACTCTTATAGTGTTTCCAGCAAATGAAGGGTTAACATAAAACATACACCACCACCACAATGGTGTTTTCAGCAAGTGAATAGCTAAAAAAAAACATACCCTACCCTTATTGCGTTTCCAGCAATGATGTTTCCAGCAAGTGAAGGATTAACATAAAACATACCCCATCCTAATGGTGTTTCCATCAAGTGAATGGCTAAAATAAAACATACCCCACCCTAATGGTGTTTCCAGCAAGTGAATGGCTAAAATAAAACATACCCCACCCTAATGGTGTTTCCAGCAAGTGAATGGCTAAAATAAAACATACCCCACCCTAATGGTGTTTCATGCAAGTAAATGGCTTAAATAAAACATACCGCACCCTAATGGTGTTTCCAGCATGTAAAGGGTTATGGAATGTTTATATCTCAAATCATATTTTTTTTAATTTTCACTCCATCTTACAAAGGAATGGAACTTGAAATGAAAGCTTAAGATATATTGATAAATTACACATGTCATTAATGAATGAGAGAATGCTGCATATCACAAATCTTTAATTTTTTCTCTAAGATACCAAATATCAAAATCAAGCATTAAAAAAGCCATAGGCAAAATGTAATTTTCCTACATCTCTGACAAGCAATCTTAAAAGGAAGATAAAACATAAATCCTATTATATATACACTTAGCGACCACTTAGTTACTTACATGTTGTATATTTTTTTTTTAAATCTGCTTTCTCTACTTTTAATCAACTTATCCATCTTATTCACAGAGATGTGAAGTAATGATTAGCTTTTTTTTTCTTCTTTTTTTTTTTTAATCAAATGAGAATAAAAGTTTTGAAAATTGCAAAGAATATTGCCAAATTCTTCAAGCTACATGCACTTGTACCATTATTCGAAGTTTTAAGCTATTCCATAAAAGAATGTTCAGTTTTGCTTTGTTCAAGTTTAATCGAAAAATTGGTAAAAACTGCAGGGCCAATTTACTTTTTTTTTGTGTATTTCTTTTATAAGACAACAGTAACACATTTATAGTCATCATATTTAATTCCAGCCACTTTTGGTGGCGGAAGCTGCAGTTACAGTGTTATATTAAATTACAGAGAACCTTTATTTTCAGCCATTTTTTTTCCGGAGGAAGATGCATATCTATCAAGACACTCTTCTGGGCTCTGCCACCACCAAGAACAAACTGGATGTCGCAAATATTACAATAATTGTGTCGGAGTGATGTAAGAAAAACACAACAAAAACAATGTGTTATGCATGGAATGTAATTATATCCCATTATTACTGGATGGTTTGTTTGAAAATGTTTCATACAGATGTATATAATGCCTGCAGACATATTTTGAGATTGTTATGTGCATTTCATGATGGCGCTCAGACGGGAACTAATAATAGTTTGGAAAAAAAAAAGGAACTCAACTAAATTCCAGAAACGTTGTCACACATGTTGGACATTATTAAACATGTTTCAATGATTTAAACACACTTCAACATCTACAGAATCTGCTCACATCACTCGCCAGAAGCATAATGTTCAACTGGAGTGCAATTGAAAATATTTTTTTACTTTTTTTTTCTGGTGATTATGCAAAAAATAAATTACTTTTGCAGTTGTCGTCATTCTAAGAGACAACTGGAACACAGTTCTAATTGACAAAAACCAACTGATGCATCTATCCATGTAGATGCATGTAGAAACAATTACCCGATGTAAGAATGCATGGCCGGAACACTTTCCCAAGAATGTAGGTTTCTAGTTTATTGCTGAGATTTTGATTTAGTATACTAATTCATTGACATAGGGGGGCACTCAAGGGGAGAGACTTGCTCCTCTGACTTCATAGCACTCAACAAGTGGGGTTGAGTCCTGGTCAGGGCAGAAACTTTCATGTGAACAGCTCACCTGGTTCTACACAGACATTTATAACCCTTTATCACTTACAGGTTGGATGTAGCTATAACATCCATACTTGTGTCATTGCATTTTTGTTAAACAAAACAACAGATGATACAAGAAGTAAAATCGTCACTAGATCAATATCCTTCAAATTTTCTGTGTTCATTTTGAACTAGCATTAGCAGCAGATCTGGCAATGTCCAAAGCATTATTGTTTTGTTCATGAATAAGTATATCATCATATGGCAGAGATGTCCAAAAAAACAACTCTTGACAATTTTATTTCACAATTCATTCGATTCTTGGTCTTGTTACATTAATATACAACACAAAAACAAAGTTGCAAGAAAAACTGCAAGCGACTCAGCACAGCCAATGGTTCAGAACCTCCCAATGAAAGCTGAAGGATCCAGAAAATTAGGGTGGAGGGGGATCAAAGATCAGTAAATACTAGATATACATATGCACAATAAGGCACCTAACTTTAACCTAAGCAGTCAGCTGGGGGAGGGGTGCTTCCCCCATCCCCCAAACACCCCCCACCCCCATGCCCTAGATCCAACCCTGTCAGATCCACATTTAAGTTTATTGCATAAACTTCACCAAATATTAAATATTCTTCTTGACACTATTAAAGCAATTCAACTTTAACACAGCATATTGTCTCATGATTTGCTAGCATCAACATTCCCATAATTCATTATCATTTACCTTCTATGCAAAGTGCTAGAATAAACATTTTAACAAGGAAGCAACCATTGTTGTGTCCTAGCTATAAATTACCAGCCAGGTTAGAGTAAGTGGTTTTACAAAGTGTTACTCCCAACTATGTAATTATACCGTGACATCGTGACACTATGACATATTTTACAAGGCAGGCAACAAAAACGTGCAACAATTTAACAAACTGGCATTTTTGTCGGCCATATATGTCAGGAAAGGCGTGCCAGGAATAAGGGAGTGGGGGGGGGAGGAGAATGAGCTACTTTTCAGGGGAGAGTTATTATACTCTGTCGTAGCAACACGAGGGTTGCTGCTTGCTTGACTCTAATCCATTCATTATATAACAAGTGCAGCTCTCGGTTGTTTATGGTGACAATATGCAAGTTGCAAGTGGTTTATCCATAGAGGCCTTGAATAACCTTAACTGACATAATTGTGAATTACACATACTAATTGCTCATTATTGTTAAAAACTTTATGAAAAGGTCACGGAACTTATTGCCAGAGAATCTGCAACAAATAATGCTTATTCAGACCAGCAGACTCCCTAACAACATCTACACTATTTGCCTTAACTTTATCAATTTATGCTTGAGCAGGCAGGATAAGAATTTTTTTCCACCATCTTATATTGTCTGAATTTTCTGTCTGGTCCAGTCAAAATAGGTGCAATATATTGCCCAGTTTGCCTATCTTGGTGCAAACTTGTTCACTTGTCAGGGCTCATGAGGAGGTTTGAACTTCAAAACAACTCAGTTTCCTTTTTTTTACCACACAGAAATATGTAGACACATGTAAAAGTCTCTAAATAAAGCACATAGGAACAGGCAGATACATGAAAAAAGTATCTTAATTTACAGAAGCCATTTGGTCATGCACAGAGTAATAGTACTTGAGATAGGGTAAGTATGATGATACATAAAAAATAACAACATTATTTATGTTGTTTTCATTTTTTACTTGTTTTTGATTGTCTCCTTTGCTGATCAATCTATATTTTAATCCAAAACTAAACTAAAATTTTCTTTGTTTATGTTGACTGTAAAAAAGCATACTTTTAAACATCTTGTTAATTGCCCTTCTTCAGAAATAAAAAAAACAATGTAATTATAAAATGCCTAACTCACTGATTAGGGTGTTTTTTTATTACTTACTACTTCTATATTCAATGCTTTAAAATACAATGAAATCTGAACATAAAACAAATAAGCCTCCTCCCAATAACAACCAATTTCTACCCCTCAGCATACTCTTTAATTGAGGAGGTAATTAAATTCACATTGTAATTAACAGAAATTTATCTCCACAAACAGGAGGGCAATAAATGATGATGCAATTCAATCAGCTAATCGGATGCCTTGTTACAAAACACAGGAAGCAGAATCAGCCAGTCAGGTGCATTGTTACAAAAATTAAGAACAGCAGAATCATTTATGAATCGAACACCTGTTGTTGAGACAGAGAATGTGTTGTATCAGGTTATAGCCAGAGTATATCAAATATTTTAATAGCCAATTAAACATACAGAGATCAAAGGTTCTGGCCGTTGAGAAGATTTTAATTCACAACATGTGTGCAAGCTACATTTGCATTGCACTTGATACTCCATACTCACGAAGGTAACCAGCATGAAATGAAATATTGAGCAAAATTAACACTCCTTAAAACAATTTATAGAACTTAGGCTATTGATAACCTCAACCTGCACCTCAACATGAAGTGCTCAAATCACCATATTTATATATAAAAATTTAGGCCAATTAAAATTTATAGGTTACAACTATGAGACTTGAGATCTGTTTTCAAACATTTGATTGGCCAGATTTTAAATCCTATAAAAATCTGACCAATCAAATGCTTAAGGACGGTTTCGAAATATAGCTTAGGATTTTAGCATTTTTGCCCCTTATGTAATAGTGTTGTGTTTTTTTAAGTCCGAATCAATTTAAACAAAATGCAAAATTTCACACATGTAAAATTTCCAATTTATTAAAGGTTGCATCCAACAGTTTGTATAAAACAAATACATATGTATCAAAATCTTACATCTGTTTAGAGAAATTTAACAAAAAGTTCTTCATAAACTCATAGTTTAGTGTTAGTGAGAAAGATTTTGAAAACTAACTCACTTTTCAGAGAGTGCAAATCATGTAATAAATTGCTCTAAATAAATATTCTTTTTAAATCTATACACACAAGCACAATGGGGATTTCTGCTAAACCAACATCGATGTCAGAGTGGATTATCCAGATGATGATATAAAGCATTTCAAAAGTAAGTGGTCACATGGTTTTCTCCAATTAACAATAGCTAACTGTGCAGAGCGTGGCTCAGATAGGAAATACATGTTTACAATGAGATGTGAAGTGTTATGCATCACTTTTCACATAGACAAAAGCATTTCACAGCAACTTTTCAGTTAGCAATATTTTGTCTGGTTGCTGAGCAACAAAAATTAGTTTGAATTGTCTGATGCTACATTTAGAAAAAGGATAACTATGTTTTGGAGACTAATAAAAGTCTGATATCCTCTACTTGAGCAATTTGTATTTAGATTAAAAAAAAGTTTAAAATTGACATGTATGCAATAGAAATCTGCCAGAGACCTTAATAGCAAGCTAAGGTGTGTAAAGCATAAAAGTACCATGTGTCTTTAGTAATACCAATCGTAAAACTTCGGGTATTTCCGTATGGTTCGTAAAATACACCTCGTACATAGCTCTAGAATACACCAAAGTGCGTCGCCTGAGTTATGAAACAGTGTCCGTTCGCGAGAAAGTAACAAATTATATATATATCATTTAGTTGAGTATATCTTGCAATAACAACGATTTTTTTTATCAATACAATCTATATGATTTACGGAAAATTGAAAAGTCAACATTAAATACCCAGTATTAAAACTAAGACACACAAAGTAGATCCAAGATGGCGCCTTATTATGTCAGAGGTCTCTTGCATAGCATAAAGGCCGAGGTGATCAGATTGTAGTAAATACATGTAGCTAATAGAGCAAACAAACATACCAGTACCAGTCATTGTGCCAATGTTCATATCTACAGGAATGTTTGTTTATTTTTTTATTGGGTTTATCATCCCACCAACAGTATTTCAATTATCTGGAGACGGTGTCCATTTGAAGCATATGTAGTGATGCCTTTGCTGCGTATAGCATGCAGTGAACACCTGGCATGATACCACACCCAGTCACATTATCCAACTAGACATGGGACTACCCTTATATTTGCCTGTGTGTCAGCAAGGGAGCTATACCACTACCATACTACGACTTTGGTATGTCACGGCCTGGGATCGAACCCAGGGCCTTCTGTACCAGAAGCCGACCCTCTACCAATTGCACTAACAGGTGCGGTGTATGCCCTTTTGTAAATATATGTAGCTAATTGAGCAAACAAACATACTACATGTAGTACCAGTCATTGTGTCAAAGTATCTACAGGAATGTGTGTATGTTTCTTTACATATCTTCCCAGCAATAATTTGGGCAACTTTTCAACAAGAATTTTTATATACTTGATGCTTTTAATTGCTTAAAGTGTTATGTTTAATGTGATAACATGTCACTGTACACCTGTCATTATACCACACAGTTACTAATAGTCAAATTATACTCACTATAAAATTTGATGTCATTCCTCGAGCCAGTAATGATAAATTACATCACATTATTAATTATTATGTCAATTAAAGCAAAATTATGACTAACAGATCAAACTGTATAACACTTTTCATTTCATCCCCATCTTAGAGTTAATCACATACTCACAAATGATTATTGACATAATGAAATAAGATAATAATAACAATATTACTCAATCATTTCATAAATACTGCATGTTAATGAACTGTAATTAACATACTTGTCTGAATTTAAAGCTATAATATGATATAATGGTGTTATGCAGGATTAGCATAAGTTGGTAGCACTCAAAACATAATAAGTAGCGAAGATTATGTGGATTATGAATTAAAGACAGGAAGGAAAATCTTGTTAAAGTTAATCCTTTAGCCAATGCTTATGACATTATCTCTACCTAACCTTAAACAGTCATACTCATTAAACTATTAATGAAAAAGAATCACAACTCCTTAATTAACTGGAAAACTAGCAACAAAGTATTGCAGCATCCAGATATTGTGGTGGAACAAGATGCCAGATAAATGTCTAGGTAGGACCAGCAATACAAAGCAGGTTATCTGGAAAACTAGCAACAAAGTATTGCAGCATCCAGATATTGTGGTGGAACAAGATGCCAGATAAATGTCTAGGTAGGACCAGCAATACAAAGCAGGTTATCTGGAAAACTAGCAACAAAGTATTGCAGCGTCCAGATATTGTAGTGGAAAAAGACGCCAGATAATTGTCTAGGTAGGACCGGCAATACAAAGCAGGTTATCTGGAAAACTAGCAACAAAGTATTGTAGCATCCAGATATTGTGGTGGAACAAGACACCAGATAAATGTCTGGGTAGAACCAGCAATACATAGCAGGTTATCTGGAAAACTAGCAACAAAGTATTGCAGCGTCCAGATATTGTGGTGGAATAAGACGCCAGATAATTGTCTAGGTAGGACCAGCAATACAAAGCAGGTTATCTGGAAAACTAGCAACAAAGTATTGCAGCGTCCAGATATTGTGGTGGAACAAGACACCAGATAATTGTCTAGGTAGGACCGGCAATACAAAGCAGGTTATCTGGAAAACTAGCAACAAAGTATTGCAGCATCCAGATATTGTGGTGGAACAAGACACCAGATAAATGTCTGGGTAGAACCAGCAATACAAAGCAGGTTATCTGGAAAACTAGCAACAAAGTATTGCAGCGTCCAGATATTGTGGTGGAACAAGACACCAGATAATTGTCTAGGTAGGACCGGCAATACAAAGCAGGTTATCTGGAAAACTAGCAACAAAGTATTGCAGCGTCCAGTTATTGAGGTGGAACAAGACACCAGATAAATGTCTGGGTAGAACCAGCAATACAAAGCAGGTTATCTGGAAAACTCCACATGAAAGTTCTCAGCCCAACCAGGACTCAAACCCACATGGGTGAAGAGCTGAGGATTTATAATTCAGTAACTTTATAACAGCTTAAGGCTACAAAAAGCTATAATGTCACTCTATTCATTAAGATGCATCATGCACTAAGATTTACAGCCTGTAATCAAACAATCAGAAAAACATCATTGTTGAACTAAATGAAAAGCAAAAATTACATAGGAAGAGTTATGAAAAAAAAGCACATCTCTTTTTTGGGTATGAATAAGTTAATAATTCCGATGACTACTTCTTGACTAAGAAATTTCTTCATACATATTATAAATTGCTGGCTCACCAGACATTCACATTACAAGTCTATGTATACTAGTAAACAGCTAATTGGCTAGCCAATAAACTGCATACACATGCATATAAGTCACCACCATATTCACTTGACAGAATGCCAGGGAAGTAATAGAGCAAATTTATTGCTCAATTGAGCTCGTAACACCATAATATTGTCATGTTAATGGCCTGAGAGTCAAGTAGGATTAAACTATCACTTTCTAAGCTTAACTCATCTGAAAAATCTTAAAAGTATCAATAAATAACCTATGTTAATATTGGTCACAATTATGTCACAAATTATTGTCCGGAAATTAATTGAAGTCATGAGTAATACCAATGCCCCACCCCACCCATTCCCTATCTACATGTATCACAATACTTAAAATCAAACACTTTCTTGTTGTTTGTTGTCTTTTTTGATAAAAATGTAATTTTTATTTCACTCTTTGTTATTTTGATGATCATGACACTTATGCAGCAGTGGTCACTGTGGCAACCACTAGCAATTATTGGTGGACGACAACCACTGTAATCTCTGGGTAGAACCACAGATGCACTGCAGATCCATTAATCATCACAATTATTACATTGCAACTACTACTAAGACAACATCATCATGATCATCATGATTATGATCATCATCATCATAATTATCATCATCATCATCATCATCATCGTCATCATCGTCATCATCATATCATCATGATCATCATGATTATGATCATCATCATCATCATATAATCATCATCATCATCATCGTCATCAACATCATCCCAATCATCATTACCATGATCATCAATCATCATCATCACCATCATTATCATACAACGTATGATGATCATGATCGTAATCATCATGGTCATGATCAACATCATCATCATCATCATATTTCTATGATTATCTCTTTACAATATGAAATAAATAATTGCTCATAATAAGTATTTTTCTTCTGGTGTACAAATGCCTATATGGGGCACAACACATAAAGTCATTGACTAAGCAGCAAACATTTTCGACATCTCCCAACCACAGCCAGCTGGGAACAGTCTGATCAGTATCTACACTTAAATTACCAGGATCTGTCCGGTGAAGACTGTGAGCTTTGTTAAGAGTAAATTTGGCTTAAATTAAGAGGATCTGATCAGGTGTAGACTGGAACCTTTGTGATCATGATCTATACTTTTTTGCTGCTTAGTCTTACCAAATATATCTAGATACTTGTGCATAAAGAAGATAAAAATAATTAAGAAATTAATGGGAAATTAACTAATGCAGCATGCAAGTGACAGCGAGGTATGTTTCTGCTTTTTAAACAAACCCCCATGTATGGACACCATCTCTCTTAAAAAAAAGAAATACCTTTGTTATAAATGGGTTTCCTTTGTTTACAAGAAATGTAAATATTTTCTCTAAGGTTGGCAAAGCTAGCTTGTTTTCTGACATAACAAATGGCTGCCATTCATAGCTAACGATCAGACATTGTTTCTTAATGGAGCAGTACTACAATAAAACATGGGCCATAACAAAGTGTTATTAGTGTGGTTAGTTTATACCATGAGTCAGGTAAAACAAGCATCTTATGTCTAAGATATTACATTCTGAACCATTTCACTCATGAGGTGCAGTGGCCTAGCGGGTAGAGTTGCCAACTTGTAACTCCTCAGCCACATACCACCTGAGTTTAAGTCCTGGTCTGGGCGAGAACTCATGTAAGGTGGTCATTCAGTTAACCTGCTGCATGACTTTGATTTTACCCAGAATGGGAATTGGATTTGGGATTGGGATTTGCCAGCATTTTTTATGGTACTGTGCAGCGACAATTCTATTTCTATCATTATAGCACAGGGGCACTATAAGGTGCCCAGGGACTGAACCCGGCGGGTCCATTATACTGACACTGATGTCAGGCGTAATGCTGTCCTCTTAGCCCCAAGTGTTAAGAGGGAAGCCACTACTGCCAACTTTAAAGTCTGGTTTGGCCAGGCCGGGGTTTGAACCCGCGACCTCCCGCTCGCTAGCCTACGCTCTACCACCTGAGCTATTGCGGCCAGTCTACCCAGAATGTCCAGGGTCCTGCTCTTCTTATAAGCTTTACATCACCAATTTGACCATAATTGTGTCAGTGCAATATAACAATTATATATATAAAAAAAAAATAAACATAAATATTTCACTAAAGTACAAGTTAAAGTGGGCAATGGTGTTGTCTCCTAGTGTGGTAGGCCCAGATTTAATTCCAGGCCAAAATGTTCTGAAGACATGAAAGATAGTATTGGTATACAGGTAGAGTAGACCTTGGCTTATATGATTAGCCAATAAGGGTTAGCCAGTTCCATAGTCTGTCCAGTGTCATGATACTGTGACAGCGTGTGGTATCATGATACAGTGACAGTGTGTGGTATCATGATAATGTGACAGTGTGTGGTATCATGATACTGTGACAGTGTGTGGTATCATGATACTGTGACAGTGTGTGGTATCATGATACTGTGACAGCGTGTGGTATCATGATACTGTGACAGTGTGTGGTATCATGATACTGTGACAGTGTGTGGTATCATGATACTGTGACAGCGTGTGGCATCATGATACTGTGACAGTGTGTGGTATCATGATACTGTGACAGCATGTGGTATCATGATACTGTGACAGTGTGTGGTATCATGATACTGTGACAGTGTGTGGTATCATGATACTGTGACAGTGTGTGGTATCATGATACTGTGACAGTGTGTGGTATTATGATACTGTGACAGTGTGTGGTATCATGATACTATGACAGTGTGTGGTATCATGATACTGTGACAGTGTGTGGTATCATGATACTGTGACAGCATGTGGTATCATGATACTGTGACAGCATGTGTTATCATGATACTGTGACAGTGTGTGGTATCATGATACTGTGACAGCGTGTGGTATCATGATACTGTGACAGTGTGTGGTATCATGATACTGTGACAGCGTGTGGTATCATGATACTGTGACAGTGTGTGGTATCATGATACTGTGACAGCATGTGGTATCATGATACTGTGACAGCGTGTGGTATCATGATACTGTGACAGTGTGTGGTATCATGATACTGTGACAGCGTGTGGTATCATGATACTGTGACAGTGTGTGGTATCATGATACTGTGACAGCATGTGGTATTATGATACTGTGACAGTGTGTGGTATCATGATACTGTGACAGTGTGTGGTATCATGATACCGTGACAGCATGTGGTATCATGATACTGTGACAGCATGTGGTATCATGATACTGTGACAGTGTGTGGTATCATGATACTGTAACAGTGTGTGGTATCATGATACTGTGACAGTGTGTGGTATCATGATACTGTGACAGTGTTTGGTGTCATGATACTGTGACAGTGTGTGGTATCATGATACTGTGACAGTGTGTGGTATCATGATAATGTGACAGCTTGTGATATCACGATACTGTGACAGCATGTGGTATCACGATATTGTGACAGTGTGTGGTATCATGATACTGTGACAGCATGTGGTATCACGATATTGTGACAGTGTGTGGTATCATGATACTGTGACAGTGTTTGGTGTCATGATACTGTGACAGTGTGTGGTATCATGATACTGTGACAGTGTGTGGTATCATGATAATGTGACAGCGTGTGATATCACGATACTGTGACAGCAAGTGGTATCATGATACTGTGACAGTGTGTGGTATCATGATACTGTGACAGCATGTGGTATCATGATACTGTGACAGCATGTGGTATCATGATACTGTGACAGTGTGTGGTATCACGATATTGTGACAGTGTGTGGTATCATGATACTGTGACAGTGTGTGGTATCATGATACTGTGACAGCATGTGGTATCATGATACTGTGACAGCATGTGGTATCATGATACTGTGACAGTGTGTAGTATCATGATATTGTGTCAGTGTGTAGTATCATGATACTGTGACAATGTGTGGTATCATGATACTGTGACAGCATGTGGTATCATGATACTGTGACAGTGTGTGGTATCATGATACTGTGACAGTGTGTGGTATTATGATACTGTGACAGTGTGTGGTATCATGATAATGTGACAGTGTGTGGTATCATGATACTGTGACAGTGTGTGGTATCATGATACTTTGACAGTGTGTGGTATCATGATACTGTGACAGTGTGGTATCACGATATTGTGACAGTGTGTGGTATCATGATACTGTGACAGTGTGTGGTATCATGATACTGTGACAGTGTGTGGTATCATGATACTTTGACAGCGTGTGGTATCATGATACTGTGACAGTGTGTGGTATCATGATACTGTGACAGTGTGTGGTATCATGATACTGTGACAGTGTGTGGTATCATGATACTGTGACAGCATGTGGTATCACGATACAGTGACAGTGTGGTATCACAATGATAAGGGTTGTATCTGACAGTTTGGGCCATTTATTATCAAATAACCAAATAATTATTGTTGCCTGAAAAGATCCCTTGAAATGCTGTTAACTCTTTTTTGATGTTCTAAATCTATACGAAAAGTTAAGCATAACACTCCACACATCATTACAAACATGTATTTTTGCTGCAGTGAGCTATTTCAAACTGAAAAAAACAAACAGTGACCACTTACTTTTGAGATCATCTGTATAAACTGCTAAGACATCAATGCCTATTTTTAGCAGAAATCCCCATAGTGCTTATTTATAGATTTGGAAAAAATGAACATTTACAGCAAAATATATCAGGATTTGTACTGTCCAATAATTGTAGGTAGTGTTTAAAGTCATCTTGTCTTACATTTAAGTTTGAGTTTTTGATGAAAAGTAAGATATTGTTACATGTTTTTATTACAGGAGAACTGTTGGATACCACCTTTAAAGGCATGCTACACCAGTCTTTAAGGTATGTACAGACAGCGAAAAAAAGTACTATGTCTGCTTCACATCATCTCTAGAGTACTGAAAGATTGTTGGCGAGATGATGAATCAAACACACATATACAAATTGGATGAATGTTTGTTCATAAGCCAAATTTACACATTTGAAGGCCAATATTGATGCAAAATGCTTCAAATAGTTTGTTAACCTTGGTTTCACTTTACTGAAATAGATTATTCTTTTTTTCACTTTTATTATAACACGAGTTAACATGAACAACAGTGGTGTGTCTAACTTTAGAATGGCGCTGTTGTATTTCCTATGCTTAAGTTGTTGGGTTTTCTTTAATTGGAACTCTTTGGGTAATTCCGTCCTGGGGACAATTATCCCTCAGATGTATCTGGTACAGTGATTCTAACAGAATCAGAATTGTTTTGTTTGCCAGAAGAAGACTACACCATAAAAAAGCAGAAGGTGTAGTGTATAGGATTATTTCATCCCATAAACTTTCATTTATCAATTTAACTGTTCACATCTTGTTAGATATACAAATGTTACTGCATTTTCAGCTGAGATAACAAAACATTGATATTTTTTGTTTTGATGATGTCGTTGGCACCGACACATTTATTTTTGCGGGGTTTTCTCATCATACATCCGAGAGATGATACGTGAATTATCCGAGGCGTTCCGATTGAGGTTTTATTGTTAACATAAACAGCAGATGCATGTCTGAGAAAGGGTGAAGATAATGCAAGGCAAACAAAGCTGGAGTTGTCTTATAAATTGTAAACACCTGTCAGGTATGTTCACTTAAACCCTCAACCTCTCTAGTAGATTTCCTCATTTAGAGGAGAGTATACAGGGGCAGATTCAGATCGAGGTGGACCCTCCCCACAAACACATCCCGCCCATGCCAGGATCATTCCTAAAATATCACATCATTTTGTATTACAAAAATTCTATATCAAAAGAAAGAAAATTAGTATGAATTTTTGATCCAGATATACACCAGAACATATCTTTGACATTCTCAAAATTTAAACTGAGGATTTTTTATTTCCTCATTCCCCATAAATAACATTTTTTTCCACTCATAAGGTAAAATCAGCCCCTGGAATCATCTTTCCCAATAAAATAATTCTTTATTTCTTCTCCTAATACCTGGTACTCTTTATTTTGTTGGTTTCTGAAATACATTGCAGTGACCAATAATGATCATTATAGCAACTGTCCAGCTTTTTTAGTGGAGGAAGACCCTAGACAAATGTCTGGATAGAACCACCGGGTGCATCACAACTCAGCTGGAAGACCTTCCCATATTAAGTCCTTCACCTTGAATTGGACTCAAACCCTATGCAGGTGAGAGGCTAAACAGTCAAGAAGAGTTACAAATCAGCGACTCTATCACTCCGCCACTGGGCGCCCCACCCTGGTACTCTTTAGAGTCCTTTAAAAGATGACAATTTGATAAACAATATAGAGATTAGTTGAGAATTTTTGGATATATTGTCACTTTTCTTTGTTTCTTATCCAACATCTTAATACCTCACACTCTTAAAAATGATCTAATTGATATACATAAAAACAGACCATCACAAATGAAATTTAAAAATGTAGGTCCACCAAGCTGGAAATATCTTTTGGACTGGACCAATTTTTACTGGACCATTACGATTTAGGTATTTTGACCCAAAAGGTTGGCATGCTAACCGAGCTGTTTCAAGTGGTTGGGTTCTCTAAAAGCCTAGCTTATATGTTTTCATAATAATTCAGAATTTTGAAAATTATGTGACTGAAAATTCTGGTGGACCGTTGGTCCATTTAACTTACAAAATTGAATGGACTGACAGAGATTTTGGTGGACTCGGGCCACGGTCTACGAGGTTTTGTCAAAGACTATATACAGAGAACTCGCAATACAGGGTTTGGTTGAGAACTATAGCTATATTGCACTGAGCATTGTGAGATATATTGCTAACAGAAAAAACAATATTCCATTTATCTGAAGCTTGTCTATAAATAACAGCAACCCTTCCCAATATTTCCAGGTATTCTGTGAACTCAACCCTCTCTAGCCAAGAACCTGTCTTGCACTAGGATATACTGGTGAAAAATGATATGGCAAAAAATATAAGTTAAGATAATAAAGGAGAATGGGTGTATAATAATAGCCATGGCATCATGATAAAATGGCAGGTCATGATGTTCTGTTCTAAATGTAGATGCATACACTAACTTAGATAATATCATGCTAAATTTAAATATTAGGTAATATTTGATTGGGAAACCAAGTAAGAATTGAAATTGCTCAAGTTATGGATTTTAATATTTTCATAATGATTATAAGCTGCATGTCTGTTCTTTTTGCACAACTCTTTAACTTTGCTACTTTCAGCTTAAAATCACATTGAAACTTCAAAAAATAAGCTTATTTGTGTTAGTATGAAAATTGTGGCTTGGGCTTAAGTCATGACTTAGACTTAAGAATGGTTGGTGAATACACTAAGACTCTAGTGACTGATGTCAGTTCATGTTATTCAAGACTGCTTTGCTCATGCTCATTCACATGCAGTCCTAAAATGAAATATTCTTTCATGTTAGACATGTGTAAGACAAGGTTCATCTTTCTTATACAGGAACTATCCACAAGACAACAAACACTTTCAATAAATGAAGTGAAGAATTTGGCACTTGCCCTAGCTCCTTTGACTGTAATTGACCACATCTTCCTGATGGTTAAATCTGATAACTTAGAACAGCAGTTACATTCCATAACTGATTCCTCACCCAAGTTATGCTTTTCATGTAACAGGACTGGTGGTCTATATAAGAACCATTTCTGATTTTTTGAAAAGTTATTAACTCAATCCCAACCATAAGTGCAGAATAGTTTGAAAGGTACCAAAGTCTGTAATCGGACTGATGCTAAAACCTGCCTCAAGTATTTGATTGGTCAGATTCAAATTTGAATTTAAATATTGACCAATCAGATGTTTTGCAATGGTCCTAAAAAAAAACAAATATCTAAGCCTTTCTAGAAATGTTTTATGAGCTCTGAATTAGAGCATTGTGCAGACAAACTGGTAAACAGATAGGATTCGACAGGAGAAATAGACAGACATAGCACCAGTGCTGACATAGACCACTGACAGGTGTCAGTAGATGAAAATTTCCGCAATGGCCATTACTGTCACTCCCAACAACTGCAGCTGCAACATTAACAAACCACCCACTGATCAAAAATGGGTGCTGGGTGTCTAGAATTTTACTTGTCAAGTTCCATTTCTGTCAACAGCACCCAGTCAATTAACAAATTTGAATGGCTTCATGAAGTTAAAAAATCTGAAACTTAAAACTTTCTGAATCAGTTTTTCTTATGCTGCCTAGAATTACCTTATCACGAAGATTTATGCTCAGGTATGCCAGAACAACAAGGTACAAGCACTTTCTGATCAGGGAACACCTACAGTGGTACAAACTGCTTTTGAAGGAGCACATTCCTGGAATGTACCTATATTGAATTATCACAGAAATGCATGCGCCAATGGTGTTATCACAGGTGGTTTGGGAATTTGTTCATTCCTCCTTTCATTCGCATACAAAAAAAAGGGAGATAATGTTACAAGATAACTTGAAAAGGGCAATAACTCCAGCAGTTTTCATCTGATTGTAAAGAATGGATGCATTCATATTGGCCAGTTTACAAGGATCGACATCAACAGTCATCCGATAGCCCAGGTCAGACAAGTTAGTGTAAAACGAATAACGCAATGCATATGCAACCTTATTTGTATGCTAATAAGAACAAGTAAAAAGTCCAATGAATTTGTTTTGAATTTATCCTCTTGTGTAATTAAGATATGTAGTTCAATAAGTGCAATAAAAATACTGCATTAAGATTAGTTAAAAAAAACTGTGTATTAAAGTATAATAAAATAATATTCCTCTGCAATCTGTCACTTTATCATATATGTAAATACTTTTCATATAATCTTATATTCGGGCAAGTTAAATCTGCTAAAAATAGATATCAACGTCGGTGCAGACTACCCAGATGATGACATAAATGTGACCTCAAAAGTAAGTTGTCATGTGGTTTTCCTAGTTTAAAAATAGCTCTCTCAGCAGCATGGCACAGATAGGAAATACATGTTCACAATGATGAGTTGGGATTTATGCTTCACTGTTCGCAGCAGATCTAGGGGATCAAAGAATACCATTTTGAAAAACCTCTTCATGGAACAATAACTTATTTGGTAATTTGAGAAAAAAACATTTGGTCCAAGCTGTCGGATCCACCTTTAAATATAGTATTGCAGTTTGAAGTCACAGGCAATAGGTCACATTAACTTTGCCTGTAAGTAACAAGTAACACAAGATTTTATATTGGTTTTTACAAAATAGAAGTGAGGCTTATAATCCTAGTCACTGGGATGTTTCAGCTGTCTTTAATTACCACACACACCTGTACAGTGTTCCTCTGGTGCTTTAATTACATGCTTAATGAATCACGTGAGCAATCAAGTGCATCAAAAGTAACTTTAAGCCTGGGAAGCACACAGCATCAATCCGACTTAGACAAATAGTGCAGATTCATAACAGGCTTGCAGTGAGAGCTACCAGATTAGGATCTGCACTATTTTCTGCAAAGGAATTATCAAAACTATTTTGTCACCTACACATTAAGAATTAAATCATAAACAAATAAACAGAGAAATCAGTATGGATTACTATAAGATAGACACTGCAGGCCAGGGGCTAATTGCTTTAAAATGTTGTTATCCTCCAGGTATTTGGTAAACTGAGACCATGCATGATGAACGTTCAACTTCATGCAAATGTTATTGTCCCTTGTCTTAACATCTTAATTGCTTACAATACATACTACAAGCTCATCTCATTTTTAATAGCTATAATGAAGAAGCATCTTGTAATAAATAATGACAGAAAAAAGGGTTACTTACATAAAATAACAACCTCACCTGTGTGCAATTAACATACTTTCTCTGAAGATACTAAATTCCATTTGGAACACTTGCTTTTTATGGTCATGTGCACTTTACAAACGCCAAGGTAATCATTTTTCAGGAAACAAGACCTATCAGAGAATACCAGAATCTGAAAAAAGTACTTAACCTGTGAGACATATTATCAGGTTAATCTTAAGATATGTTTTTTTGCGGTCATTTGTTGTTGTGTTGCATTACATCAACATGATTACCGTCATATTGGAGACATACAACTATTTATCTGTAGGCTAAGACCTCTGACAAACATCTTTTGTTTGATTTTTGTTTCCTTTTTGTTTTTTGAAATAAATTGCAGTGACCAATTAGGATCATTATAGCAAAATCCAGCTGTTTTGGTAGAGGAAGACCCAAAACAAATGTCTGGGTAGAACCACTGGCACAGCTGGAAAGCCAGCTTGCTTGCAATCAATACATTTTGTGGTGCCTCATATATTCCATTTTAGATCAGAACTTGTGCTGTCATGGCAGCAGTTTCTGACACACACACAAAAAATGCATTCATTTTATCCCAACTTTTACTAAATTCTTGTCTAATGTAAGCAAACATAGTGCAGCAAAAATGGTACAGAAACTTTGGTGTGAGACAGTAGGTACCAACTTAGAGTGTTGCTATGGTGACTCTTATCCTCCTAGTTATGTAGGACAAGGCAAAGAGCTGGAGCTGTGAACTAATCAGGATCTGCACTTTTTGGTTGCTATCAGACCTTGTAATAGGTTTACATACCTTCATTTATTATTGGGCTTATTGTCCCACCAACAGTATTTCAGTTATCTGGAGACGGTGTCCACCTCAAGCAGATACAGTGATGCCTTCACTGTGTATAGCATGCCGTGAACACCTGGCATGATACCACACCTAGTCACTTTATCCGGACACTGGGCCAACCAGTTGTGGAACTTCCATTATTTTTGCTTGAACGTTTGCAAGGCAGCTATAAATCAATACCATTTTTACAGATTTTGGTATGTTGCATCACGGGACTGAACCCAGGGCCCCTGTACCAACTGCGCTACCAGTTCTGGTTAGATACCTTTACACGTTGATGTAAGACATAGCTTAATAAGAAGAATGTTATTAATAGAATGAAGCATGAGTAGAGTTAATTCTTCTGATATCCCTTGTCATAATGCTGATTACACTTATCATGGTCAGCTTTTCATTCAGCTTAGAAGCAAAAGAACACTCAAACAACACTGAAATTATAATCACTTAGCAGTTTATTGCACTAATATAACCTGCTGCTGGTTGACGACAACCCACTGTGGCATCACCAGTCGAGGTCACCTTTGTCTGTCACCACAGCAACTGGGGTCTGGTATTTTAAGAAGGCCATTTTGTGATGGCCATTGTCCCCATGTCAAATGCTTGACAACACTTGAATGCTCAATCGGATAGGTCTTTCTAGTTTCATACAGAAAATGTGACAATCTGTTACCCAAACTGCAAACAGGCAATGTCGAAGCAAGGTCTTTACAAAATTACTGAAGGGTTTGAGAATTTAAATGGTCTTGAACCAAGATGGGAACATAGCAAATGTACTTGTAGTCATCTTGTTTGAGAGCATCAACAGAGAGACAATAGGGAATATGAAGAGCTTGCTGTCTGTCTTCCCAGGCCAATTCTGTTGTATATTCAGAAAACATCTGGACTCAGTTCATGGCTACTACTAACAACATTAATATAAAATTATGGTCATTTGGGATATGTCAAGCTATTGTAATAGGAAGATCTTGTTTGTTTTTTTTACATACATCACAACAACACAATTTTGGTCCAAAGAGCAACCACTTACTGGTGATCGAGGAAGACCCCCAGATGTATTGGTGCAAGCCTTGCTGCACTACTGGTCAGCTGGAAAAAAAATTCTATGACAGAAGCAATTAATTCTTGTTCTAAAAATTGTATAACTTTCAAGATAGACAACTTCAAAGTCCTTCTAGACTGTAATCTTATTTGGGAAATTCTTTCCCTAATGCATGATATTGGCCAGCATCAGGCTACTTTTCACTCTGTACAGATTCTTGTGCTCAAGCCTGCACTAGTTCACAGCAGAAAAACACCCTATTCATGACAAACAAACAAAATTATACAGCCATAAGTGCAATAATCTATCTAATTATATCATTCTCACTGTTATCTTTTGGCCACAAGCTCAGCTAATTAATTTCCAATTAGCAGTTAAGAGTTTCTGTCTTTCTTGTCACAATAGAAGAAAGATACCATAAATCAAAGCTATTAATTGACTATACGATGTATCATTTTCTGTCAGTTGTCCAAGAATGTGCAATAAAATCGGTCTTAAGTGCAGAATGCATTCTAGCACCGGCTGTTTTGACCTAGTGTTTTGTCTCTTAAATATTTTGGGAGTCCAACTAACAATATTTCTGTCTGTTTGTTTGTTTTATATTCCATCAACTATTTTTCAGTTATCTAGAGATGGTGTCCATTTGAAGCAGATATAGTGCTGCCTTCACTGTGTATAGCAGGCCATGAACACCTGGAATGACATCACACCCAGTTACATTATTCTAACACTGGGCCAACCAGTCATGGAAATATCTTTATATTTGCTTGACAGTTAGTTTAACGACTTTGGAATGTGTTATTCTGGGATCAAACAGGGGGCCTCACATACATTGAGCCGATGTTCTAACGGTTCCTATCAATCTGTAAGTTGTTAATGTGTAGCTAATCAACTTACATATAATAATATTGCTGCCATTACTATTATCTCTTACCATGATAATTTTTTACAATAACACAAAAAATGGCACCTAAGCCCTAAATTACAATTTTTAAAATTTATAGTCCACAATTATGGCTATATTGATGATATCCAGCATGTTATTGGTCTCCAGACCTATATCTGGGTAGAACCAGCAGCTCACCTCTCCATGTGAATGTTCTCACTCGACTCAGGACTCGAACCCAAGCTGTGAGGGGCTGAGGACTCTAACTGCTCTGCCATTGGTTCCCCACTTCCCCATTACCATTGTAATTTGAAAACTGCCATGTCAAGGCTTTGTGGATTGAACCAGCTGCCTTCAGTACCCCAGGCCATTTTTCTCCAAAATATGTCTCTAAATAACATAAGAATGGCTGCAAACAAGAATGACTCAGCGAAAAGCTATTTCCATGGATTCGTTAGCATTACAGAACACAATCTGCCAGATTTTTTTACATGTCACATGTGCCTGACAAAATATGTTACATGTGTACCCCTATCTGAACTAGCCTAAGGATGGGTTCTGTAGATGTATTGTCTTAGGCAAAGTTCTTTTTCATAATATTTTAAATAAATATGTTCATGACTGAATGTTTCTTTCCTGAAAATAAGGGGGAGAAATTTCTTTTGTCCATGACCTTGATTATTTTGTCTGTAAAAATTAATTGTTAAATATTTTGTTGCTGGGATGGCATCCTACATTAGACGTTGGAGCAAGAGAGCTATCTACGCAGACAGAGATCAGGATATTCTTGATTAATATTCCTGCTATTGTCTTGCTCTTTCACTGTTCATATTACAGTTACTGTTACCACATGCTAGACGCTCATATCGGTTCACACCGGTTCACTCTTAGACCTGATTCACCGAGTTAACTCGCTCACTCACTCAAAACCTTATGAGTTTGAAACAGGAATGCAACATCAGCACTGCTGCTTGTACCACAAACACAAACCACAGTCTAGTGTATATTTATGCAAGGTAATAAAATGCTTGAATAACAAAGATTTTTGCTAATGCATGGAGCAGGGAAGCTATAAAAAAAAAAAATGACGGTAAGATACTGCGGCAAGTTCTCACTTAATTAACACATTCAGCTTTCACATTCTTTATACATGCTGGGATAGGCCCATTTAGAATCTACATTCTTTTTTTTCCAGACTTTGCAGCAAAATAGGCAAAGAGTCCTCTGTCAACCTAAGGTACGACAGACCCAGGTTTAAATCCGGGCCGTAATATATAAAAATTATTAAATTTGATAATGAAATGCTGTAGCTCTTTTGCTAACAGTAGGACTGATAAAATGGAAGTTCCATGGCTGTTCTCCCTCATAGCAGGATAATGTGACTGGGTGTGGGATGGGATGGGATTAGCCAACATTTTTGACGATACTGTGCAGCGACATTTCTATCATTATAGCACAGGGGCACCTATGAGGTGCCTAGGGACTGAACCCGGCCGGTCCATTATGCTGACACCGATGATTCAGGTGTAATGCTGTCCCCTTTGCCCCAAGCGTTAGGAGGGAAGCCACTACTACCAACTTTAAAGTGTTTGGTTTGACCCGGCAGGGGTTTGAACCCATGACCTCCTGATCCGCGAGCTGACGCTCTACCACCTGAGCTATTGCAGCCAGTAACTGGGTGTGGGATCATGATAGGTTCTCATGGCATGTTGTACACAGTGAAGGCAGCACTATATCTGCTTCAAGTGGACACCATCTTTGGATAACTGAAATACTGTTGGTGGGACGATAAACCGAATAAACAAACAGACTGATTTGTAACCAATATAAATAGGTTTGGTACTTCTCAAGTACAGTATAAGCTATCAAATCTGTTGTCATGAGAAAGGTGCTATTATGCTACAAAGCCTATCAGGGCGGGAGATTATAAAAGTTTTGTGTTTGAGTCTGAGACAATACTCCATCATCTGTCCTTATTATTGTGAAGGAAGAAATAATCTTATTGATCTATTGCTAAAAGTTGATATTAATATTTTGTTGTTTGGAGATAGCTGCTTAAGGATTTGATACATGTGAACATTTAAATAGTAGATGCTGTACATGCATATATAAAATCAACTTAACGTTTTAATAATAATTAAGAGAGGACCCTGTCTCTTTTCTCAATCCTCTGCGACTGTCATGCCTGGCCATATGTCCTGGGTTGTTTTTTTCTTTGGTTTTCATTTAGTTTCCTTAACTTGCACATTCCTTCTCCTTTTGCTTTATATTTATAGTTTTTGTATAATTAGAAACACTATTTAATTTTATTTAGTTTGCTAAATAGCTTGCCTTTTCTAACTTCTATCTAAATGTAAAGTTAGTCTATTGCCATAACATACATTTTTGAGTTGGGAGAGAAACTAAATAAGCTTTAGCTTTCATTTTAATCCTTTTTCCTTTGTATTGTATATTCTACGTTATATACTGTAAGGTATTCAAAATAAAATATGTTTAAACTAATACTCAATCATCTGATTGGCTGGATTTAAATAAAATTTAAAATAAGACCAATCAGATTGCTTGAGATTTGTCTCAGGCTCAATCCCAAGTTTTATAATCATCACTCCTGATATTGTTTATCTGTGCTCAAGAAAAGCTTGTCTCATTGCATCCATATGAAGAATATAAATTGAAAATTGCTATTGCAGTAGTAAAATGAACTGTAGATCTTTAATTTAGTGTGCTTATGCACTGTATAAACTATGCTGATTTTTAATGTGCCATGTGCTGTATAAAGCAATGTAGTAACCTGATAGATTTTTATATTTCTACTCACATATTTTAATTTTAATCAGATTATACTCTATTTGCATTAAACTTCATTGTATTCATGGTCATATGACCTGTAAAGTGTTGGTGCGCCGTAAAACCCAAAATACAAATACAACTGTGCTAATGCATTGTATCAAGAAAGTACATGTAGATTCTAAATGTGCAGTTTGCATTATTTAACAAAGTATATTCTTTATCAACTATTGCATTTTATAAAAAATGTAGATCTTTAATTTAGTGTGTGAATGCACTGTATAAACTATTTGATTCTTAGTGTGCCATGAGCTGTATAAAACAATGTAGATTCTTAATGTGCATTTACACTGTATAAAGAATATAGAATATATGTTAAACAGTCAGTTTGTTTGTTTATTGGGTGTATGATGAATGCGCAGTTCAAAGTTGTACAAGGATGTTGAGCTTATTATTGTTTATTGGGTTTATCATCCCACCAACAGTATTAAGTTATCTGGAGACTGGTGTCCACATTGAAGCATTATAGTGCCTGTCTTCACTGTGTATAGCATTCCGTGAACACCTGGCATGATACCACACGCAGTCACATTATCCCGACACCGACACTGGGGCCAAACAGTCATGGAACTACCCTTATATTTGCTTGGGTATTAGCAAGGGAGCTATTATACCAGGTCCGGTACTACAAAGTAAAGACATAAACTGCCATGCCCACAGCTCCCTTGTAAGAATTCTATAAAACAAATCACCAACATGTGTGCCATGGGTAGAGCTTTTATATTTGAAGGGGGCCTATATCTACGTGTTTCATCTGTCATCGAAGAAAAGACTGTCCACTGGTCTGGAACTGCTGACACTCGATTGCAGTTTAGTGTATCTGCTGACAAGCTCAATGCACTTTACAGCAAATTTATTTTCTATAATTCTGCCAATATACCTCCTTTTTCAAACACTCCCCACCACATGCAAGCTTTTGATCTTCCTCTTGTGGCCCAGGCAGAAAGATAAATATCATACGATTTTATTTTTTTTGCTGTCTGAGGTAGGCTCACCGCAAAATATGCCACTGCAAAACTTTAATCAACTGATCATAGCTACACAACGTCTCATGGGTCGATCCATCATTTTGAAAAAAATTGCAGTGAAAAAAATTTGATCTATTACAATGGAATAGAACAATGTGCACAGACTTTTGAGATAAATTAATCAGCATGATATCAAGATAATGAATGAAAAAATTAATGATGAGCTGTAATAAATTTGTTTAAGAAGATTTTCTTTTCATGATCTTAGAAAATTAAATGTTCATTTTTTTTTTTTTTAAATTTTAATTGCAGTCAATATTCTTAACAAAGTCAAAGTTGGCTTGTCTTGTTTCTTTTTTACTGCATGTAAAGAAAAAATCTTAAATGTTTGTTTTTGTTAATATCTCACTGATACAACTGTGATAAGATTTCAAATAAACAGTTCAATGATTTGGTAGGAGAAGACCTCAGAAATATGTCTGTGTAGAACCACCGATGCACTGCAGATCAGCTTAAAGACCTCCTCATAAGAGAGTTGTGGCTCCAACTGGGACTCCAATCCAAGTGCTGAGAGGATAAGAAAATACTTATAAATATATAAGATAATTATTGTTTTATCAGTAAAAAGGTGATTTTTCTACATTCTTGATTGCAATTAAGTACTCATCAGTTTTAAGACTTTTTTTTAACACAACCACAATTGTCCAACACTTATGGTCATGAAATCATGAACAGCTACATGGGAAGTGTTATCAGTGTTGTTAGACCCCAGACAAATGTCTGGGTAGAACCACTGGCTCGGTGAAGGTCAGCTAAAAGACCTGCCCGCAAAAAAAGACTGTACCCCCACCGGGACTTGAACCAATATGATTTTGAGCTTAGGGATACAAAAAGTTGGGGATTCTGACAGTTTATAACCTTGGTTGACCCTTCCGTGACCTTTTAAGGAAAGAAATAATGTCTATCACAGGGTTTTATCACACTCTTTAGGCTACTTATCACTTGGTATACATTTCCCACAGAGGGGATATTCACTGAAGTCAAAGATGTGTTTAAACATTATCACTTTTAGATCTTTAAGTCCATAGAAACCTTTTGCACAATAGAAAGTTTTCCCTTAGCTACAGGGAACCGGTAAACATGCTAACGAGGGATTCAGTCAGTAAATGAATCATTAAACTGAATAGAAATTTGTAACAGGTAATCTTAGAAAAATCATTAAGCCATAGTTAAAAATACCAAAATTAAATCACTGGTACATAACTGTAAGTAAGTTAAAAAAATGGTGGATGGGATATGAAGTTTGACTTTATATAGCTTACTCGCCATAATTTTGTTGTTTTCAATCTGTATTTATTAAACAAAATAAAAAGATAATCTATTTTACATTATGTTTAAATACATTAAAAAAAACAGAATATACTTGATTTAAAATCATATCCTCAATCAAATCAAACCCATCAACATACTAACAAGCCACATAATGGTCAGTGGCAGTAAAATCCTACAAAAAGTGAGGCAGATAGAGCAAACCACATTGTATTATAACACTAGAGGTAAGGCTCTGGAGCTTATTGACAGTAAGACATTCATTAACACATATGTGCCGTCAATGGCCACCCCTGGGTACCAAGTCTAGTCCACTGTCAAACAATATTGCAGACACACAAGGTAGGTGCTAATATGGTTGGAAGAGTCACTGTGACCTTGACCCATAAACTGTGACCTTGACCCTACACAATCTATTATAGACCACCTACCATGATAAAATAGTAAAAAACGTGGCTAATCTTGGCCTGCTACTATTTGCTATCAAACATACAACAATAGCTTCATACATTTGAACTCTCCCACTTTTGGAGGGAGACTCTCACTTTTAAGGTTCAAAATTATTTGAAAATGTGAGGTATTTTACAGATTTTCAGAAATCTCCAAACTTGGAGAGATATCTTCCATTTTTTGTTGATATAAAAATAATAAATCTCCCACTTTGCTACATGTTAGCTTTAAGAACTCACTCATGCAATTTCAAAAAAAATATGATGCCACAAAGTAAGTAGCAAATAGTATGCACATTTGTCAGGACATTTTTCACAGGGAGTTGGATAATGGGAAAAAATATTTTAAAGTGAGTTTTGGCCATTTTACTGCAATAACATGAAATCCATACTTTTCTACTCACGGTCTAGAACCCCCTCTTGCTATCTGGTGCAGGAGATAAAATGAGCAGACAATGTGTAACAGAACTCACAGTCTCCATGCAATAGGACACTTACCTGAAAATAGATAAAATAACAATTTAGATGTAAGTTGATATCAATAACAATAGTAATGAGAAGAATGATGATGATAATAATGATGATGATGATGATGATGATGATGATAATGATGATGATGATGATAATGATGATGATAATGATGATGATGATAAAAATGATGATGATGATGCTGATGATGATAATAACAATCATAATCATCATCATCATCATCATCATCTTTACAAGCTTTTATCTTGACCAGCTAAACACAACTTGTTAAGGCATAAGCAAATAATGTTGATCCAGATCAGCATGCTCCTGCTCGGAAGCTGTCTTGTCACAATTTGCAACAATCTGCTGCCTGAGTCGCTATCAAAATGACTGTAGACAGTTTTATATGCATTTATAAGCAAATAAACAAAATAACAACTAATTTTTATAATGACAGTTTTAACAAATGAAGCAAGGGAAGGATAACAAAATTCAGGAGTTTGACGATAATGATAGTACCCATTTAAGTGACCACTTAGAGCAAACCATTGTTGTGGGGAGGCCATTTGGATGGGTTTTTCTCTCCCCAAAATATCAAAGAGACCACCTTCTGTCACCCCATCCCTTTGAAATGACAAACCTCAGAAAAAAAGGACAAAATGAACAGCCAAAAATGTCAGGGACCATAAAAAGCACCAAATGGACTTTGAAATAACTTATAAATGAAGCATTGCTTAAACTATTCAAAATGAACTTTTTGTCAGTTTGTAGTAGTGGCTAAGGTCATATGAATTACTGAAACATGATCTGTGGTAAGAGACATTGAAAAGGCTGGACATGAAATCATTATGTCCCATTTCCAACAGAATGTTAGATGGCTTTTTTGTAAAAAGCCAAACCTCAGATTCACATTTTTGTAAGTCTTGGATGTGAATTTTCAGTTAAAGGTTGTAACAAAGGACTTTTAGCCTTAAGATTTTGACAAAGCAATGTATTTGTGGTGAGTGCTTCTATATGTAAGTTTGTTTGTTTGTTTATCGTCCCAACAAAACCTACTTTGAAAACTGAATAGGTAAAAGTAAATATTTCAATTTTCCCCTAAACCTGCCAATTTTGTTAATTCTTCATAATTAATTTTCCATTTTGTCTTTCAACTAAATGCCCATACACAAATTAACAAATAATACAAATTGCTAGGCAACTGGGAAGCAAATAGTGCAGATCTTATTCCAACAAGAGCTAACTGTTCTAGATCTACACTATTTTACCCTGTGCCCAATTTAATTATGTTTGGCATGTTAAGAGACGACCACTATGTTTAAAGTATACAGTATGATCTGATCTCAGATGCAATTAACGCAGTTTTTCTTCTGTCAATGGAGAACTGTAAACTGCCTTTCATTGAAGACCACCCCCTGGTAAGGTATTGTACTATGGTGTGGGTAAGTTCATACCAATTATCTCAACGTTGACAGATTATTGTCACTGTCAAAATCTTCAAATTACTGTCCACTATACCCAACTTTCCAATTATATCACAGGCACTGTTATAAACGGGCTCAGATTTTGGCATGAAGTATATATCAAGGTTATATGTTTCTTTATTGGGTTTATAGTCTCACCAACAGTATTTCAAATATCTGGAGACAGTGTCCACTTGAAGCATATATACTGCTGCCTTCACTGTGTATAGCATGCCGTGAACATCTGGCATGATACCACACCCAGTCACATTATCCTCACAGCAGGACCAACCAGTCGTGGAACTACCCTTTCATTTGCTTGAGCATTAGCAAGGGTGCTATACCACTAGCATTTTTAACGACTTTGGTATGTCGTGGCCTGGAATCAAACCAGGTTCCTCTCGTACCTGCAGCAGACACTCTACTGATTGCGCTACCAGGTCAGGTAATCAAGGTTATACCAAGCTTTTGCTGGAAGCTCTCTGATCCGGATCTGCACTGTCTGCTCTCCAGTATCATTTAGATATATATTGCAGTCTTCCACAAAACCTAGTGGACCATGACCCGAGTCCACCAAAATGTCTGAGAGTCCATTAAATTTTATAAGCTAAATATACCGACGGTCCACCAAAAATTTTAAGCCACATCATTTTCAAAATTCTGGTTTATTATGAAAGCATATATACTTAACTAAACTAAACAACGCTTTACAGCCTTTTACTGAACCCAACCACTCATAACACCTTGGTTAGCTTACCAAGCTTTTGTGTCAAAATGCCAAAATCATACTGGTCCAGTAAAATTTGGTCCAGTCCAGTAGATATTGCCAGCTTGGTGGACCAAAGATCCAGTGTTCTTAACTTTCTTTAGTAAGTTTGTATATGAACCCTAGTTATATTGGCATGTGGTAATTACTAATTGGCATTTTTTTAACTATTTATTAGGCATGAACAAATTGTTATAGCGGGAAGAAGATAATCCATCTTATCTTTTTCCTTTAGACTTAGAGCACTGGCTGGGCCTTCAAATGCTATATATATAACCCTTAATTGATATGCATGCAATTATAAGATTTATGCAAATACTGTAGATCCAGATCAGCCAGCTCTTTGGACAGGATCCATGCTATATGCTAAGTTTTGTTTTTTGTTTGTTTTTACAGTACATTCCAGCAACCAATTATGATCATTATAGCACAGGGGCACTTATGAGGTGCCCAGGGACTGAACCCAGCCGGTCCATTATACTAACACCGACGAGGCAGGTGTAATGCTGTCACCTTAGCCCTGAGCATTAGGAGGGAAGCCGCTACTACCAACTTTAAAGTCTTTGGTTTGACCCAGCTGGGGTTTGAACCCACAACCTCCCGATCCGCAAGCTGACGCTCTAACACTTGAGCTATTGCGACTGGTCTTTAATGGAGGGTGACCCCTGACAAATTTCTGGGTAAAACCACCAGCACACTGTAAGTCAGCTGGAAGACCTTCCCACATTAATTCCTTCACCCCGAATGAGACTCGAACTCAAGCGGTCAGGGGCTAATCAGACAGAGGAGTTACAAATCCACAACTCTACCAGGACGTCACAGGCACTCCCTTTTATGCTAAATCTCAACCAATATATCTCACTGTCACTGCATAAAGTTGTAAGCAAACAACTAACAAATAGTATGGGTTATTCATAAATCAGCCGAGATAATAACACTTGACAGACCAGGCAGCTATAACCCAGGAGATACTATCTATGTCTAATTGACTGGATTCACTTCCAATTAGGCCATTGATGACAATTATCCCTCTGATAAAATAACCACTCTATAACTTCAGCCATGAATGGGTGACAAGGAAATCTAATAAGTAATTGACTAGACCATGAATGGGACAGAAAAAATGATAAGGTCACATGCAAAGGGTTATAAGTTCATTTAAATTTCTGTCTCATCTTATTATGATCATATCTTAATTGGATTAGCAGGGACATTATCCACAAAATGAGGTTGACTCAATGCCACACATGCAGATTTTTGTTGTTTCGTCTTTATTTATTGTGTTGGATTAAATGTACTTAAAATGCTGGTTTTAGGCAAAAAATTACAAGTGCTAAGTACGACCTGGTAAACTCTAAAAGTGCGAAGTCTGACTTGATAAACTCTTAAAGTGCTAAGTATGACTTGATAAACTCTTAAAGTGCTAAGTGTTACTTGATAAACTCTTATAGGGCTAAGTATGAATTGATAAACTCTTAAAGGGCTAAGTATGACCTGATAAACTCTTAAAGTGCTAAGTATGACTTGATAAACTCTAAAAGTGCTAAGTATGACTTGATAAACTCTTAAAGTGCTAAGTAAGACTTGATAAACTCTTAAAGTGCTAAGTATGACTTGATAAACTCATAAAGTGCTAAGTATGACTTGATAAACTCTTAAAGTGCTAAGTGTTACTTGATAAACTCTTAAAGGGCTAAGTATGACTTGATAAACTCTAAAAGTGCTAAGTGTTATTTGATAAACTCTTAAAGGGCTAAGTATGAATTGATAAACTCTTAAAGGGCTAAGTATGACTTGATAAACTCTTAAAGTGCTAAGTATGACTTGATAAACTCTAAAAGTGCTAAGTATGACTTGATAAACTCTTAAAGTGCTAAGTATGACTTGTTAAACTCTTAAAGTGCTAAGTATGACTTGATAAACTCTTAAAGCACTAAGTATGACTTAATAAAGTTTTATTGAATAGATTAGTTCCAGATCAACCAACTTTCTGATCATTATCTACACTATTTGCTGCTGAATCTCCGTAAAGAATCTTAGTTATTTTTTCTTACTTAAGTAAGGATTTTTTTAGATCTATTGATTTTATGATTGAAATTAAAGTATGTTTCTTAAAACTAAGAAAATACTTCAAAATTTTATTTTTTTATATTTGAAGTTAAAGTATTAAAGTAAATTTTTTGCTAAGATTATATATGAATATGACCCCAGCTATATATACATATTGTTAACTGGCATGTATAGTTTGTTTATGTTTATTGGGGTTATCGTCCCACCAGCAGTATTTCAGTTATCCGGAGACAGTGTACACTTGAAGCAAATATAGAGCTGCCTTTACTGTGTATTGCATGCCGAAAATACATGGCACGATACCACAACCAGTCACATTATCCTGACATTGGGACAACCAGTCATGGAACTACCCTTATATTTGTTTGAGTGTTAGCAAGGAAGCTATACTACTACCATTTTAAACGACTTTGGTATGTCGGGGCCCGGTACTGAGCCAGGGCCTCCTGCTTCTGGAGCCAATGCTCTACCAATTGTGCTACCAGGTCCGGTTCCTGGCATGTATAACTAAAATGTTGCTATACTTACAGACAAAACCAGTGAGGGTAATACTCAGCTTTTGCATGCTAAAGGTTGTCATATGTTATCAATAAACCCAGGATATTTTTGCAATTATAACACCACTTTAGGGTTCGTATTTCTAGTACCAGGCCTAGCAATAAAGCTTCCTTCCTAGATATTTAACAAGAATGATAAGCCAACTTTGTCATTAAATATATCTGAGAATTTGCACTAAATGCAACATAATTGGTACTTATTTAAATTGTCTTGTTAAGACGTTTTTAATGAGTGCCAACATAGTAGGTTTTGAATAAAGAAATACATGATATAAAATTCAGAATTTTATACTTTCTCCTTTTTGTTCTGAACTTGAATAAGGAAATATGACAAAGTCCTTTGAGCATTTCCTGGGGTCAAGCCAAGGTCTGCCCATACCTGGAGCCAATGCAGTCCAGACACATAAATGGTCTCACCCTATCTGAGACTCGAATCCATGAAGTGTGACGGGCAGAGGAGTCAGCTAAATGCTTTGCAACAGGTGCCCCCTCTAACACCTGGTTGATAACTGAATAAACAACTCAAAATTACTTAAGCATAACAATTGCAAGCTGATACTATAACATTAACGACAAAATCATTTTTATGACTCAGCGACAGCATAAAACAAGCAATTAATGGTCTGATTTTAATTGGACATTAATTGATGAAATAATGGATTGTGTCAACTTCCTTTTGGAGGGAGGTTAGTGTAAGGGGTTATAAGATGCATGGGACGTGATGAACATATGGCATGAGAGTATCCATCTAGTTTACACAACATAATGAGGCAATAAATCTCACTAAACTGGTTGAACATTTAGATACCAATATTCCTCATTGCTAACATCAATTATATATCCCAGTGTTCATTCTCAATGATATAGTGAAGACCAATCCCTGCTTAAATCATTAAATTAATTGGATTGACAGAAATGCTTATTTAAATCTTGATTTAATTTTTTTTTGAGGGGAGGTAATGCTTGTTACATTGAAGGGAGAATCACCAAATTTGTAACTCCATGGCCCCTCACAGCCCAGGTTTGAGCTCCAGTTGCTGCACAAACTATCATGTGGGGATGTCTTCCAGTTGACCTAGGGTGCATTGGTGGTTCTGCTAAGATACCTGCTTGAGGCAGGGATGGATCCAGGGGAGGGGGTATGGGGGATGCATCCCCCCACCAACCTGGTAAAAGAGTTGAGTTGTGAAAACACATATATGTTGGTCTGCAGGTAGATAAAATTTAAATATCTGTGAAAATTTTGATAGGACCTTTTCTTATTTACCTATTAAAAAAAATACTAAGCTTTTTAAGAAAATTTTGTCTGTTGACTGCTTAGGTCAAAGTTAGTGTCCCTTACTGTGCATATATATTTAGTATTTAATGTGATAAAGTTAAATGGATCGTAATTCATACCACACATACACCACCCCCCCACACACACCCCAACCCCACCCCCCACCAAATTTTTCTTGCTCGCCCCTGGCTTGAGGTCTTCTACCTCCATCAGTAAGTGGTCTTATCTATAATAATAGTTATAGTTGAATTGCTACTGTGTACCTAAAAAAAAATGACTTCATTTGTCATTAAATTTTTGTTTTGAAGACAGTTTTTATCAACAATGTTTCTGTCATTCAGACAGTGATATTGTTCACTGTATTATAGCTGTATACCCATACATGTAAACTCTCCCACTTTGGAAGAAAGACTCCCACTTTTAAAGTTCAAAGTTATTTGAAAATGATGGGCTGTTTTACACACTTACAGAAATCTCCTAACTTGGAAACAGGTAAGTTCCTTTATATAAAAATAACAAATATCCCACTTTGCAAGTGAAAATCACCAAATTTGGCCTCAGAAAAAAAATTACATGTATGTATACCATCTAAATCAATGTATTAAACATACTGGGATACTTGTGACTGACTGGATAATTTCTTTACTTGTCACTCCTCAGCCAGTCACTGGAACAAAAACTTAATCAGGTCCTCAAGCAGACTTTTATTGTGAGTTATTCTACCCAAGACATTTTCTTTAAAAATCTTTCTCGATTTCATATTTATGTCTTCAACATAACCAAAACTGAGTCAGTGCAAACTAACCAACGCTGCACCAATGATAGCAGAATGCCACGACAATCACATTTACAGGTATTGGTTGAGGTGCAATGTATATAGAACACAAACAAAAGCACAATCTGTTCTCCCATGGTAAATACCAAGGTATTATATATACATGTAATATTATACATTGTATTATGTATATGACCCCCAGCCCCCCCCCATTATGTGCAGACTCATATTTATGTGTCCTAATCACTAGTAGACAGGGAGAATGGCAGGTCAATAAGACCACCCACCCTGACATGGTTATATAAACAATCTCACTATTAGTTACATTACATATTGTGTATAGATGTTTGCTTCATTACAGTTAGAAATTGTACACTTCCCTATAATATTCGCACCATAGTGGTTGAGTCAATGACTAGTAACTGCTTAACCACATGGGTTTGAGTCCTGTTCGGCACGAGGGACTTAACATGGAAAGGTCTTCCAGGTGGTGGTCCTACCCAGACATATGTAAAAGGTCTTCCCCCTCCAAAATAGCTTGAGGTTGCTTCAATGATCATAACTTATCACTGCAATGTTTTTAAAAAGTAAAAAGAAGAAAATATCTATATGTATAAACTGTATACAAAATGTACCTCCCTACTGTTACTACAATAGGAGCAGAGAAGGTGAGCCCCCATTAGGATTCAAACTACAGACTTTCTCAGTACGAACAAGTCATACTGCCAAGTGAGCTACAATGAATCTGTGAATGAAATGGCCACACAACTCTCTAGTTGCAATCCCATCTTGCTCATTAAGGCCCCCTGGTAAGGGGTACACTGACTATATAAGGAGGGATTAGGCACCGACCAGGTATGTTAATCTCCTCTAATCCAAGTCAACGACTTCACTAATCCTATACCTCACATAACAGGGGGTCCTTGTTAGTGACCATCTGGACAAACCATCAAAATATGCTAGCTGTTGACTGTTCATAAGACTTTTGAGTATTTACATATGTTTGTTTCATCACTCCAATACTGTTATAGTTGTAAAAGCAACAGCAATCAATACTAGCAGACGAAGGTCCCGTAAACCTTAGAAATTGTCTGAGTAGAACTAGTGGGGCACAGTAAGAGAGATAGATGACCTCCCCTCATTGTAATCAAATTTAACTTAATACCACTATAATAAATACAGATGAAATGACAGCTTTTTTTTGTGCTTTTTTTCATTACCTTGGTATGTATAGACTCAAAAAAATGTGTACACAATAAAAATTCTTAGGGTATACTCATAACTGACTTCACACAATGAAAAAACAATTAAAGACTCATTAGAAAACAATCAGGATTATTGTTCCGCAGGTAGAATAAAACCTCCAGCGCTACCTGTTAACATTGTGACATGGGATCATGACTCCCTATCATCATTCTTGAGGTGATGAGACGCTTGATAAAGCCAACAAGCATAGTGTATGAATCAGATCAAGCACCCAAATGACTTGGATCAGTTACATGCAGTTACGACAATTGACCGATTCTTGTCATTGAAGAATTCATGCCTATCAACGCTAAACACAGACTGCCTTTTGACTGACAGATCCCTAGTCAAAGGGGTGACACTGAACAATCAGTGAACAATGTCCTACAACTGCAAAAGGTAAACATATTAGACAGCGAGGACCAGAGGCCCACTATCAGAGGACGATCTAAAAAGTGAGCCGAGGATTATTGTATGCCCAGAATGCCTCAGTAGGTCACGGGTCCTCTTGAGTGACTGTCAAAACTTCAGTTCAAGATCACTGAGTTGAATGATCTTGGTTTACTTTCTCTGTTAACTGCCAGGCCAGGCCAAGCTAGTAAAAGTACCAGGTTATGAATATTATTTATGTGTAAATGTTCTTTATTTGCTCAAAATCACATCAACAATATCTTAATCTTTTGTAGTGTTGTTTTTTTTTTAAAATATATCACAGTGACCAAGTATGATCGTTATAGCGACATCCAGCTATTTTGATGGAGAAGACACCAGACAGATGTCTGGGTAGAACCACAGGCGCACCACATGGCAGTTGGAAGCCCTTCTTACATTAAATTCCTTTGCCCCGCATGGGACTTCAACTTACTCTGTGAGAGGCTATAAGCAGTCAGAACAATGCAATTCATCAAAAATCAGTACAAGAAGATAAGGTGATTCATTTAGTGGTGTATAAAAGTTTTTTTTTATTAACTGAACAAAGATGTCAAAATGAAAAATACAAAACATATACCACATTACTGCCATTGTTATACCAGATATAAAAACAACAAACATCTGCAAACCAACCATGAGAAAGCCCTTTGATGGAAGTAAGAAATATCAACTCATGGCCACATGTTAATGGCTGAACTTCAAACACATTCTTTCTTGCATTCTACCACTAAGCTGAAACCGAACTCTGTGATGGGAAATAAGTAACTAACTCATTCCTAATGTCACTTCCGTCCCAGGTTCTTGAAACCTAGTCAGGATCAACTTACTAATTTGTATTTTAATCTCGTAAGTCACTGTAACAAGGTAACAAGTTCCCTACTACCAAAGTAGTCTGGTTTCTTGCAACATGACCATATTACAAACTGTTGAGTCAACAGTAGACTATTCTAACTAGGTTTTTGTTATATTAAGCGAAAAGGTAAAAAAAACTTGTAAATTTTCAGGAAGTGAGACAGAAAATATCATTTTTGACCTTGTATTTTAATAAAACAGTGTTTAAGGCTTTTATTATTATTAGGAGATGTTTAAGTCTTTGTTAAATAGATGTATTTATATTGCAAATGTTTGCAGATAGAATAGTTTGGCCTCTGAATTAAGTTAGACTAGTCTTCCATTGACTTATCAAAATGTGCTAAGCATATATCCAAGAATACAATTGTTGTCAAAGGTAAGGATTCTTCATAGAAAATAAATGTTGGAAGTGCCATGGGGTGTCCAATCTAATGTAACTGATCCTCACCATTCAGTGTCACCTGCTACAATGGGACAGTGGAATAGACAGATTTATGGCTTATATGACTGAACCCAGATTTAACAGCAGTTAAGTGAATAACCATGCTCATTTTTAAATATTTGTTAATTATCTTGTGTAATGATAGCAAAGTTAAGACTTACCAGCTCCCAGCAGTAAGCTGGCTGATCTAGACCTATACTTTTTGCCTTTAAAGATATTGCCTACCAGGTTAAGAGTTTATCAATGGTGGAAAAGATTGATTACCTTTAAAAGTTAGGGAGAGAATTTTTATCCTGTTACATTTGTTTAAGCAACCCTATCAACAAGGTCCAAAGCAAAACTATTTGAGAAAAAAAAAAATCATGAAAAACCTTTGAATCATACTTGACTAGGTATGAATTATGTATAAAATTAAAGATCCTGATCAGACAGCTTCTGCAGGGACTGTCTTACCAGTTTGTTTTAATGTTTTGGGGGGGGTTTACCATCCAACCAACAGTATTTCAGTTATCTGAAGACAGTGTCCACTTGAAGCAGACATAGTGCTGCCTTCACTGTGATTGCATGCTGTGAACACCTGGCATGATACCACACCCAGTCACATTATCCTGACACTGGGCCAACCAGTCATAGAAACATCCTTTTATTTGCTTGAGTGTTAGCAAGGGAGCTATACCACTACTATTTTTTACGACTTTGGTAAGTTGCGGCGTGGGATCTAATCCGGGGCCTCCCGTACCTGCAGCCGATGCTCTACTGACTGCGCTACCAGGTCCAGCGTGTCTTATCAGTATCTGCTTATCTGCGCCTTTTCAGTGCTAATTCTGTTGCAAATGGTCTATTAATCTGGTGGTGAGATTGTTAGAAAAAAAAAGCAATGACATGATAAATGGTTGCCATGGTATCAACATGTATATTACAATGTCTTTTAACTAAGAATAAAACAGTTAATATCATGTTATATGTAGATGGTATTTTCTGTGTAACAAATTGTTTGCTGAAAAAAATTGGATAGATGTATATTTTAAAAAAAAAAAAGTTAATACTTAACACACATCAACTCCTATTTTCAGTTTTATTATTTTCTCATTAATTTTGTTCAATGAAATAAAGACAAACCCCAAAACAAAACACGAAATTGGAGAGAAGATATATTAGGTTAATAATGATTGTTGAAATGTTAAATTATTATCAATGATTTTTATCATGAAACTCAGTGAGACGTGTGTGTAGACCATAACACATACTTTTGCCACCTTTTATGTGTTTTTAATGTGTTTCTCCTCCACCTTTTATAGCCATATTATGCTGAATGCTAGTCAGACATGCTGAGCTTTCTTTCACCCGAACAACCACAGTCAGTCGAAAGTGAGCACTGCTGACGGAGGAAACATTAAAATAATCTTTATAATGATCATTATACATCATTTAATGCATTTGATATTTTACAGATTGTATTTGCACTTCAACTTTAAGGTTAACTTCAAACTTGCTAAGCACAAGTTTTATCAAGCATCATATAGATCAGATCAGTCAGGTTGGTATTACTGGAAGCTGTCTGGGCAGGATCTGTACTCTTTGGTTAAAGTGTAGTTTTTTGTTACATCACACCAACACAATTATGGTCATATCAGCGATATGCAGCTAATTATTAGTCGAGGAAGAGCCAAGACTTATTTCTGAGCAGAACCACCGGCACAGGTAAGCAGGAAAATCTCCCCACATGAAAGTTCTCCCCCTGACCAGGACTCGAAACCATGTGAAGGAGGGCTGAGGAGTTACAAGTCGATGACCCTAACAGCTCAGCCATGGGCACCAATTGTACTTTTAGTAAATGAATCTATCAAAATATAAGAATTAGCTTTAAGCTTAACTTTTAATGAAAAAAAAATCTTTATTAATTATGGCTGAGGGAAAAAGTAAGTAAACTCAACCCACATTTATCCCTCTACACTGCTTCCTGGGTAGAACCAGTACTTGACAATAAACACTGTGGCAATGTGCCAAGTTAAAATGAATCATTATAACATTTAATAAAATGCTTCAATCTTCCCTATGGCAGGGAATGTTGCCTCCAGACAACCCGCAGATTGACTGATAGGATACCAAAAATGTGTGCATGTTTTACTTATATCAGACATTCTGCACCTGCAGAAATATGCTGCGCTGTTGCACAATGACATGAATTAAGTCAAGAATCCTACAGAAATTCGGCACTAAATTATGCATTTTCTGCCCTTGGGAGCATCCCACACCAAAACGCTCGCTTGCGACAAGCTCGTCACAAGTTTGCGACAAGTTTGCGCAAGCTTGCCGCAATCTTAATAAGATTGCATTTCTTAAATATTATGGTTGCGGATGCGAGCACGCTCGCTTGCTTGGAAATTAAGGTTGCGGTTTGGTTTTGTTCGCACACTTCTCGCAATCTTAAATACCATTAAGATTGCGAGAAGCTTGCAGCCTTGCAAGCTTGTAATCTTCTATTCCATTAAAGATTGCGATAAGCTTGCGGTCTTGCAAGCTTAAAATTAATTAAATTTAACATTAGGATTGCAGATAGGTTGTGGTCTTACAAGCATAAAATTATTCCAAGACATTAAGAAATTTATTTTGTATTTCTTTAAATAAATAACATTGAAAGAGAACTTTGCATGACCAGTTCAAACAAAGATTCTGGTCAAGTTCTGTGAAGATTAGGCCCCCAAAAAGTCTTGTTCTCAAGGTTTTTATAGATTTGACTAAGTCACCTACTTTTTGATCATGTGACCTATTTATTAACTTATCCAAGATTTCATACAGACAAACATTTAATGACATTCTGACCAGCGTTGGTTAAGATAGGATCAAAACGATGGCCTTTAAAGTGATTACGAGCAAATTGTTGATGCAGCTAGATGGACAGTTGGTTATGAGAAAAGCTCGGCTGAATGTGACATAAAATAGCTCAAAATACATTGTACTAATTGCCAATTTTTTAAACTTTATTTTGTCATTATTTATTATTAAACAGATCACACAACCATATACAAAACAGATCCAGACTTACTCTCCCTAGAAAGTAACAATACTTTACTCCTGTCTTGAGTTATTTATAGAAAATCCAAAATATATTTTATAACTTGTCTTGAGGACAATTGATCCCTTAGGCAATTCTAAACATATTCTTCTCATGAGATAGCTAGTTACCTACTTAACTTGATCAATCCTCAAAAAAGAAGATAATGAACAGAACAAAATAAAATGTATTTAGTAACAGTGACTCAGTCCATCAAACTAATGGACAACAAAAACAATTCCAAACTTGGGTATCCCATAAACAAGCTAACTACCAAATTTGATATCAATATCTACATCTGATATCAATATATATCCTGACTAGACATGGAAAGCAAACTGCTAATTGAGTTACAGTGACCTTGACCTGACTGATCACAAAAGCAATATTTAACTATGTTATCATTTAAGACAGCTACAAAACATATGGTAATAATAGCTCAGTAAAAAAATGATCCAATTCCAAAGAAGTCAGTTTTTTTATAACTTTTTTGTTGTTGTCTTTCGAAAACCTGGTCAAGTAGATCTACAGTCTAATATCTAATATGACAAAAAAATACAGAACAGACAGTAGAGTGTCATGTTAAAACCACTCTAACTTTATTGGGAATGTGAATAAACACCATTTAATAATACAAGTTTGAAAGTCGCTTTTACGGTGATTCAGTAAAAGTCAATCGTAACTTTCGGAAAAAAAAAACGAAGAAATCGCCGAGGGGTCCCGATTTACACACAGTCTACACGTCCGGCCGCGCCAATTTTCAACGAGATGCAAAAAATGTGATGAAAAAGATGAAAAAATCGACTTTCCTTCACTGGACTGCTAAGCAGAGGTGAGACATTGATCTACTTAAACAAGTATAAGAAGCAACACATTTTAAATCAGGTTTTCTTAACGTAGTAAGTTTAGTACATAAACGGTTTAGAATGCAAAATTAACGTGTCAAATATTTTCGCCATTTTTTTTTCATTTCTTATCACAAACGTTTTCTGAAACCGTTGACTTTTACATAAACATTTGTTATCTACTGTATATTTAATTTATGCTTCAGTTAGAGTTGATAAGGTTCTGACAAGTTCGAACGTAAGACATTTTTGTAATATTGTTTTTTTAGAGTGACCCGATTAACGGTAATATCCAGTTACCGGATATTTCTGAGTTTACACAGGAATACATTTCATACTATAGGAATAAAGGCACATAAAACGGTTTCAAGTGGCAACACAATATTTTTGTTGTTGATTACATTGTTGTGTTAAAAAATAAATTTAGGTCACCGGTAATTGATATCTAAGATAACTTGTACATGATGGTTGAGCACATCATTAACTGTGTTTGCTTGTATGGTATTGCCACTCATGTAAAGTATTTTATTTTCTGTGATAGTTTGAAACAGCCAGATGCAAGTGAACAAAAAAGAATCGGAATTGCAGACTGATGTCAATAAGGAAGTCAGTGAAGAGCAACGCATGGATGACAGACAAAAGTTGAAAAGGTACAAAGATAACTATGCAGCATTTTGACCATTTGTACCAGTTATTGTATTAATGCATTTGCTATTTTTTAGCATTCACAGTGTTAATCATTAATTGCATGGCACAGCTGTTTGTACATGAAGTTGTCATTGTTGGGAAATCATGTTGTTTTGATTTTGTAAATGTTTATTGTTACATTGCACTGACACATTTATGGCCATATTGGTGACGTCCAGGTAATTATTGGTGGAGGAAAACCTCCCTAAATGAAAGTTCTCACCCCGACCAGGACTCGAACCCACGCGGTGAGGGGCTGAGGAGCTTCAAGTCAGCAAGTCTGTTTTGATTGCATTATTATAATATTAAAATTAATTAGTATATTTTAAACTTAAATTTCCTTTGTTCTCTGTATTCACTTACATTAATAAAAAAAAATCTTGCTGTAATAACTTACATTTTGATTTTACTGGCTTTATCTGTAAGTGTGTTTATGGTTGGCCTGGTGTCAGGATAATGTGACTGCGTGTGGTATCATGTCAGTTGTTCACGGCATACTATACACAGTGAAGGCAGCACTATATCGGCTTCAAGTGAACACCGTCTCCAGATAACTGAAATACTACTGTTGGTGGCACAATTAACCCAATAAACAATCAAACCACCAACAATATTTAATTTATTTGAAGACAGTGCTCAATCGAAATCAATATAGAGCTGTCTTTACTGATTATAGCATGCCATGAACACCTGGCATGATACACCCAGTCACATTATCCTGACACCTGACTGACCAGTCATAGAATTACCTGTCTATTTGCTTGAGTATTAGCCAGGGAGCAATAACACTACCATTTAACATGACTTTGGTATGTTGCAGCCCAGACTGAACCCAATGCCTCTAGTACCAGGAGCCAGCACTCTACTGATTGCGCTACCAGGTCTGGTGTTTAATTTTACCCCTTTGTGCATATTAATGCTTATAAAGTAACCAAGATAGTATTTCGTTAAGTACTTGATAGTTCAGCATTTCTCGGCTCAGGCTTTAAACATAGAAAATATGGGGGTGCTTTTGCCTATAGCTCCTGTTATTTGTTGCTGTTTTCAAATTGCTGTTTTAAAGAATAGGCAAGTTTGCATCATGACCAGAGCTGTAAAAGTTTGTGTCAGCATCTAAATTTTTTTTTTGTTTATTTCAGGGTGTCCACTCTCCTATATTTTCCTATAAATTCCTATATTTTGACAACTCTCTTATTTTTTCCTATATTTTCCTATAATTGACCTAAATTCCTATAAATTCCTATATTTTTACAAAAATTATAATGGGTAAGCTAAGAAAAATGTATTTTGAATGAAAATATTTGTTAAATGTGCCCAGGAGATCTTTTAATATCCTACAGAGGGCTATGTAATAGAAATTTCTTTCAGAATACAACATTCTACAGGTGTGGCAACCCTGCCCAGTCCAGCCCATTTGTTTCTATCTTAATAACCATGTTCAGGTATTTTAAGATAGAAACAAAAGTCCTTAAATATTTCAGAAGTATTGAAAGATATTTTCTTGCAGGTTACAATAAATTTGACTGTCATTATCCATGGTAAACTGTAAATATGCCAAGTGAAAAAAACAAAATTCAGTCAGAGATGGCTGGAGGAAAAAGATGCCAACGGAACTCAGATGAAGGAATGGTGTATTCTCGGCAATACAGAGTACTCTGGAAGATGTGTAGTTTGTAAAACTGAAATAAAATGTGACAACAGTGGCGTGAAGCAACTGATCCAGCATTCTAAAGGCAATCAGCACAAAAAACTGTACAAGACAATTCTCTCATCATCACAAACAAAGTTAGTGTTTAAAACTGTTTCTGTCCCAGCAGCTGATCCAGGCACATCTAGGGAGCAAGTCCCATCTAGTAGCAAGTCAAAAGAAGAGTCGAAACTTTTTTTCTCTTTTCCTGGTGAAGATGTGCTGACTGCAGAAATCATTTGGGCTGTAAAATGTGCAAACTCAAACATCAGCTTTAGAGCCAGTGATGGTATATCTGACACATTCAGAGCCAAGTTCAAGTGTCCAATTGCTGATGGATTCAGTGTTGGGAGGACCAAACTCTCATACATGTTAACAGTTGGACTGCACCCTGCCTTCTCAAAAGCTCTGCTTTATGATGTGAAAAACTCTCAGAGCTGCTACACTATCCAGTATGATTTAACGACCCAAGCTCAAGTAAAAAAACAGATGGACCTCTTAATCAGATACTGGTCCCCAACACATGATGAAGTGTGGTGTAGGTATTACCGATCTCTATTCTTCAGTCACACAGATGGTAAGACAGTAGCTAGATGCATGTATGCTGCATTGAAGGAAGATGGATTCCCGCTGGAAATGCTGATAGCTTTAGGTAGCGATGGCCCCAATGTAAATAAGACCATAAACAGAGAGCTGTCAAGTTTGATAAAAGACACACATCCTGGATGGCAAGGTTTTCTAGATATCGACACTTGCAATCTATGCACAATGCATTTTGCAAAGGAAAAAATGAATATGGACAAGATGTAGAAGACTTTGCCTTGAGTTTGTTTGGTCTCTTTAAAGTTTCAGCAGGTCGACGGGAGGACTTCAAGCAAATACAGGTGAATATGAATCTCAATGAAGAGCTTTTCATCAAGCACTCACAAGTACGCTGGTTAAGCATAGGTCCTGCACTGCAGAGGATAATTGACCAGTGGCAAGCCATCTGTGCTTATGTTGCTCAGTTGGAGAAGGACCCCAAAACAGTTCCAAAAAGTGTCAACTTCAAGCTGATCAGAGATGCCATTCACAAACCAGATATGAAATTTAAGATTATATTTCTGTTGTCTGTCATTCCATTGTTTGAAGAATTCTTGAGAGAATTTCAGAGTGAGCAGCCTTTGATCCACATCCTGTACACTAGAATGTCAAGCTTTTTGATAACTTTAAGAAAATGAGTAGCACTGGTGTCCACATGGAAATACTAGGTGTGAGGTCATTTTACTGTACAGTGACAAAGTATTTGATTAAACGACTCCCTCTACAGAATGCTGTCCTGAAGTCAATTACATGTATGACCCCATCAAAGCGATTTGCAGATACTTCACTCACTGAGGTTGAAACACTAGCACGACAGTTTGGATACCCAGAAAAGACAATTGTCAACATCAAGGATGAATGGAAAATGTACATGGTAGATGATGACTTAGGCTTTAAAGCTCCTGCCAGAATTGATCACTTCTGGAGAGAAGTAATGAACAGCAAACACTCTGATGGCAAGAGGAAGTACAGAGTTCTTCATGAGCTAGCAAAAAAGGCTCTTGTGCTGCCCCACGGTAATGCAGATGTTGAAAGAAGTTTGTCAGTCAACATTAATGTTGTCACTGTCGATAGGCCAGCAATTGGTGAGAAAACAATCAAAATATCAGAAGTGATCCTGTGAAAGAATGTCCACAAAGTGTGCCAATCAACAATGAAGTGTTCAGTTATGTGAAAGCAGCACACAGAAACTATCTTGAAAGAATACAGAAAGAGAAAGAGGAAAAAGAACATCAGAAAAAAGAGAGGGAATGAGAACATCTGGAGAATAAGAAACAGCAAGAACAGAGGAAAGAGCAACAAGAAAGAACAATGTCTATGTTGGATAAAGAGAAAAATCTGTCCAAGGAAGAAGACATTATAAGAGGAAAACTTTTAAGCTCTGAACTCTTATTGTCAGAAGGAAATTCTAAGCTGAAAAAAGCTCTTGAGGATGAGGACATGCAGTGTGCAAGTGTAGCTCAGATGATGATCTCAACAGCCAGTCCAAAAATTGAGAAACTGAGGAAAGAGATGGATTCTTTAAGAAGTTGAAAAGAGAAAAAGAAAGATGTTAGAGGAGACAATTGAAAGCAAGAAGCAAAAACTGATGACAAATGCATCTACCTCCAAAGCAGCTCAAGAACCATCATCTAGCTCTGTGAAACACAAGGGTAAAGGCAAGAAATCATCCAGTGGCATGAAGAAATAAGGCCATATTTTTAACTTGTTCCTGTAAAGTTGTAAACACAGTCTTTCATGGCAATTTACATACAAAGATGGCATCTGATCATTTGTGCTGGTGATTTAATTGAGTTAGATTGGAATAGATGAACTCTCTAGGACTTGCCATTTTAAAGAATGTACATTTGTGAACACAAAAGTATGTGTTTGTATTGTGCCATGTAAATACTTGCACTTTTTTCATTTTAATTCACTGTTTTTTTTTAGTTATTCTCTTCCATCTTTTAGCGTGATATCAATGGACAAATAACCAGTGATTTGTTAAAACTTAAGTATGTGTTCAGTTGACTTTGATTTGGGTAAATGTTCTCTTTTGTCCAAGAAGGATAGAACCATTGCTAACTGTAGTACATTTTTAAGCATAAGAAACTAGTATTCATAGTGCAGCATACCTGAAGTTTGTTACTACAACTAAAGTTCAGGAATTAATATATTTTGTCAATTTTCATTATTGTTATGGTATGATCTCTGTTATGTCCAAGGAGGACTTCTTACACTGTGTTGCACCCATTTTTTACCAGTCAAAATATGATTGTGAACACTGTATGATCAGTCGGTTTTAAGTCTATGTTTCACATGGTGTTTAGTTTAAAACTTGCATATATTTTACAATTTAGATATTGTCTGTTAATGTTTTGTTTAAGTAAAATAAAAAAGGGTGTAGGGAGTGGAGGAGGAGGCTAAACCTACACAGGCTTCTTGTTTTCTGATTCCTATATTTTCCTATATTTTGGTTATAAAAATTCCTATAATTTGAAACCATTCCTATATTTTGGTGATAGAGAACCAGTGGACGGCCTGTTATTTCCGTTTTTTGGTAAAATTTCCAATCTATTTCTTTCAATCTTTGAACACTTATCTAAATAAAAAAATCAGGTAATGAATAAATAAATTTAAATAATGCAGAATGTTGGATTTTTTTTCTTTTTCAGATGTAATTGGAGAAAAAATACATTTGCTGTGCATGTAAGAGGAAGGATGCAAGATTCTCTCAAGCAGAACTGGAGTTGTCATCTGAGAAATCAACAAGAACTGACTATGAACTGTTTTTGAACACAATACCTGTGGTACTATTTTTTGATTGCATTGTATGTATTTTATTCTTAATGATAAATAGATACTTAAGTTTGATTTAATCAGTTAAAATCCTATTTGCTAGACCCCCGAAAATGGCTTGTCATGCTTTCTCATATTAATAATAAGTGCTTAGCGAGCTATGGGTTAAGAATATAAATTAATTGATAAGCATCTTTTATTTGTTTCCTTTAATAAATGACCAATTGTTCTTTGAGTTTTTTGCCATTGTCTTTATTTAAAGTGGAATATATTTAGTATCTTTCTGTTGTGTTATTTTCCCTGTAAATTTTTTGTTGTATCAGATTTTTAGGTGAAAACCACAAATGTTATCTAGTGATTTTATTTATGTCAATCTATCCACAACCTTATCCACTCAACGGATTTGATCAAGCCAAGAAAAAAACAACCCACAAGCTTGGGATGATCAAGCTATTAAGTGAACAATCCTGCAAGCTTGGGATGATAGCGCAAGCTTGCAAGCGTGCCAAACCGCACGCATGGGATAAGTGAGCAAGCGAGTCAAACCGCTCGCTTGGCATGATTGCGCAAGCTTGCAAGCGAGCAATCATGCTCGTAAAGGTTCCTATCGCAACCTTGCAAGCTTGCCAAGCGTGCAAGCGAGCTTCTAAGCGAGCCAAACCGCTCGCTTGGCATGATTGCGCAAGCTTGCAAGCGAGCAATTAAGATCGTAATGGTTCCTATCGCAACCTTGCAAGCTTGCCAAGCGTGCAAGCGAGCTTCTAAGCGAGCCAAACCGCTCGCTTGGCATGATCGCGCAAGCTTGCAAGCGAGCGATCAAGCGAGCAATCAAGATCGTAATGGTTCCTATCGCAAACTTGCAAGCTTACTTTTAAGATTGCGGCTTTCTTATCGCAATCTTACCGCAAGCTTAAATAAGATTGCAACACGCTTGGTTGCAATCTTACCGCAATCTTGTCGCAAACTTGTCGCAAGCTTATTTAAGCTTGCGGTTTTGGTGTGGGATAGCAGTATCGAAAATCTTACCCACAAATAATGCAGTTTTGCAGCTTTTTACATAAATCACGTATATCTAAACATTTTTTGTTGTTGCTACAACACAATGTCCAACTGTGAACGGATAATAAAAGACACAGGAGGGGGAATATAATTTTCTATTTCCAACCTCTGTTTCAGAGATTTTGTTATAATTCAAATATAAACTTATTTTAAGCATATTTATGAGCCAAATTCTCCATTTAAACAGGCTATATATTGCTATCATTAACTTTTTAAGTGTTCATAAGAATTGTGAGTTCAAATTACCTTGTCGACATTTCTGGTAGTCAATTCTCTCCTGACACAGCAGTGTCACACCAGTAAAGATATTACTGGAAAAAGTCCCAAAACAGAGAATTGCTAAAGCATAAAAAATTGACTTAGATGTTATAGACGTGATCCTATTGCAAGGTATGAAGTCTTGCTGAGCATGCTACACCACCAGTGGAAATGTTATTCAAATTTTTGTTTATTGACTTTATCGTCCCACCAACAGTATTTCAGTTATCTGGAGATGGTGTCAACTTGAAGCAGATATAGTGCTGCCTTCACTGCGTATAGCATGCCATGAGCACCTAGCATGATACCACACCCAGTCACATTATCCTGACACCGGGCCAACCAGTCATGGAACTACCCTTTTATTTGCTTGAGCGTTAGCAATACCACTACCATTTGAACAACTTTGGTATGCCGTGGTCGGGGATCGAACCTTGGGGATCCTGTACCTGGATTATTTAAATGTGTTGGGATATGTACAATATAGAGCTGGCTAAAAACAAATTGCCACACCAAAATCTGCAGATGTGATTACAGCAGTGTTTATTTTTGTTTAAATAGATATATTAATTTAACTTTAATAATAGGAGAACTATACATAAAACTTGTACTTTTTAATAAATCAATGCAAGGGTACTTTAATTAAAAAAAACTGAATCAATTTTTTTTTTAAATCTAATTTTAATTACCTGACCTGCCTCATTAATATTCATGAGACAGGCGCATGAGGTGTGACAAGGCTTCAATGAGGTAGACTGAGCCATTTACCTGTGTGAATGAAAGTCTTACCTGTTCTGTACAGGTGAGTGATTCATTTTATATGGACTGCTGTGCAGCTCTGCAGTATAAACTGGTTTCAAGACAGGGCTGCATCCAATATAATGGGAAGATATCCACAGTTAGAAGATTTCAAGCAGACTCAAAGACCACTGATAATATGACATGCGCATATTAAACCGTGGACTAGTTCTATCATTAATAACCCAGAAGGAATGCTTATCATAATATTACAAGGACATAAATCAATAACCAGACAAATGCTAAGAGACTCCTCAGAAAAAAAAGGTCAGATCAGGATCTTCCGGCAAGATCTGGCAAATCTACATCTTTACTTTTTCCTGAGCTTGATCAAGTAAGTATTAGCGAAATAAGTATTTTTGGGTTTTACGGCACAACGACACTTGAAAACCAAAATTATAGTTTATGTGTACCTAAAACATTTTTGATGGCAAAAATCCAAAGTTGACATGTCAATAAAGTGTGATATGTATGTTATAAAACAATTTTCTAGTTACCCTACCTCAGCTTGATAAAGTCATGATAAGTAAAATAAGAGATTATGTTTACTTAATCCTTATCTTGCTACATTGAATAATTACCCAGACTTTTTTGTGGTCATATTCTTACATCGATATGCAAAGGTGCCTGGACATGAGGGATGGGACTGGGATGGGATTTGCGGGCATTTTTACTGATACTGTGCAGCGGCATTACTATCATTATAGCACAGGGGCACTTATGAGGTGCCCAGGGACTGAACCCAGCCGGCCCATCATACTGACACTGACGAGTGAGGCGTAATGCTGTTCCCTTAGCCCCGAGCATTAGAAGGGAAGCCACTACTACCAAATTTAAAGCCTTTGGTTTGACCCGGCTGGGGTTTGAACCCGCGACCCGCGATCCGCAAGCCAACGCTCTGACACCTGTGTAATTGCAGCCAGTGCCTGGACATGATGCTAGAATATCAGCTGCAAATAGTGCACATCTTCATCAGACATTTCCCAGCAGGAAGCTGTCTGATCAGGATCTGAACTATTTGTCAAAGTTGTATACATACGTGTTTAGGGAGGTAAGGGTTATTACCTGTGTACTGTAAGAGCAAAAAACAAAAGTTGATGTGCCAATAAAGTGTAAAATGTATGCTATAAAACAATTTCAAGTAATTTTTAATTCAAGTGGGACTTAAGATTGGCAATTTGAACAGGTGTGTAGTAAACAAAATACTTATGATATTAACTGTTATCTAACAAGTTTTCAATGCTGTCTCTAACATCTCAGACTGTCTGGTTTCCACAAACACGTATTTACACTCTGGACACATAGTAACATAAAGCTGAGTTGTAACAAGAGCTATCTAAAGACAGAACACTCCACTATTTTTCAGTGCTATACAGTATAACTGTTGTTTTGTGTGTGTGTGTGTGTGTTTTTCAATAAATGGATCTTAACAACAGCCTTAACCAACTCTGGAAGATTCTAAGTCAAAACATTTTGTGCCAAAAAAAATGACCTGCACAATAGAAATGAGTTCCATTTGATTTCATATTGATAGTGAACATGTATTGCAAATTTACCTGGACTATTCTCCATCGTTTTTAAGAAAATAACCCTAACAAAAAAGTTAACCAATATACCTACAACAGCTGACTGACACTTATGCTGACCAGCGGTTGTTGATATTGGCTTGACTATTTTTCTTATAAAAGGGGAGATAAAAAGGTAGATATTCTAAATATCCATTCAGTTCTTTTATTATTGCATGGGTAGTATAGCCCCCATAATTTACTTGGGATGCTGCTATATGAGATTGTTCTAGAAGTCCTGTGAAAGTTCAAACACATAAATACGTCACACATATTATTTTACCACTGTTTTCATTTGATCCTGTAACCAATACACCAACTATCACACTCTCTACCTGTATATTGTGTAATAATAGTTACCTGTGTGATACTACAGTAACAACAGCACTGACCAGTGATCATGTGTTAATCTGTAAGCTTCTATGGGAAAGTGTTTGGGTGAGTGGTGTTTATGACTGCAGCATGGGTTGTGTGTGTGAGCTTCATGTTTAAATAGGTTCAACCAGAACCTAATCTTTCAGTCTTCCTCCTTCACAGAGTTAAATCCCTTTAGCATTTCAGTAGGTGAGAAACATGTATTGTTTTCTTTTGATTCTTTCAAAGAAGACTATCTGATTATATTTATAAGATCTTCCAGTGAAGGTGATAGAACATAATATTTACCCAAGAAAGTTCATGTTTAATAAGGCATAATTTTTTGGTATTATTCCTAAATAATGTATTTTTTGACCAACATGAGGAGAAAAAAAAAATGTAATGTCAAAGGGTATCATTACAGGTTGCTAAAAATGTCTATATGTGAATTTAACAAGAGAAAATCATGTGAGGCATAATATCATTAAAAGGTGCTGCACAATATTACACACATATCCAAGACCCACCTAATTCTCTTAAAAGCATCCTCTGATAACATCTTCCTGCTGCGAATGATGGAGTTCCAAAAAGCTTCAAGACAAATATCTACAGATTTTCACAATAGAATCAGTATTATCATTGTAGGGCTGCAAAAATCTTCACAATAATGTCTTGTTCATATCTAGGCTTTTAGAAGTTATTCCCAGCATAGGCACTCCAGGTAGTCTCATTCTGCTGTAATATTCACCAACCATTCTTAGGCAAGAATTGCTCAAGTCACGGATTTCTGGACAGAATATCTTTTAAGGCTTTTTAATGCAAGTACTGTTTGCATATCTTAAATTTTGCAAAATGCTTTAATTTTATTGCAATGAGATTACAATCACTTTACATGGATAGAAGTGTATTGGTATTTATACAATACCAAGCTAACTAGATGTGGAATAAAGCTTAAAAAACTGTCCTCTAGCAAGGGAGCATTATCACTACAATTTTAAATAGGGCACCTATGGCCGGGTGGGAGAGTTGCAGACTTGTAACTCTTCTGAATGCTCGCCTCTTACCGCGTGGGTTCGTGTCCCAGCCGGGTCTAAAGACTAGAAGTGGGTGGATCTCCCAGCTACCCTGCGACAGTCCACAAAACTATCTGGGTGCCGCTATAATAAATCAATTGTGTTGCTGCAATGTATTTCTAAAAGCAAACAATTTTATACAACTTTGATACATCATAGCCTGGGATTGTACCAGAGATCTGGGGTACCTGGAGCCGACCACTCTACCTGCTGGATTACACCATCTCCAGGGCAGGTTCAAGGAATGTGCTTGGATAAGAGCTGGGTTCTACAAAGAGGAAGGGTAAGCCGTCTAATCTTGGTGTTGAAAGTTGGATACATCAACCTTAAGTCTTACAGATTAGCATTACACTAAATGCTCCATTAAAGCCAGACTGTTATATGGTATCACCGTCATCTTGGTCACATTAACATGCAAACATCATTGTGCTCAATGGATAAATGGCCATTCTAATACAATGTACATTCCATAGGAGATTACATCAGCAGTCCAGATCCTTAAACAAATATTGTACTTCATATGGCTATGCCCAGATATGAGTTGGTTTTATTTTTCTCTAAAAATGCTCACACTCAAATTTTCAACAAATTGCCCTTTTCAAGAGTTAAATATAAACAATTGCTCTCTTTATATATTAACAAATGTTCATTTTTTAGAATTGTTTTCTAATATGGCAGCACCCATGAATGTTTGCAAATATGTTAAGAGAACAATTGTTTATGTTTAACTCCTAAAGTTCCACAGATGTAATTACCTTATAAATATCAAGTATGCTTGATATAAAAAATGTTCAGTATCCTAAAGTGACAATTAAAAATATATATATACAAAATCAAAGCAAACAATGCCTTGTTGTAATGCTTTGTGGTGCGGCAGGGGTGAAGGAACCCGCTGATGTCAAAACTTGATGGCTTCAGATGCTGCAGCAAGAAACAAAGGTGGATCAGACTGAATGGCAACTGAGCTCTGCCCGGATGTGTATGGGGCCCATGGGAGGATCACATGGTCTAGATGCAATGGCAATTGACCCCACACAAGGAAGGAATGGGGCCACCTTGTTAAAGTATCCTGCCATAAGGGTGTATCAGAAAACAATGGCTGTACATGAAGTTTGAAATTTTAGGGTCCAGATGTGATGACAACCGGCCTCAATCATGGAGGGTAGGTGGACCACTTAAGGGCTTGTTTTGTCAATATTTACAAGTGGGCTCCACTTCAGCTTACACTGATCTGTTGACATTTACAGCTGATAGCCCGATTGGCCACTGATAACAAAATCGCACCACCTTCCACAGCACAAGGCTATTTTTCTTTCCATTTTTTAACCCTTACTTGCTCCAAACACCATTTAGGGTTGGTTATGTTGTATAGTAACACTTAACTTGCTGGAAACACCAGTTAGGGTGGGTTATGTTGTACAGTAACACTTAACTTGCCGGAAACACCAGTTAGGGTGGGTAATGTTGTAAAGTAACCCTTTACTTGCTGGAAACACCAGTTAGGATGGGTTATGTTGTATAGTAACACTTTACTTGCCAGAAACACCAGTTAGGGTGGGTTATGTTGTATAGTAACCCTTTTCTTGCTGGAAACACCAGTTAGGGTTGGTTATGTTGTATAGTAACCCTTTACTTGCGGGAAACACCAGCTAGGGTGGGATATGTGCATAGTAACCCTTTACTTGCTGGAAACACCAGTTAGGGTGGGTTATGTTGTATAGTAACCCTTTACTTGCTGGAAACACCAGTTAGGGTGGCTTTTGTTGTATAGTAACCCTTTACTTGCAGGAAACACCAGTTAGCGTGGGTTATGTTTTATGTTAACGAGTTAAAGGGTTAATATTATGGCAGTCTATTGTTTCAGTTAATCATCCTACCCAGCTTTCATTAATCAGGAGATGGTATAGTCTCGATGCAGATGTAGTGCTTCCTTCATTGTGATAGCATGCCTGAACAAATGGCATGACACCATACCCAGTCACATTATCCTGACACCGGGCCGACCAGTCATAGAACTACCCTTATATTTGCTTGAGCGTTAGCAAGGGAGCTCTACCACTACCAGTTTTAACAACTTTGGTATGTCGCGGCCCGGGATCGAACTTGCGGCCTTTTGTACCTGGAGCCAATGCTCTACGGATTTCGCTACCAGATCCGCTTACTTTTTTAGTTGTTTTCAACCATGCACTGATAAAAAGAACTACAATTTAAGCTATTTTCAAGCATGAATGCTGAAAAGAACCACTAAAACAACTTATGACCTTCAGATGTAATGTATAATATATCACACCCGGTCAAATCATCCTGACACTTGGCCAACTAGTCGGTAAACAGCCCTTGCAAAATCAAATAATTGGACCTGTACATATCCTGTCATTTGCATGCATGTCAATGCAAACTTTGATTATTGAACTTGATCCAACTCTTGCTAGGTCACTAGCCCATCCCAATATTACCCAGACAATGGCCAGGTAGATAGCTTTTGATCCCAGATGGGGTTTAATTGGTTTACTAATTGATCCACAGAGATACATGTCTAATCTTTGCTTCATGCTACCACAGAATCTACACCACACTGAAATCTACCTACCAAAGCACTGGGGCAGTAAAGTCCTTAGTTAATGTACTTACAGGAACCAAAAGGAAAGAAAAGAGAAAGAACAGGAAAGAAAAAGGAGAAAAGGAAAAGAAAATGGAAATATTAGTCTTCATTGAGTGATAAAAAATAGTTAAAAGAGTGGTTTAAAAACAATGAAATACAGTTTTTAATCAATTACCCCACAAAAAGATCTCACTTAAAATATATGCTTTCAATAATTTGTTTGATTTGTTACATTGCAGCAACCAATTATCATTATTGCGATGCCTAGCTATTTTGGTGCAAGAAGACCCCAGATATATGTCTGGGTTGAACCACTGGCGCACCGCAGGTCAGCTTGAAGACCTTCTCAAAATTAAATCATTTGCCCTTGAACCCATGCGGTGGAAGGCTAAGCAGTCAGAGTTACAAATCAAGGATTCTACCATTATGCTATAGGCGCCCCTCAATAATTTCTTAAGATACTCTGTATAACAGCTAAAATTTAAGACAATCTTGACAAAACATTCATACAATTCTACAGCAGTGTTTATTATTTATGAATTTTGTGGCAGTCACACAATTATATTCATTGTAGTGACATTTAAGTGGAAAGAGGAAGCCGAGACAAATATCTGGGTAGAACCACTGCCACACTGCAGGTCAGCTGGAAAACCACATGGAATTTGTCACCTTGATCATGTAGAAAACGATGCAGTGGGTTGTTTGTTTATGGATTGGATTTATCTTCCCACCAACAGTATTTCAGTTATCTGGAGATGGTGTCCACTTGAAGCAGATATAGTGCTGCTTTCACCATGTATAGCATACAGTGAACACCTGACACTGATACACACCCAGCCACATTATCCTGAAGCCGCGCCAACCAGTCATGGAACTACCCTTATATTTGCTTGAGGGTTAGCAAGGGAGCTAAACCACTACCTTTTTTAACAACTTTGGTATGTTGCAGCCAGGGATCGAACCTAGTATTTGGAGCCGATGCTCTACCAATTGCGCTAACCAGCTTCGGTCGCAGTGGGTTGTTGAGGAGGTTTATAACTACACATATATAAAAATAGTAAAATACATTTATGAACTGTTCTATTAGAATTACTAAACCATTCGATCTCATACAGGTATTACCATTATGTTCTTACTTTATTTCCTATATAATTAAGGTCAAATGTTTTAAACACTTAAATCTTCAATATCAATAAAGTCTTGGAACCTTGTAATTAAAATGAAAACTAATGCCTGTAGTAGGAAATGAGCTACCTAATTCACATCATGTGTTTAATTAAATAACTAGACAATTAAATCATCTAGTGATCGGCATGGGTCGTTACATGTAAGTGTACTGATACACATCTGCCTGTCAAGATACCATCACAACTTCTGTTTGATCTCAGTATGGATTACATGCTGTGGAATCAAAGGGCCAAAAGGTCCATGTCTATTATACGTCTGTTCAACTGTCAGACAGGTGTAACGTCTTACAGCAATCAATGCCAAATGATTTGATTCAGTAATCATTTATCAATATTTTGTTTTAAACCATGACAAAGATGTTCCACAGTTACTAATTAAAGGCAGATAGTTGCAAGGTCTTGGAAATCATTGCCCCCGATAAAATTCCATGATCACTGTACCTGGTAGGACAATCAGGTACGTCAGGCCCCGGGTTCGATCACAGGCCACCAACATACCAAAATCATTAAAAATATTAGTGGTATAGCTCCCATGCTATCGCTCAAGCAAATATATAAGTAGTTCCACAACTGGTTGGCCTGGATCATTTGACTGGATGTGGTACCATGCCAGGTGTTCACGGCACTGCTATACACAGTGAAGGTAGCACTGTATCTACTTCAAACCTGAACACCGTCTCCAGATAACTGAAATACGGTTGGTGGGATGATAACCCCAATAAATGACTATAATACATGTACTAGAAACAAACATAAATCCCAGGATAAATAATTAATCATTATTTTAAAAACTTCAGCAAGAGTTGAGAGCCTTGGCATAGCGGAAGAGTCTTGCCTTTTATCTCTCACCACATGGGTTCAAGTCAGATTGGGGGCGAAAAACTTAACGTGGGAATGTCTTCCAGGTTCGAGCTGACCTACTTTGCACTGAACATTCTACTAAGACATTAATTTTGTCTGGGGTCTTCTCTACAAAACAGCTGGACATTTCTTTATTGATAATAAATAGTTGCTGTGAAGAACTTCAAAATCAGAAACTGCAAATTTCAAACTAGTTTAAATAAAATGATTTGGAACTGTCCATAACTACATGTATGCCACACCAACTTGAAGCAACTTGACCACAAATGGTCAAAATCATCTGTACTGAGAAGTGTTCCAACTGACAAATGCAGCAGCGGTTCTACCAAGACATTCTGACCATAATTAGATGTATTTCAAAAACAACTGTTTAGTATCTGTTTTAGAGGCTCTAGCTGACATCCTTTCTTTCTACAGTCTTTTCCCCTGTACTTGACATTTACAATTTGTTTGGTACAACCTGTCTAATGTCAATGTTTTCAAGTGTACTTGACCAAAAAAAAAAGGTACAAATTGCCACTTTAGTACCATGTGTCATGTCTAGGAGTATCTGTATCAGACATGACAGTGTTTTCTAGGAAGAGTTCACTTGAAAAAACAACATCTCGGCACGTTTCTGAGCATGACCAGGTGGAGGTTAAGTGGCTTATCAAAGTGGCTTTTGACTGAGAGAAAAAAAAAAATGGAGTAAACTACAGTAATACTGTTTAGTTAAGTGTCTGCTCCTAATGCTTTTCAATGTTTCAGAAAAAAATCATCAAATGAAAAAGGAGTTACAAGGTTTTCCTGATAGAGATGTTTTTGGTTTTTTTTTAGATACATCGCAGCGACCAATTATGATCATTATAGCAATGAAAGCAGCTGTTTTGATGGAGAAAGACCCCAGACCTATCTAGGTAGAACCACCAGCACACTGCAGGCCAGCTGGAAGACCTTCCCACATTAAGTCCTTCGCCCCTAACTGGACACAAACCTATGCAGTGAGACGCTAAGCAGTCAGAGGTGTTACAAATCAGCGACCCTACCACTACGCATGGGCGCCCCTGACAAAGATGCACAAAGTTCTTCGAAACATGTGCTAACTTTTCATTGTGTTCTACTGAAAGACATTTTAAGTAAGGCTAATGTTTTGACTTATCTGCAGGAGCTTGAAGTTTGTATTTATTGCTTATCGAAACATTGTATAACTTACCGATATACAGAAGCTTGCATAGGATGTTAACATTCAAAAAGCCCAAGCCAAACACCTTGTTTGTCTATATAAAAAATGATAAGATAATACATTCTTGCATATACTATTATGCTTTCATAGACTAACTTAAACATGGCTGAAATTACCCGGTAGATGTTGTTATAACATTTTTGTGCAAATGGGGAAGATCCGTTTCAGCTGAGGAATCTCTCATTGCCATTGAACAACACTGTGCTTTTGCTTGGATGACTGTATTGTAATTTTGTTTTTCTTATGTGAAACATACAATTTTTTTTTTTTGGTGCCTACGAATAAAAAATTATATTATTTTGTCTTTGAAATACATTGCTGAGCCTAATTATGATCATTAAAGCGACATCCAACTATCTTGGTGGAGGAAGAAAAATGTCTAGTTAGGACCACTGGACTACTGCAGGCCAACTGGAACACCTCAGATTTAGTCCAAATGGGACTCTTAAACCCATGCTGTGAGAGGCTAAGAGAATTACAAGTGATGCAACTACTACGACAGGGCGTTCCATAATATGCGATTAAACTTGCAGATGTAGACTTTATAAATACAGTAAATATTTATCTGTTTGTAACCCAATGGCCCCTTACAGTGTGGGACCCAGCAGCAGTTGGTGTGAAGATAGTCCTGGACTGACCTGCAGTACATCAGTAGTTCTACAATTGTCTGGGGTGTTTGTTGGTATACCAACATCAGATGAATATGGCCTAACTGACCATAACTGTGCAGATTAGTTTATTCAAATAAAAATTTAAGACTACACCCACGCTTATGCATCTATTGCATTTTCTCATGGCTTTCAAATTACTAACTCCATCTGTTATTCTTCATGCATTCCGTTACTGGCTAAGGTGTTTATAAAAACAACATGCTTGGTCCATCGTGGATAGTCTGACATTTCACAGGCTTCTGTACTTTCTGTACTTTCGGTTGTCAGAGCTACAATTGAACATTACACCGATTCACCAACTGAATCGCATAAATATTTTGATAAGACAGGCCTGAGAAAGGCAGATTTACACTGGGAATGATGTGGAAATAACACAGAATTCAAGATAAATGTTATTTGCTTCGGATCTTTAGCCTTTCAATTGAGGGTGAACTTAGAAAAACAATGACCTCCACAAGATATTGCATCCGGGATTTGAAGGAATATTGTGTAAATAAATGAGTCTTTAAACTGAAAAAAGTGGAAGAACTAATTCCAGTGGCATTCAGAAAGTCAGATTTCATTTGGGGTGGCCTGACTTCTTCTTCAAGCTTACTATTTTCATATGAAAATCAACTTAGCCAGAAAGACAACAAATTTAAGTTTTCTTCATAAATTCTAGTTAAGAAAAGATTTCATAGTAAAAACACTAATTCATTTAAAGCATCTCAGATTGAAAAAATGCATTAGGTCTAAGAAAGAAAATCTCCAAGAGGTGAACTTATATATATTTATATCTAATAATTGTAGTTTACTGTGCAAAACTATCGACTATGTATACAGGGATATATAACCACAGTTCCTATTTCTACCCAAGAAATGCACAGTCTAGAATGCTTAATGTTTGAAAGAACTTGTTTCCACGACAACAGGACAAGTTTCAACATGATGGACAAGTTTCCCACACAAACCTTTACTGCCTTGATAACTGCCATGGGCTACAACTGTCAGAATTTTCTTAAAATTCCTCAATGTATTCATGATTCAAAACAGGCATGATAAAAATCTTGGCTCTCCCATACTGTAGCTTTAGTGAGAAATCGCAGCCTTGAAATATTTATTGCAAAAGTTCCAAGAATAAACATTCTTGCAAAAACAACTGACCATCAGGCCTACCAGATGACATTAAATGCATTCTCTTAAGATAAGTGATTCGGACAGGGATTTTGGAATGAGTAATTGTACACTTCATTGATCTTTGCAGGCTCCGATACACTTTATGACTAACATGTTTTATTTAAAATATCAACCATTTTTTATGATTATTTGAAATTAAGTCCAGTAGAAAAGATTTTTAAAATACTTGTTACTATGAATAGCATTATGGAGCACTCATTACCAGCAACAACCCCATGTTCCATGTTATCTTGGAGATAACAGAATATTTACCAGGGCTTCTGACATTGATATTCAACAAGGCTTGCTAGATTGGATTTGGATTTGCAGGCATTTTTGCCGATACTGTGCAGCGACACTTTTATCATTACAGCACATGGGCACTCATGAGGTGCCCAGGGAACTGAACCTGGCGGGTGTATTATACTAACACTGATGAGTCAGGCGTAATGCTGTCCCCTTAAGCCCGAGCATTAGGAGGGAAGCCACTACTACCACCTTTAAAGTCTTGACCCGGCCAGGTTTGAACCCGCGACCTCCCGATCGGCAAGCTGACGCCCTACTGCTTGAGATATTGCAGCCGGCCCCTTGCTAGATTGTTTTACATGCTGGCATGCTACTACTACAAAATAATAAGAACTGTCATCAAAGTTGTTCTTTTTTTTAAATACACTGAAGCAAGCAATTATGATAATTATAACAGCAGCAAGCAATTATGGTAATTATAACAGCAGCAAGCAATTATGATAATTATAACAAAGTCCAGCTATCTAGGTGGCGGATGATCTCAGACAAATGTCTGGGTAAAACAACTGGCACATTGCAGGTGGAGGACCCTCCCACATAAAGCCCCACACCTCGAATGGAACTTGTTTTCAAGTGGTGGGAGGCTATGCAGTCAGAGGAGTTACAAATTGGCGACTCTACCACCATGCCACGGATGCCAAGAAGACGAATTTGACTCCAATATAGGCCTCCTTTACTTCATATGTGAAGGTATAACTGTATATACATGTATAAAGATTCTCTACAAAACATCCTTCCTTGATGAGAATATTATAACAATGACAATGCACAATTAAGATTATTGCTATACAGCAAGTTTTATGAATCTTGTGCACTAAATAATTAATAATATAACTAGCCGATAATAACAGCCATTATATTACAATTAAGCCTGCTTCTGAGTTCTTGGAAATGCTCGGGAGATATCTGAAGTTTTGTTTTACCAAGTTAAAAAAAAAACCCACATACATCATGAAGCAAATTCTCCTTCAATTAAAGAGCTCCTTAATGACATAAAAATAAAATAAATAATTTCTATGTGTCTCAAAAATTGTCACAATTACTAAGGAAAAGACCGTTTCATAATCTGTATCTAATTTACACCATAACTGCATAATTATAAAATGCACAAAAAATGTTAATAATTTATTTCACAAACATTTTGGCTCCAACGTCTTCAGTCATTGTCAAAAATATAATTACTATCCCAGAAATTGTAATATGAGTGTTAATTAAAGAATTGGGTGAAACCAATTTAAAACATAAACATAATTAATTCTTAAACCACTCTGCATGAATGGATCATACTTATGGTAATAATTTCAGTCCAGATCAGCTAAGCTTCTGCTAGGAGCTGTCTGATGAGGGCCTCAACTAGTTGCTGCCAAGTATTTTTTATACATTTTTTTCATGTAAGCCTGTAGAGTTATAAGAAAATGACTAAGAATTTTGGGGAATTTTTCGCCAAATTTAACATGATAGGGGCAAAATACATTGATAGCACAATTATGCAAGAATGATCTGCAGTTGTTGTTGTTTTTTTGCCATCAAGTAGAAAAGAGGAAAAGTACAGTTTAATTAAATTTGATAAAGTACAAACTCCTTAGTATACTGCAGACATTGAGTGGGTAGGCAGCTCTTGGGTGCAATCTCATAAATCATGCAATTTTTGCTTCAAACCTTCCCTCTCTCTGCTTGGAGCTCATTAGTTTAACAACTGGAGACCCTCAATCTATTACAGCTAACATTTCTATATGGACTTGTTTATTTCTCCATCAAACTTTATATAACTGACTTGTTTTGTCTGAATGAGATCCTTTAAAGGTGCTATCGGACAGTTTGGACCAAGATTTTTATTCTCAAGTAATGAAATGAGTCACTGTTACCTGAAAAGGACCTGCAAATTGCAGTTCATTGATGCCCTAGAATCTTTGTGAACAGTCAAGCATAAATCTACGAACAGCGAAGTGTTAGTCAACACTAGTCATTGCAAACAGGTATTTCCTATCTGAGTCCAAGCTGCAAGGATATCTATTTTTAAGCTACGAAAGCCACGTGACAACTTACTTTTGAGAATGAGTTATATCGTCATCCGTGTAGTCCGTTTTGATGTCGATATCTGTTTTTAGCAGATCACTATCGGGCTTATTAATAGATTTGGAAAGAATAAATATTTAGAGTGCTTTATGGAACAATATTTTGAAGCTAACAATAAAGGTATTGTACAAAATCATATTTTCTAAGACTAAAGTATGAGTTTATACAGAAATTATGCCTAATTTCCCCAAAACAGTGGAAAAAATGTTTTAACATGCAATTGATGTAGGCAAACCGTCGGCTAGCACCTTTAAAAGGTAACCATAATATAGGGTTTCTGTGGCAATGCATCCAGTTATTGTCAACCTAGCTATATTAGGATACGATATGATAGGATAGCATTTATTTTAAGTTGACAAGGCTTTAAGTTTTCAACAAGTAACATAAGCTCTATTGAGCTTTAACAATGACCTTTTTTAATTGTTGGTCTAGATCCGGACATAAAGCTAAATCAAACTCTCCTGAGATTTCAAGAAGGTATCTAACTGTTTGCCTATATCAAATACAAACACCTATTTATGGAAATTTTTGAATCATGCTCATGCTCAAGTCCAAATAAAGGCAATTTTGAACATTATCTCAATAGAAAGACAGTCTCAAACCATACAAATCATAACAAATTCACTCTTAATGTTCATGCCCCGGTTTCATTAAACTTCCTCTGCCGAGAAATCTCGAAAATTTTCTTTCACAAAAGTCACTCAACTCAATTTTGAGTATCCTCAACTGAGAAAAAAAACTTTCTTGCTAGCGCCATATCTGAGGAAACAGTTTGAGGCTACTAGCGGCATTCCTCAAATATTTGAGGAAAACTCAAGAGAAATGCTCCTCAAAGTGATTAGTAAAACAAGAACTTAGGAAATATCACAAAATTGAGGTTAGAGAGGGACTTGAGGGAGTTTATTGAGAAACAGGGAAATATTCCAAAACTATGATTTCTGCTTAAATAATGTTCCAACAACAGAGCAGGTTACCCAGATTATTATTTATCATGTAATATCTAAAGAAAGTGGTCACATGGTTTTCTTGATTTAAAAATAGCTTACTAGCCAGTTTATTCTGCGTGGCTAAAAAGGAAACACATGATTGTTGGGCGTAAAATGCTGCCATTTTTTCCATAGATGTAGGGAATCAATTAACAGCACTTTTGAATGATTTTTTAGCTAACAATTATTTGGGATTGGGATTGGGATTTACCGGCATTTTTGCCAATACTGTACAGCGACATTTCTATCATTATAGCACAGCGGCATTTATGAGGTGCCCAGGGACTGAACCCGGCTGGTCCATTATACTGACAGACAAGTCAGGCGTAATGCTGTCACCTGAGCCACTTTTGAACCCGCAACCTCCCAATCCACAAGCTAAGAATCATTTATCAGATGTTTGAGAAGAAACAAAATCTGTTCCAAAAGGTAAGATATCCATCTTTAAAGAGAGATGGGGAGAAGGAATTACGCATGAAGTCGTTAATATGAATATCAATGAAATAATCTTTATAGATATTAAAAAGAACATAATTAACAAACCAGGAATACTGAAGTTTTTCAGGTGAAACAAGATACCAGACAAAACTGAGTTTAAGCCAGTCCTTTCTCGCTATTGCTTTTTTTGTTTTTTAACCTTGTACATAACATTCGATGAAGAAGACTTCTTCATCTGTCGAATGCAGATATTCAATTTCGTTTTGTAAAAGATGGGGCTGAACCATGATTATTTAATATCTTCCTGAAGTGCTTTTTTGACTCTGCACTCTGCTTACAAGACAACTGTGGTTTAAGAGCTCCAGTTAGAATTCAATAAACACAAAACTTTGTACATCTAAACGATAATTTTCAAAATCATTTATCTGAAAACATTATTAAAATTTAGAAATTTAGAAAAAAAATATCTGAATATTAATTCTAATTTGGTTCTTAAAGAGGACTCAAAATTGGGCAGTTTTCGGTAAACTAAATGGAAAGTATACAAAACTTCTATAACTTTATACTTACTCAGATGTATAACTATATACTTGTATTAATTACAGCTTTGCTAATGGTTTTTTGATGGTTGGTATGTGGGGGTAAAGTTGAACATTTTTCCATCACAGATGCCTATAGTTTAATAGCAGAATCACTTTAAAGAAACAAAACATCTCCATACAAACAACACTTTAGTATAGGAGGATTATCAGAAAGGCTAACAAAAATTGTGCCTTATCTAGCAGAACTGGTTCATTGAACCTATTCCACAGACCCTATTACCTTCCTACACTTTAGTTCAGTGTCATTTATCAAGGATAAAGCACTCCCCAAAACAGATCATTTACCTGTTTATGTCTGGAAATGTTTACTTATATTGAAATACAACACACTTAATAATAATGATCATTATAGCACTGTCCAGCTATTAATGTTTGAGGAAGACCTTGTACATTAGAAAAACAATAATGGTCATTATAGCACTGTCGAGCTATTAATGTTTGAGAAAGACCCTGTACATTCGACAAAACAGTAATGGTCATTATGCCACTGTCCAGCTATCATAGTTTGAGAAAGACCCAGTAAATTGCACCAAACAATAATGGTCATTATGCTACTGTCTGGCTATTACAGTTTGAGTAGGACCCTTTATATTGCATTGAACAATAATGGTCATTATGCTATTGTCCAGCTATTATAGTTTAAGTAAGACCCAATACATTGCACCAAACAATAATGGTCATTATGCCACTGTCCAGCTAATAATGTTTAAGTAAGACCCTGTATATTGCACCAAACAATAATGGTCATTATGCTTCCGTCCAGTATTATAGTTTGAGTAGGACCCTTGATATTGAATTGAATAATAATGGTCATTATAGCACTGTCCTGGAGCTATCATAGTTTGAGTAAGACCCAATACATTGTACCAAACAATAATAGTCATTACAGAGCTATGATCCTTTTTCAGCGATTCTAAACATTAGGTCAATAGACCCACCCTAACTCTTACCAGAAAGTCTGGTAAATAACAAATTATAATTTACTGCTTCCTCTCAAAAATGTTATGACTGGACTTAGAAGCTTGGGTTTCTGTGAATCTGAATCATCTTTAACTGAGTTATAAGGAAACGGATGCCAATAAGCCATATTTAATGGACTACCCTGTAGTCTGCTTGAATATATTTTAATTAGAAATGGAAATTGTTAATTGGTTAACCTCTTTAGGTAGGTAAATTGGTAACAAAAATCTGATTTATTGCTCATATTCCTAATATTGATTACAGATTTTATTTAATACATTATTTTATTGGATTCACTAATAGATGAAGCACGCTGGATGTAACTATTTTTTTTCCTTCTTTTTTCTTATCAGCCAAAATAATTTTTTTTGGCACTCTGACCTTTAGGATACTTTCATTTTGTTCTGTCTTTTACAAAAAAAAAACAACATTGAATGTGTGAGGACAGAGCTCAGTGAACAGGTTTAAGCACCCCAATCATTGTTTGTTTGCTGACTGAACATTCCTAAGGTGCTGACTGTAGAATTCTCTATTTATGCAACATCTTGTTATTACTTGCATTCATACCTTGTTCCTATGCTAGTTTAAATTTGAATATGTGGTGTAATTCTCTGACTGTGCCATTTTTCCTGTTGATACAAACTTTCACAAAAACAAGCCATTTTTAAAATCAGTTCTATCTTCAAACTTTCAAAAATTCTTTATCCATTGTTTGCCAGGCTTTAGCAGTTAATTCATCTCCATGGTTTTAACACTTAATTCATCAGTGAGTGTGACAGTAACGATGAAGTGACCGTTGGTCAGTGACCCGAGGCTGAGGCTGACGGGCCCTGAGGGGGGTCAAAAACCTGCGACCTTACAAATGACCTGTCAAGCAACCACACCTCCCTCATAATCCCCAGTGATGACAGCCTATAATCATAAATTTTCTACACACTCAAGTCACCTGCCCCTCAACAAGGCATGGCTGGACATCAGATGTCCTACAAAATATTTGGACCCTACAGAAATGTAGCTTCTACTTGGAGGTTCAAAATAAATGCTCTAACAACATCACAGTTTCATCAAAATCTTGACAAATACAAGAAATTGTATTATAGTTTTATGGTCTGTTTTAATTTTTACTTTTCTTTGCACATCAGAAAATTTATCATTTTGGCTGTGTCCAAATAATTGTAGTATAGTGCATAAAGGCACTTCCAACAGCCTTGCTGCAGGGTTAACCCTTTAGCAATGTGGTTGAGTGTCTGCCTACCAGATTGAAGATCCCTGGTTCGATCCCAGTAAGGGACAAAAATTTTCTCCTCCCAGATTTACTTAATAATATTGGTGGATGTCTGGACCATGACCCCACACAAATGTCTAAGAAGAACCCTTGGTACACAACAGACCAAATGGAAGACTGACTGTATAAATGTTTCAACAAAAAACACTCCATTTTGTGATAATTTTGAAATGAACAATAAATTACTATGCAAGGTCACAAACTAGTAGCCTATTAAGCGCTAATTGATAAGGAATTATGTAAGAAGATCAAGATGAGACAGCATCTGTGACATCAGCTCAGACATTAGTTTCTATTTTTAGCTTTAGCTGAAATCCTCCTTGTGTTTATTTATAGATCTGGAGAAAAATGGACATATTCTGCGATACATTTCATAATTTGTTCTAGTTGTCTAACAATTGATTAATAATCACTTAAAGTATAAGTTTTTGCAGCAATTATGGGGCAAGACGTTGTTACATGCATTAGATATAGGCAAACTGTAAGACACCACCTTTAAGGGCAAAAATCTGCTTAAAAATTGTACAGCATTTATAACATGTATAAATATCTGTAGACGTCTGTATGCAAAGAGTGGAAAAGTTGGTCACATGTGACCGCTATTAAATTAAAAGGAAGAGACATAAACCATGGGTAGATAAGACCATACAGTGACACCATATGTAGATAGATCAGAAAACTATTTGAAGAAGGTCTACATCTCACTATTTCTCACAGATCGATGGAGATTAAATGGTGTGGAAAAATGTTTCCAAGTCAGACAGAGGTTATGTTCTAAAGGCTATGGGAAAAAGGCATGTGATTGTAATTAATGAGATTACAGATATCTCGTCTGAATGAAACAAAACAGAAAACAGTGCATCAGTGACTGTAGGCAAGGTAGACCATTGTGAAAATGTGAACATTTAAATAAGTCTTAGTTGTAGAGGTTAAAGCTGGTATCCGACAGTTTGCCTACGTCAAATGTATGTAACAATATATGACCTTTATTGGGGTATTTGTGTAGAGTTTCTGTAGAAAAATCATTCTTTAGTCAATGCTTGGACGATTTTCAACAGTATCTCAATTATAGGGCAGTAAAACTTGTTAAGGAACACATGAAATGTTTATTCTTTTTAAATCTATAAATAAGAATGATCAGAATTACTGCTAAAAGCAGACATTGACATCAGAGTGGATGATGCGGATGAGCTAAAACAAAAACAGTCACATGGTGTTCTTTGCTTAAAAATAACTAACTGTGCAGCATGGCTCTGATAGCAGATACATTTTTCTAATGATGTTTTGGTGTTATGGTTCTACTTTTCACACAGGTTTAGGAGACCAATAGACAGGATTTTTCAAAACCTGTACAGTAACATTAATTTATTTGGTTGTTTAACGAAAAAGTTGTTTGGTTCAAACCTGACGGATACCACCCTGAAGGAGACGTCATCATTAATTTTAAGGTTTAATATTTTAACAGTGAACATCATTCTTTGGGCCATATTTAGGTCTTTAAGTTTAAATTTGAAGCAAAACATTTTTGGCTTTAATACCAGTAGAAATTTTTTTGGACTTAGTATTTGAATCAAATATTTTTAGCGACCGTGTTCAGATAGAGCAGATATTGTCATGTGCTGTCATTTGGTTGAGTCCATAGTATGAAAATCCATGATATTATTTTGTTTCATAAAAAATCAATGCAGTCTGTAACATACAGGTTAATTAACAATGAAAGCTAAGACATGATCAAAAGTTCATTTAAATGCACCATTAATCTTGCTGTTAAGATTTCCCTACAAAAATCCCAAATTTAATACAAACTTCTCAGTGATGAAGAATGCTTGAGTTGGAAGGTCTTTTCAAGGTTTAATTACATGGTACAAATAGTTGGGTGTTGCAATACTTAACTCAATGACCAGTCCCTTGGTTGTAAATCAGTTCAGACCAATTCTAACTCCGGACTTTTATCACCCTGAATAACTACTTGTTACAGAGTCAATTGAAAATATTGATGTCAAACCTGTAATAGTTGTTCAGTTTTATTTGCTAGATTTTATTTGAAGATTTTATAGCCCCTCATGGATTTGGCCGAGTATTGTTGAGTATTGTCAATTTTGATGGTTATTGGGTTGGTTGACATTGTATGGAAATGACTGAATGACAGTTTACACTTAGCCTGCCTTTTAAGCATTAATAGATCAGTGTTGAGAAAGACATTTATTATTGTTTAGAATAATAAGAACCATTTTGGAATAGTTAGAACAATTCTTTACATCGTGTTGGAGTATGTTATTTTAAGAATTCAACACTGAGAGTTTTATGCTTAAATCTCATAAGGCTATGTTGGTAAATAGCTTAAGTTATTTGCTTTGAGCTACATCATGCATTTTAAATTTTTCTGAGGCCACAGTGGGAGATTTTTACTTGCAAAGTGGGAGATTTGTCTTTTTTTATGTAAAGAGAGAGGGAAGTAACCTGTTTCCAAGGAAATTCTGAAAATGTGTGAAAATGTGTCATTTTCAAATAATTTTCAACCTTAAAAGTGGGAGTCTTCCTCCATAGGTGGGAGAGTTTAGATGTATGCTACATGCAGGGTCACAAGACATATCCTTGGGGATGCAACTAGTATAGTACAGGCAGAGCCTGACAACCTGCTCCTGGAACTTCGCAGTTTGCAACTTTGTTTTTTAACAATGAATTCTGCTCTCAAAATATGTCAAAAATCTCCCACGCATTTGATCACCACAGAAAGTCTTAAGGTATTTGACAGTAAATTCTTTTGGACACTTACACATTATTTTGCCGAAGATAAAATTTCAGAATGAAATGTGCCTGTCTCACAAAAAAATACATGGTCTGTCCATCTGTCTTTCTGTACCTAAAATAAGTGCAACATACCCTTTACTTACTTCCGAAAAAAAAGCCATGAACACATATCCCCACTGACTGGCAATAAAAGCAAGATTGTGCAAAAAGCGTTTGAAGATACATTTCCTGACTCAAGTCGCTGTTTACTATACATTTCATCAATTTTTTTCTGCATCATATTTGCAAAAAAGCAGCGAGCATAGTTTCTGGTTATGACATGCAAAGTAGCAGGCATACAGACTGTAGGTGCTCAAAGCATGCAGGTTAATGTCTGCCGTCAACTAGGATTTATTATCATTCGCCGAACAATTGTGATACAGCCGTCGCACGCAAATATCTAATTTCAGTTATTAATCATTGAACAGAAAATATCACACAGAATCATATCTTTGCCAAAGAACATAATTAACATCAGAGTTCCAATTGACAACTTATAAAAAAAAATCTTCACAGTGATCACATAGATGAGTGATTTTGTCAGATCAAAAGCAGCAATTAAAGAAATGTCAAAATCAATTTCAAATACCACACAACGTTCATGTAAACACTTATATTATTTCTGTACAAAAAAATGAATATGTTCAAATTGAATGAAACTATTGGGTAATTGCTGGGTCTTTATCAATGGAGCTGGATAAATAGATACTATGACTTACTGTTAAGATGTCACACCAGATCAAATCCTCTGGTGTTTAGAGTCGCTGACTTATACCTCCTCAGCCCCTCACCGCATGGGTTCGAGTCCCAGTCAGGGGTGAAAAACTTCAATACGGGAAGGTTTCTAGCTACCGTAAAGTTTTATAGATAAGACGCAGTTTTTTGCCCCGAATGATGATAAAAAAGTGGGGGGTGCGTCTTATACATGCGAATTTAAGTTTTTCCCTTTTTTCCCAGACCAAAATTGACCCTTAGACTAATCCGACCGCAGAGAATATCGTCGATAGTATCGGCCATAGACAACTGTATTGTGCTATTTTAAGGGAAAGGTTACATTGTTTTTACCTAAAATTTGACATTAAACATAAAAAGAGACATTTAAATTCGTTTGTGTATACATAAAACAACAATATGCAATAGGATATTTATTTAGGTATGATGTGCTGGTGGTTCTAGCCAGATATAAGTTTGGAGTCTGCCTATACTAATAATTAGCTGGACGTCACCAATATGACCATAAGTGTGTCGGTGTATTAACAAAAAAACAACAGAAATAAGAGTAGCTCTTAATTGGTGTCACAATATATCCTATAATTCTCAACCAAACCCATATTGCTGATACTTACTAGAGAGACCAGAAATGTGTTGGTGAGATGTAACAAAAGAACCAAAAACAAAACAACAACTTAAGTTGTCACAATTTATGAGATGATTCAACCAAACAGGTATATATTATACAGCTTGGAAGAGATATTCAAATAAAAAGAATAAATTTGATGTGGCCTTGCAATAAATACATTCCATGATTCTCAATCAATAATTTACACTAGTCATTAGGAGTGTTACATTGAGATGATTCTAATGAGTACCAGATATATAGAGTTTGGAGGAGATATAAAAGAAATAAATTTGACTGTGGCATACTAATAACTATATCTCCTAATTCTCAAGAAAACCCTATACTGATTATAGTATTAGCAAAGTCTCACTGAGACGATTCAAATGAGTGTTTGAAGGAGAAGTAACGAAGTAAGGATTAGAATAATCCTCTTTTTGCAGTTCTCAATTTCTGTAGTTTATATATTATCTAACATAGTGGCTTGCAGAGGTTACCAGGCAACTTGAGAGCCAGATCAGCTTTCTCATCCTGCTTAAACACACATACATGACTGAACAGAGTCCTGCAGCATCAGTGACCACAGCCTCTAAAGTTTCCGCTGAACCGGAGATTATTTTTTTTGCCTCAAATGTATCAGGTATATATTTTACATATATATTCAGGTGAGAGTCACTCTTAAGATTCTATTTATTCTATAGTACAAACTTACTGGTATTGTATTATTAGCTCAAACAAATATCTTTAATCCATGATTACTATTTTTTCAAATCTTAGCCTGCTAAAAACAAATTAATTTTGCTAAGGAAAATAAAGCAATTGCAAATCAGTCTGACCTCTCAGTAGGAACTGTCTGATCTGGATCTGTACTAACTGCTTCATAGCCTTTAGCAAAAAATCTATGTGTTACCTTTGCAAATGGTACCGGACTTGATAGTGCAATCAGTGTAGAGCATTGGCTCTAGATATGAGAGGTCCCTGGTTAGAATCATACCAAAGTCGTTAAAAATGGTATAGCTCCCTTGCTAAGCCCCAGCGAACATAAGGGTAAGTTCCACTGACGGGATTGGCATGGATAATGTGACTGGGTATGAAATCATGCCAGGTGTTCACGGCATGCTATACACAGGAAGGCAGCACTATATCTTTGTTGGTAAAATGATAAACCCAATAAACAAACCTTTGCAAATTGTAAGCAAAATCCTTAGATGTTGTACTGCCTATAATTAATGTTGCAGAATATAAGGACTTGCCTATTATTAAGGCCGCAGAAAATAAGGATTAAAGATAACTCATTCACCTAATACCACTACTTATTCTATTCTGTTATGTTTGTTCAGTCCCCAATTAAACATCCACAGACTCAGGTGTTCAATAACTGAGGACAGGTGTGAACAAGCATTTTGCCTGTCAAAAATAATTGATAAATCATTTTTGGCCATAAATTTGCCTAGTCATTCAATTATATTCATACAAGTGAAGAATGGTATGTAAATTAGGCAGGTCCAGATTAGAAAAAAAATCTTATATTTAATTGGAAACTCACCTAATATTTAAATGGAAAATTTTCTAATACTCATTTGAAAATATCTTAAATTCATATAAAAATAAACCTAATGTTTGGATGAAAATCAGATAGAAAACTGTCTTATATTCCAATAGAATATTACCTTATACTCAGATAGAAAATCACCTTATATTCAGATAGAAAATATCTTATATTCAGATACAAAATTACCTTATGTTCTGATAGAAAATTATCTTATATTTAGATAGAAAACTGTCTTATCTTCAGACAGAAAATCACCCTGTATTCAGACAGAATATCACCTTAAATGCAGATAGAAAATTGTCTTAAACTCAGATAGATAATCTTATATTCAGATACAAAATCACCTTTTGTTCTGATACAAAATTGTCTTACATTCTGATAGAAAATTACTTTATATTCAGATAGAAAATCACCTTATATTCAGATAGAAAATCACCATATATGCAGACAGAAAATTGTCCGATATTCATATATATATATTGCCCTATATTTCTATAGAAAATCATTTAGTTGGGAAAAGGTGCTGTATTCAATTAAAAATAGTCACCTTATATCTACATTTAGTTGGAAAATTCAGCTGGAAATTGATCTTACATTCAGATAAAAATGAATTTATATTATATTCACTAAGATGAAAAAAAATCTTATAATCAGATGAAAATCACTATATTTTTTTTTTTGGGAATATACAATGAAAATAATATTATATTTATTTAAACAAATACATTCTTTATAACCTGGAATGCTTATACTAACAACACCTTCTTTATAACTGGAATACTAATATACTAACAACACCTATACACCTTATATTAATTTGAAAAGGTTACATTATACTGAGATTAGAATCTCTGTATTCTGAGGTAAAATATTTATTATAGAAAATCTTACAAAAACACAAAAAATAAAAAAATTTACAAGACCATGAATACACATGAACAAATCTGAAGGCAAACAAACTTTTGCAGTAAAATGTAAGATAAATAAATAAGCTAGAAAATAGTACATTTTTTATTTTATGAAACAGAAGCAGAAAATATGGAATGTATTGAGAAGAATGTTATTTTTACCAAGAGGAAGAAACAAATTGCATGGTGTAACATGCTATTGGATATGATATCTGGAAAGAAATACCTTCAGGTATCCAACAAGAATCTCCAATACATTCTTGTTTCTCTTGCAAGTTATAATGCATCTAACACAAATATAGGGAATTTTACCTTTGACTTGAATCGCACAAAACAGACACAAGATCTTTAAGTTAATTATGATTACTATAGCTACATCTAGCTGCTATTGGTGGTGGAAGACCACACACAAATATCTGGACAGAACCACCGTTGCCTACAGGTCAGCTAAAGAGCCTCCACATATCAATTTCTTTCCCCAAATGGGACTCGAACCCATGGGGTGTGGGGCTATGGATGCAGAGGACTGCAAATCAGCAACTTTAACTTCTAGGCGATGTGCATTATCCTTCAACTATCTTAACCAATGATATGACGTGAGATATTAGTCCTGCAAGACAGATCATTTTAATGACCAAGGGCACTAACTCTAAAATGAACATTGCAATGTGAGTGATCTCACCCTGATGCATAACATCACATCAGATATCAATCATCCCATATCAAGAACTTTGACAAGTAATAAAGGAGGATTTATAATATAAGATACTGATTACAGACAGACAATGCAAGCTATACCTTTATACATATATTAGTAAGTCTTGCCAAATGACACTATATTGAAGATTCTACTTTAACAAAACTTTGTCAAAAGCATTTTCCCCTAATTTATGCCTTCATCAGGGCAGAAATTTTATGAAATCTAAATCCCAACAATTGACAGCTGTTGTCAACAGAAAGTCCTTTATACATGCTGTAATAAGTGCATAAAATCATAAAAGATGATGCAGTCTCAAAATAAAAAATGATATACTCGAGATTCTCATCAAGATTTTACCTTTTATATCAAACGACAGGCTTATATATTGAAATTTTAGCAGCTATTATACATCTAATGGATGATTCTCAAGTGCAAGCAATGCAAATCATTGCAGCATATTGCCAATTTGTCCCATCCATACCTGTGCAAAGCACTCAAATTCATATCCTTGAGAAAGATGGTTTCGAATTCATTGCAACATTATGCAATTTTGCCATTCATACCACTAGTTGTTAGGCTAAAAAAAACCTGAAAAACTTTTGCGGAATAATGAACAAAGAGGACGACTGTGGCCCCAAGAGGGTATAAAGTGAACCATTCTGCCTAAATGAAACAGCCCACATGTGTAGTAGTATAGAACTAGCATTTACTAGGCTCAGGTTTTGTAATCCTTATTGGCAAAGATAGCGTTACATTACTGTACTTAATGCACCAACAACATACAATGTGTAGTTATAATGTTGATTGGGTTAATCAACTACAGAACTTTTTTCTTTCTTTCTTTTCTCATTTTTCTAAAAAAAAGTAATAAAAATGATAATAACTACAATAAGCACATCCTTACAAAAATGTGAGGTATAATGAGTTTCCCATAAACTTAATCTTTTATAGATGAAGTGTTTTTTTCTAATAAATACTACGATTCATCAGGAGAGCAGTAAATTAAGTATAGTGCATGCCTCCAACATGATTTTTGTGGCTAAAACTCATCCTTAAAAGTAAGGCATGTACTTTCAATACAATTTTTAAATGCATCTGTTAAAACTCTAAAGAAATTGTGTAATGATTTCACAGCAGGTAATATTCCTGTGAAAGCGGTTATGCATCTCCGAATTACTGCAAGATTTTGGCATGGCAATAAACCAAAGAAAAAGTAAACCCTAAAAAATGAGCACTTTAACATAATACATCAAGGCATGTTTGTAACTGACACTAAAATGAAATCAGAAAAGTACATACATACATGTACATGTAAAAGTGTCAAACACTAGCTGTACTTTTATTCCATTAAATACAAGAGGCAGTCATAACCTACAAAGCATCAATTAGCAGGGAGTTTGTCGCCAAGAGCTTTATAAATGGGAGGTCACAGAGGTGGAATGAAGTGCCAGCTTCCTGTTTTGTGGACCCACCATGTGCAAGGGACAATATACAGTGCCTCCAAAACAACACTTACAAGCACTTTCCTTAGTTCATATCATGCTACTGTAGCGGACAGTTTCACTGGTAGTTCATTCATACAGCCTCTATAGCCCAGTATAGGTCAGTTGGTAGAGCAACACGCTAGTATTGGGGAGGTCTGTGGTTCGAATCCTGCCGATGGCTCACTTTTTCCACTCATGATACATTTGGTGCCATGACCTACTGCAACAGCTTATTTGTATTGTGATAAGCAACAGTGCTGTAGAGTAGAACTAGTGATGAGATTTACGTGGATCAGATTGTGTAAGGAGGGAGTAGTGTAGCAGTTTTACTGGTAGTTTGTTCACAGAGCCCCTATAGCTCTGAAGTGCTAACTGCTAGTATTGGTGAGGTCTGTTGTTCAAATCCCCGTGGAGCCTCATGTTTTCCACTCCTGGTACATATATTACCAAATATTACAAAATAGTTATATTTGCTTACAACAAAATGCGAAAACAGCAACAAGAGAGGCTCAGCAACAAAAGTTAATGTTCTGGAACTACAATGTTTACATAAGCCTGATCAATTCATGCTTAGCAGGCCTGGAAACATAAAGAGCTATTAGTTAGATTGTTGTTGTTGTTTTTTTGTAACATTGCACTTAACAAAATTATGGTCATATTCCATCTTACTAATAATTGGTGGAAGACCCCAGACATATCTTTGGTTAGTACCACTGGCTCACTGCTGAAAGTTCTGGCCCCAACTGGGATTTGGACCCATGTAGTGAGGAATTACAAGTTGGCAGCACTGACCATTATGCCACAGGTGCCCTGAGTCTGTATTAAAAATGCATGATGGGCACCTGCAACTTTTTGGATGACCCTACAAGATTTACTGACAATCTCTGGCAGACAAATATCCTTAGTGGGAAAATCTAAAACTGTCTACATCTTTCACAAATTGTTCTATGATTAACAAAAAGTCTGACAGTCTTCCAATTTTACATGATTGATAAAATCTTCCTAATAACATTGCTACAGTGAAGGGTCCGATATTCTTTGCTGTATATTGTTTTAAAACCTCTCACAACACAATAATAATTGCTCTAGCAGGAGCAGCAGTATTGAAATAAGACCCTAGACAAATGTCTGGGTAGAACCACTATACATAGGTTAGCTGGAAGACCTACCTACATGGATACCTACCCACTTGATGACCTACCCACATGGAGACCTACCCACATGAAGACCTACCCACTTGAAGACCTACCCACATGGAGACCAACCCACATGAAGACCTACCCACTTGAAGACCTACCCACATGGAGACCGACCCACATGAAGACCTTGCCACATGAAGACCTTGCCACATGGAGACTTACCCACATGAAGACCTTGCCACATGAAGACCTACCCACATGGAGACCTACCCACATGAAGACCTATGCATATGAAGACCTCCTACCCACATGAAGACCTTGCCACATGAAGACTAACCCACTTGAAGACCTACCTACATGAAGACCTTGCCACTTGAAGACCTACCCACATGAAGACCTTGCCACATGAAGACCTACCCACATAGAGACCTAAAGACCTTGCCACATGAAGACCTACCCACATAGAGACCTACCCACAAGAAGACCTACCTACATGGAGACTTACACACATGAAGACTTTGCAACATGAAGACCTACACACATGAAGACCTACCCACATGGGGACCTACACACATAAAGACCTACCCACATGGAGACCTAACCAAATGGGGGGACCTTCGCACATGGAGACCTGCACATTTGAAGACTTTGCAACATGAAGACCTACCTACCCACATGGAGACCTACCCACATGGAGACCTACACACATGGAGACCTACCCACATGGGGACCTACACACATGAAGACCTATCCACATGGAGACCTACACACACGAAGACCTACCCACATGGAGACATACACACATGAAGACCTACCCACATGGAAGCTCTATTCCTGTCCTGGACTAAGTGAGTGGTTCAGGACTTACCTTAGACCTAAAACTAACATTGAGAAATATTGCCATTAGACCATCACCTAGTTTTAGAGCCTCTCTCTCAACCTCAGTTATATATAGCCTTTTACACTTCTAAAATCCACAAATTTAAACTGATGTTAATGTTGCACTCACTGCGGGTTTAAAGCTTTTAACTGGAGTGTCATAACAATTTTCCATTGCATAAATTGCACAAACAAATCTAGAATCTTTTGTAAACAAATCAAATGGTATAATTCTGTAGAATAAATGCATTACTTAAAAAAAATAATAAATCACATGAATTCTCACATTTCATGATTTCAAGTTTTTTTTTAGTTAAACGTTTTGTCAAAGTATTGACATTAATCGTAAATTTTCATACATTTAAGGCTAGCATGTTTGATTTATTCAAATATTCACCCTATCTAATTTTCCAAACCAGACAGAATTGATGTTTTCAGGATGGGATGTTTAACAAGCCGGTAATATAGTCAACCAATAAAATGCAAAACATACTCAAGATCCCCATAACAGTTGTTTGCACATATATATAAGCAAATGCATGCTCTGATACACAAACTATCATACCTTCAATGTAATACTGTACCAATGTTAAATGCTCATTTAAAGCTGCCATTTATCGGCTATTGTAATGAATACATCTCTTAATAACCACATTACAACACACTCCCCATCTTTCAAAGTCAATTATGGGCGGACAACTCAAGAGGATAAATTTCATTTTTTTCTAAATTTGGTATTTATTTTATAATTGCATATCATATTCCACTTTTTGGTACAGAACTGTTTGTTTTTTGTTACATCAAACCAACACAGGTATGGTCATACAGGAGATATTCAATAATAAAAATTGGTAGAATAAGAACTCAGACATATTAAGATTAATGATGAAATGCACCCATGGTTTAGTAGAAAAACTGCCATAAAGCAGATCAGTTTAAAGACCTCGCCACATATAAAAGTCCTTGCCCAGGCCAGGACACAAACCCAGATGGTAAGTTGCTTAGGAATTGTTGAGTCATCAATCTGTGATAGGTGCCTGACTGTCATAGAAATACAGTGCTCAACAGAGCTTTAAGCGCTTTGATTAAGATTGGAATTTTATGACCAGTGCTTTCACATCCAAAAATTGGTTAAAACTTAACAAGAGAAACAGTTAAAAAGAATAATTATGTAATTAAAATAGCACTATGATTAAAAGTAATAATATTTTTGTGAGTTTGATAATAATGATATTCTACTGCTGCTACTTCTATTGCTGCTGCTTATAATTTTACTTTTAAAAAAATATTTAAAATAAACAACATTATTATTATTATTATTATTACTTTTATTATTTCTATGAGATTGGTAACTGGCACAGGTGAAGTAATTTACCTTCAAATAAACTGACCCTTCTTCATTTTTTTCTTTTAATTAAGTTTTGATTGTTTACCTGTTTACAAAACAACACAGGTAAATGATCACATTTTCTAACCCAGCTCTCAAATTATTCATCATACCTTCACATCAAAAAGAGGCATGTTACAGGGTTAACATGCATGCCTGCTTAATTACAAGGACAAGACATGAGGCACTTGACAAGGTTTTGTAAAGGAAACAAATGTATGATGCATGATGCATGTTGTTGATGCATGTTTTAACATGATGAGAAACTGAGATGGGTTTAAATAACAAAATGCATGACGGTTTGTTTATGGCTTTCAGTCTGAGAAGAAAATGCCCAAGATCCAAGTTCTATCAAGGTAAGGTTATAATTTGCACTGACAGGTGGAAATGAATAATAATGTAACTATTTTTACATTTTTCTGCTCTGGACCTGGTAGCGCAATCGGCAGAGTGTCAGCTCCAGGAACAGGAGGCTCCGTGATCGAACCCGGGATGCGACATACCAAAGTTCGTAGACAATGAAAGTGGTATTGCTACCTTGCTAACGCTCAAGCTAATATAAGGGTAAGTTCAACGACTGGTTGGCCCGGTGTCAGGATGAGACTGGGTGTGGTATCATGTCAGGTGTTCACGGCATGCTATACACAGTGAAGGCAGCACTATATCTGCTTCAAGTGGATACTGACTCCAGATAACTGAAATACTGTTGGTGAGATGATAACCCCCCACAAATAAAACAATGTTTTTCTGCACCAATACAAACATAACAAATGTTTACCACTATTAAGAAAGGCATCTATGATGGCTGTAATTAATTAAAGAAATGTGAACGTCAAGTCTGGGCTAATGCCTTGGATTGGACAGGCTAAGACCTCCATTTGATTTCAGATGATCCATTGGTTCTATCCACACATTTTTTCTGAGGAATTTAAGAACAAATAATATCTTGATACTGCTTAATCTTATGACCATAAGTATGATGCTGTAATGTATCTACAAACAGAACACATTTGGTCAAATTCAAATGACAGCTGCATATCGATTGCAAATACTACCTTATACTCTGCCAAATAATTTTATGATCTATATTTTGTTTTTTTATTGCGTTGCACAGACACAATCATGATCATGTCCAGCTATTTATTTGTGGAGGAAGAAATTTGTCTGAGTAGAACCACCGGCACACCACATTAGCTAAAAGACCTACCAGCATGAAGGTTCTCGCCCCAGACATGGATGTAAAATTTACAAGTCAGCAACTCTTAACCTCGCCTAAAGATTATTGTCTGACATGCCTGCTTCACACTTGGTGTAAGTTAACACTTGCATATTGATAATCTTTTTCTGAACATCCCTTGTGTTAGGATAATGAAGCTTATAATGGCTAAAACAATGCTACAAAAAAAACTTTAAAAAAAAAGAGGTAAAACACTGGATACTACAAACCTCGTGACAAGAAGACGTTTTGAAGGATGTAAAATTTAAGTAGACAATGACAATATTTGGTGGAAGGACTGGTATTCATAGCAGGTAGAACTTGTAGCAACTTTATTTAAAACATTTGTCATGGATGAAGACCATCCATCTAATTCCAATTATCATACTGATGTGCTACAGCATATTACGACGGCACTTATTCATTGTTTAAAACAGCTCAACAATTTTTATTGTTTTATCATATGTTGAATGCATTTTGAATGCTGTGTCCTGATAAATCTTTTGAGATAAAAGAATGCACATCTTTGTTGCATGAAGCAAGCTGCTTAAATTATTCTTGTGCACCTAAAGAATGCCCCTCTTTGTTTAATAAACAAAAAGAAATGCTTAATTTAATATGATAATATTTAATGACAAATCTTACATGCAGACAAATTGCAATTTTTTTTGGGGGGGGTTTAACTTACAAACTGCTGTAATTGTAATATAATGTAAAATAATAATTTTTGTATTAGTAACCAATGCCCTTCATTGCTAAACTAGCCAACTTTAATTTGTTATTTAATGAAGATATCTTATATGCGTAATGGCTTGCCCTGCACTGTTAATACAGTAATACCGGTAGCTTAAATTAACTATGACGTTATGAGTACCAACTTTTTATGAATAAAGGATTCCATTCATTGCTTAATAAGCAAGTTAATTTGTCACCTGTGATAAAGCTTGTATGCATTATCATATATTATCACTGCCTAATAATGTTAAATAAACACTGCCTCATAATGTTAAATAAACAAACTGCTCAACTTACATAGAATATTTGCTGATAAATCTTCTACGCAGTATTATGCACCTATATTAATATAATATTCAACAAACTGCTTCACTTAAATTCAAATTTAAATAAATCATTGTGTTAAAATTTCATTGCTTTACCCTAAAACATGTATTTCATTTAGCAATCAGTACATTTTAATGGCTACTTAATTGATATCTTCACTGTTTGCAAAAAGCATTCATTCAAGCTTAGCTGAGTGAATAGTTTATTGGCTCATAATAGCACAAAATAATGAAATAACATGATCTGGTAGCTTAGATCAACATTAATTTAATCCAATGAATAAATGACCCAAATCAAATACTCAATTTTTTTTCTCTGGTCACAAATCATTTTACCAAATTTTATATAAAACCCATAAATATGCTCACACAAATCTTTTGTTATTGACCTACTTACCATAAACTGGACTATCAAGCACGGTCTCCTACAGAAGCCATTTATTGATACATAATATGTGTGTTGAACATAATGAGACAAGGTTTTCAGTTATATATGTTTATGTTTCTTATAAAATACATCACAGCGACCAATTATGATCATTTTAGCAACGTCCAGCTATTTTGGTGGATTCAGACCTCAAACAAATGTCTGGGTAGAATCTCTGGCACACTGCAAGTCAGCTGGAAGACCTAACTACATTAATTCCTTTGACCCGAACCCACTGCCGTGAGAGGCAATCAGTCAGAGGATCTAAAAGTCGATGACTCTATCCCTCGCTCTATATATTTATGGTTTACTAAATGTACTTTTTCTTATTTACCTATTCTTATTTACCTATTCTTATTTACCTATTCTAATTTACCTACTTCAATAAATCTTATAAGACACAAGTTTAGTAAATGGCAACTCCTTGAAAAGATATGCATTTGCTGTTTTAAGTCAGTGGTTTTAGGTGATTTTAATAAATACATAAAATTAATAAATACATAAAAAACTAGATGGCCCTTAATCGCTCACCTGAGGACACAGGCTTTTAGTAAGCTCATATCTGATGTCAAGTAATTAAGAGTTATTTACTTTAGAAATCTTTGGTGAAGACTGGAACATTAGTGTGGCCACTCGGCTGATAACATTTTCTAGAATTGTACCTTAGTGACCAACTAAATCCACGTGACCCACTTTAAAACATATCTAAGATTTCATACTCGCAAACATTCTGGCAAAGTTTGGTGAAGATTGGGCAATAAATGTGGCCTCTAGTGTGTTCACAATCTTTTTCTAAGATTTGAACTAGTGACCTACTTTCAGACCTCACAGTGACCCAGTTATGAACCCATTTAAGATTTAATGCAAACAAACATTCTGACCAAGTTTGGTGAAGATTGGACCATAAATGGCAAATCTAGCATGCCCATAAGCTTTTTACTAAGATTTGTCCTAGTGACCTACTTTTTGACCCTACGTGACCCAATAACAAATTCATTCAAGTTTTCATGCAGACAAACATGCTGACCCATTTTAATGAAGATTGGATAAAAACTGTGGCCTCTTGCATGTTCACAAGCTAAATTATTGACGCCCGACACCGGACGAAGGGGTATCGGAAAAGCTCAACTTCAGCATGTTGTGCTCAGGTGAGCTAAAAAACAAACATTTGCCTGATGCTGTGTGGTTGTGAGTCCCTGTCATGAAAAGAGCAATTAATCCTAGGGGGCATGCAGTACGAGTCACCCACTCCTCAACCTCTCACCATGTAGGCTTGAGACACAGTTGAGGCTTGAACTTTCATGTGGAGACAACTTCAGGTTGACCTGCGGGGTTCCTGTAGTCCTGCCTAGACATTAGTCCAGATTCTTCCTCCAACAATAATAAGCTGGACATTGCTGATGTGACAACTAAAACAACTACAAGTTATGAACCTTTTCCAATTCACATGTATAAATAACACAAATCAAAAACGGTCCTTACAAAGCAAACACCTGTACCTAAATCTCACACCTGTACTTGTTCTCTGACAAGTACACTGAGTATACACACTGGTGATACTTCAAAATAGGTGTGGCAGTATCAGCAGATAGACAGATATCATTAAGAAGAATCCTGCATGGCTGTACCAATGTTTTCATAATCAACTGAAATCAGGTCTCAGTCTATCTTTGTTCGAGGGTTCAAAATTCTATGTTTATAACACCTGGCACCTTATACAGTGACTGCTTATGGCTTTACGATAATAACAATCAAACAGCAGGACACACATAATAGGTAAAATCTGACAACATAGAACTGGCAGTCATTTAGTTTTTGACAATGGCTTCAGCATAATCTCTGAGGTTTTACATTTTATTATGGCCAAAACAGAAATATTCAATGAGGTTAATTGACCATAATTATTTATTATAAAAACATATTGTACAGTTATATTAATTTTTAGGTAAATGAAGTCATAGGGGTAGGAGGGTAGCTCTTGAGCAAAGTGGTTGGTGGCTTAAATCATAACCCATTAGTAAAAATAATTACTATTACTGTTTTCACCATACCTTTAAAGGTGGTATCCGATAGTTCTTTTCTCAAATAACCAAATAAGTCATTGTTATCTGAAAAGGTCTTGCAAATTGCTGCTCATTTATGTCCTAGATCTGTATGAACAGTCAAGCATACATCACCACTCGTCCATTGCAAATTGTCATTCACTATCCTTAGCCACTCTGCAGTGAGCTATTTTTAAACTTAGAAAACTATGTCACCACTTTACATTTGAGATCAAGTAATATAATTATTCATTTGTGTAATCTGCTCTGTTGTCAATATTTATTTTAGCACAGACCGCTATCGAGCTTTTTATACAGTTAGAAAAAATACACATTCAAAGTGACTTTTTTTTAAAGATTTGTTCCGTCTAACAATTCAGTAGTGATATTAATTAATTATTGTTACAATCTGTTTTAAGTGAAATGTACCTAAAATCCAAAACAAAACAGATTGACTAAATTTGCTTCCCTATTGGTTAGAACTAAGTACTTTGAAACTAACAAATCATTAGGCTATACAATAACCTGTCATGATCTTATACATATATCACAAAATATCAAAGCTCCCATCTGACATCAACATATACTCTGAATAATATACAACATGAAAGGTGAGAAACTTGAAGCTTAACTCTAGTATTAGATGGGAGTCTACATTATCACAGACAGCAAGAAAGAGGCAAAATATGCTTATGAAGTTATGACATTAAGCACAGTGGGTCATTCAATGAGAGCATCCAGTCAAATATTTGCTGTTCAAGTGATTTATGTCCCTAAGTGAACAGCTCAAACTTAAACATACAAAGGCCATGCTACACCCCCTTCCATTCCCTGGGAAAAGTTCACAGGTTAAACAGGAATAGCAAGTACCATACACCTTCTAATAAACAACCTGTCTCAATAGTCCTATTATTATCCTCCAAAGAATAAATACATATTTTTAAAACAATCCCAGTTTTTTTAGGGGTGTGGAGTGAAGGGGGGATATTTAATACATGTCTACAGACAATTTATGTAATTGGGTTGATGATATGATAGGAAAATTTAATGATTGATAGAAAACTTGCGCTGTCTGTCTGACCTAGATTTTAGTTTACTGCTGCGATGGTCCCAGTTTCTCAGTAGGCAGCAGGTGGCTGGAGTATCTTACACCTGCTCTCCACCATCTCTGTTCAGTGGATCAGTGCTTGACAGATTGCACACTTTCAAGTCACTCTTGACACATTCTGACCAAGTCTTTTTTGGTCTACCACGACCTCTGCGACCAGAAATTATTAGACTTGTGACTATGTTGATGTATGAAGTAGCACATTGAATAAGCCCAGCTCAGTCACCATAAGCATAAGACAGTTGTGACCTCTTCAATCCTTAGCTTCAAGTGCACACACACAAATTAAGCCTAATTATAGGATGATTAAGAATTAATTCCTACCATGGCATAAACAAGCAGACTCAAGATTCTAAAAAAGGAATTAATGTAGGAAAGTCTTCCAGCTGACTTGCGGTGCGCTGGTGGTTCTACCCAGACATTTGTTTGGGATCTTCCTCCACCAAAACAGCTGAACGTTGCTATTATGATCATAATTGGCCGCTGCAACGTATTTCAAAAACAAAAGAAAAACAAATAATTATTATTGTAAAAAGTCAGTGGTTCCAATTAGCTTTAATTTTTGGTGAGGGATGATTATTAGATAAAATACAGCATTGTGGGAAGTCACTGGAATGTTGGTAGACAATAAAATGTTTTCATCTTTTGAATAGTTCAGCAGTGCATACTGCTAAACATGACCTTTCTAGACACAGGCAAACAGTGTGGACCAAGACCAGCCAGGTCCCCTATGGAAGCTTTCTGATGAGAACCTACACTTACCCTGCCTAACTCTCTACCAAAGGCAATACGTCTGGTTAGCACTGCATAAATTTGTCCGCAAATAACTAACAATGAGTATCGGATATTCCATAACATAGCAGGCTAAGTTCTTAACATCAGAACAGTAAATACGTACATGTACATGTCAGCCGATCATGAAAAACTTACACCTCTCCCTGTAAAATTTGTTGCATACTCCTACTTATGAAAATGTCGATCGGCTATTAGGAAAGTGACAGTTACAAGCAAAGGTATTTATTATAAAATTGAAACTTTTTGTGACAAAGAAATAAGCAGATCCAGAACTGGATCTACGCTCTTTGATAGGTCTGGACCAAATTGAGCCAAGCAGGTAAGGAGTTAATCTTATGCCTTGCTCTATTGAAAAGGTAAATGCAAATGATGGCAAGGTGTAAACTTGTGAAGAAAAGGACTGACTTACAGTGAGTGGGGGGATGAAAATTGATTTAAATAACTACATAAGACTCTTTATGCATGCCAATGAAGCCTCGTTTAAGGAACACACCAGAAAAGTTTGAAGCATGAAAATGACATGTAAATTCCCAATCCCCCATCCCCACCTCTCAACGTGTCTCTTTATTTAAAACCATCGTCTACCGGTATTTAAATCTTCTGTATTTGCTAAAAAGCTAATATAGCCATTACCATGAAAATGTTACCAGATGATAGAGAGAGAATGTGGTGTGCTAATATGACACAGAGAAAGAAAGTTTGCAGTCCATCCTGGGTTCAAACCAGGGCCTCTATCAAGGTGAATGCTCTACTCATATAAATTATGTTTACTTAAAAAGATCCCGTAAAAACTGTTAATTGGTGTCCTTTAACACTGTAATACACCAGCAAAAATGCACATGTTCCCAAGAACAAGGGTAAGCTGTATTTGATACAAGCAAACTTTCGGATACCATCTATAAGAAATACACAAACTCTGGTTATTTCTTTAAAAGGCAATATTGACATACTAAAAAAGGTAATATTTGCAGGATAAACAAATATAATATTGAATTAAAAGGAAGAACTTCTGCCACTTGTCAATATTAAATATGTGAGTGGGGCAAATAAAGTCATTTATCAGGATAAACAGTATAGTGCTTGCTGGCAGTTTGTCATATTTCAACATCTTCTGATTCCTCAATTTGAAATATTTCAATATTTGAGAATCCCATATTTCAATATTTCAGACTCTTTGTCCCATTTTGTGTAATTTCAATATCAGAAGACTCCCAAACATTGTTATATTTCAATAACTTATGGTTCCCGAACAAACTGTTATATTTTAATATTGCAGACTTCCTGAACAGTTTCGATTAATTGCCATATCAGAAACGCACACTGTTATATTTCACTAACTTAAGGCTCCCAAAAAACTTCATTATATTTCAATATCTTAAGGACTCCCCAAACAGTGTAGTATTTTAATTTGTAGATCCCCGAAACATTTTGTATTGTAGCCGACTGCTTGTTTGTTGACTGTGTTTATCATCCCACCAGCAGTATTTCAGTTATTTGGAGATGGTGTCCACTTGAAGCAGATATAGTGCTGCCTTCACTGTGTATATCATGCCGTGAACACCTGGCATGATACCACACCCAGTCACATTATCCTGACACCAGTAGAGCTAGAGCGTTAGCAGGAGAGCTATACCTCTACCATTTTTAACGACTTTGGTGTCCCGGCCCGGATCGTGGTAGCTGACCATCGTTGCAAAGCCTAGCATTTGTGTTTTTTGTCACTAACAGTGACCTTAAATTGCAAAAAAAGCATGGTATCTGTTTGATTAAAAGAATGAATAAATATTTTTTGTTGTAGTTTTCAGTACATACCTTGTCTGCGTCTTTGTCCGTGTGTCACTGCTATCAACATCAGGACCAAAGCGCTCCACATCAGCGGACTGAAATATAAATGGAGGAACATAATGTAATAATTTATTAAATTTTATAATGGGTTGTTCCTTTGAAAACTTGGGTTGCCTGATTTACAGTAGTTGTCAGAGGAAAAGGTGATTTTTGTTTAAACTAGAAGATTAAAATTCTAATCAAAGTTTAGAGACCGCACTAAAAATATGTATAAAGACCCATATCAAAAACAATAAAGATGTGATTATCACAGTTTATACTTTAAACAGGAATATATATCACAGGTGTTTTTTATTGCAAGGTTTATATCACAGATGTTTCTAATTCTAGTTAGAACTTATCACAGAAATTTGTTTATCATAAAAAGAAATATCGTTTTAAGCCAGATGCTTATTTTAAATCATATAAATAGATTTTCGCAGGGTATCACCAAGTCGCGGATTTATTTACTCATCCATAAATGTATATATTCTAGTTGTTGAGTATGCGTATTTTATAGGTCTATTTTGGCAACAAGTAATAGTGTTTATTGTTTTTTATTTACACATTATATATAAAGCTGGAAAATAAGATCTTCCATATATACCAATATTACAGTATAGTATAAAATATGTGTAACTATCTACTATGATAGTATAATGATAATGTTGTGTACTACAGCTCGGTGGCTAGCTGACTTTACATGTTTAAAAATGGTTTTAAGAAAATTATAAATTAAATATTATGTATTATAGTATACGTCCGGTTGACACCTTTTAGGACCAGTTTAAAAATATAGGTTAAATTAAAATACATGTGTGTTATGTTTATATATATGTATGCGAGTATCTTATAATTACTATACATCACTATGTTCAATTTTGCCACCAGGTATTGTAGCTACTCCTTTTATGGTCAGGTCTGGGCAGGTTCCTGGTGTGCTGTCCCTTAATATTTCCTAGGGGTATACACCGGCTTCATAAACATAATTACTATATTTCTGGTCATATCATAATTATATTTACGCAAGTAGTTAGGTTTCTTTGAAGATTTCAATTCATATTATGTAACAAAATGTTTGGGTACGAAAAAGTTGATTACCGAAGTGTACCAAGAGTTATGGTTCTTGAGTTCTGAACTTGAAAACCTCAAACGGTACCCATGTTAAAACAATTTTAGAATTAATCCATACAAAGCATTTAAGTTATGCTCTGGGGAAGAAACATAATGACAAAATCACTAGACGAAGGGATCCCTGTTGACTGCTTAGGTCAAAATTAGGGTCCCTTACTTTGTATATACATATAGTGTTTACTGCCATAAAGTTAAATGGATCTTGATTTTTACCCTCCCTCCACCAAAATTGTCTGGATCCGCCCCTGTCATGGAGACAGGAAAAGCTAGACCATTAGCTGCTACATTTGCTAATGCCCAATACTTAATTCTAAGTTGATGGCTCTTATTTTTATGACAGGGTCAAAAACTATTGTCGACTCAGAGGCAAATAGAGCAGATCTTGGTTTATGACTATGAAATTATTGTGTAAACATTTTCATCTTTCTATCTGGGTCTACACTCTTTACCTAAGCCTTGTAAATCCATGTTAAAGCAAGCTTAAGGGTTAAGTAACAGCCAGCATCGAAGGTCATATATAATTATATATGCAAAACGTACCTGTTTGTTTTGTTTGTGAAATGCATTGCAGCAACCATTTATGATCATTATAGCAACGTCCAGCTTTTTGGTGGAGAAAGACCCCAGAAACATGTCCAGCTTTTTGGTGGAGAAAGACCCCAGACACATGTCTGGGTAGAACCAGTGGCGCACCGCAAGTCAGCTGGAAGACCTTCTCACATTAAGTCCCTTGCCCAGAACGGGACTCGAACCCATGCCGTGAGAGGCTAAGAAGTCAGAGGATTTACAAATTGGTGACTCTACCACTACGCCATGGGCACCCTACGCAAATGTATTTAGCCACATTTCTATGGACCTGGCAGCAAATGGCACAGATACTGATCATGGTTTAGACAGATTCTAACTGAAGCTGTTTGATCTGAACCTACAGTTTTGGCCTCGGGTGTTTATTGGATTTATCATCTCATCAACAGTATTTCACTTATCTGAAGAAGGCTTAGCAGGTAAAGAGGTTAGACTGACATGACCAAGGCAAAGTTATACAATGATGACAACCATAGATAGACTGGCAAGTACCACTAATAAACCTTCCTTAACAGATGTCTGACAGTTTGGATAAATTATTTTTCTCTCTAACACCCAAATAAGTTATTGTTACCTGAATAGTTCATGTGAAATTCTGTTATTTATGTTCTACACCTGTGTAAAAAGTGAAGTACAACACCCCACTGGTCCTTACAAACATGGATTTCCTTTCTGAGCCACGTTACACAGTTAGTTATTTTTAAACCACTTAAAAACCTCCTTTTCAGTTCAAGTTATATCATCACCCAGGCTCTGATGCCGATATATATGTTTAGCAAAAAATCCCCATCGTGCTTATTTGTAAATTAAGAAAATATGAACATGTAGAGCGATCTGTTTCATGCTTTCCTCTGTCTAACGATTGAGGTAGTGTCGAAAATGTTTTTACTTAGAGTAACTTATATTTTCAATGCAGAAATTACGCTTAAAGTCCCCAAAACATGACGAGTGTTAATTTTAGTGACTGATTGGCAATGTACGTATGTGAATGTTTTTATTCCTCCAAAAATAGTAAACAATATTTATTTGTTTTGCATTTTTTTTATATCACCTGTCAATTCAACCTATAAGCCATAAACACTTGCACATTCCATATTGACATTTATTCTGCCAGACATGGATATGCTTCATTATAATATGATCTATCACCATGGCAATAATAATACATTTGTTATCATTAATACTGACATTTATGATTTATCGTCAAATTATGGTTTCTGAATTGCCTCTGTTTTACAATATGTTAAAGACTGCAGACAGATGAATAAAAAAATGTACAACTATGCCTGCAGTCTGCAGATAGTATGTGCAAAAATATGAATGAATGGTGATTTGAGGGGGGGTTTAGGTTCTCTATTAAATATATATATATATATATATATATATTTATTGTATACATAAATTGTATATATGCTATCGGGCTTTAAGTGTAATGGTTTGTTCTTACAATACATCATACCAATTAGGCTGGTTGAGATAAGCCTAGAGTACCAATGTCTGGGTAGAACCACCGGCGTTCCTTTTCAAGCCGTTTGGATGGAAATTGTGTCATTCAAAGGCCATTAAGGGAAAATATTTGACATTTTGTTTACAATACGGTAAACATGTATATTAATATTATATAAATATTATTGTGTTAAATGTCTGTTTTTATGGTACTTTTCTATTTGTTTTAACAGCATATGTTCATTATTAATATTAACACTTAAGACTGTTCAAGACTTTATTGGATTTTTTTTTCATAATTTAGGAAGTGTTCCTAGACATTTGAAATGGGAAAACACTGTATATACATGTACCTTTTTCAGTAGGAGAATCTGTTTAACACAAATGAAATAGGAAAAATATCAACTTTCTTTCAGAAGGGAATGGGGCCTTTTGGGCCCCAAAGTATTATGTAACCAAAAAAAATACATACAACCTAACAATATGAAACTGTGGACTAGAACCAGTCTAGTTAGGTCTCTTGTTACATCTACGCCATGTTTACAATGTCTTCCTGCTGGGGTCATCCACCCTGTATTACACAACCCCACCTGGCCATAAACCTAATTAACATTCCAGATATCCCTACAATCTGCTCTCCTTGGTCAATCTGACCTTAATTAGCCGTAATTAACATATTGTCCAACAAGGATAAATTAATCCCTTACCCCTCAATGACCCTCATAAATATAAAATTACAACATCATAACATACAATTTTTATTACATGCTAAGTGACTACTCTTAATAGTCAAGAATAAAATAATTTTCCAGCTGCACTGCATTTCTTAATACTAAATAAGTCTGCAGGTTGAGAAAGTGTTGTAAACTGCAGTGAAATATAATTTACTAATTTAGCATTAATTGCTTAATTACTTTCAACCAAGAATGAAATTATGAAGAAATACGTCATTTCTGTTTCATGGGGTAGATTAGTGAAATGGAAATTATTCCCTTGTTAGACAATATCCGGGGTAGGGGTAGTCCCAATAGTAGTAGTAGAAGGTAGGTCCTTTTAGTTGGAATTCTTGGACTTTTATCACCTTTTCTTTTGCAGATAGTGCAATTTGGAGAAGCAACAAGTGGGAGTAATTAATCACCAATTATATTTAAATAGAAAAACATTACAAACAGAAATATATTACAAACATTAATTTTTACATTTATTTTATTCAGAGATTGTTCTATCCTGCTATAATTTCAGAAATTTGTAGAAAGTCATTCTATCATGTTAATAAAAAATGTGTATGTACCAGAAACAAATCATAAAAAGTGTTCTTTTGTGTCCTGAATTTAATTCTTATAAAATTTTACAAAATATGTTCATATCTATTGGTTAAAGAAAGGACTTTTTGAGTATTTTTATTATTCAATATGCTTGAGCCAGGGATTGAGGGATTGAACCCAGGGCATGTCAGTACCTGGGACCATTATGTACAACATACTGCATAACTTGGGTCTAGCACAACTCTTCTAACAAATCCCCAGCTATTTTATGGATTTAAACAGACATATGAAAGGGAATAAAGCATGGAAAATACTCTGACGATCTATTTCTCATTGTATGGCCTTCCTTTATTGTCCAACAATTTTTTTACTGCCATAGTCTTGGCGGAGGACTAAATACGCTCAGTCACTATTTGTATTTGACACAGACATGTAAAGTCATTTGTTTATGCTTGACAAATGGTGTGTCTGGATGTGGATACACTTTGGGACATCCCACTAGCATTGCCCTAGTCCTATATACCCACTGATATGGTATACAGCTATCGGTGAAACTGTATTTTTTTCGGCAGTGTTTAGCCCTTTCCTTGCTGAAAAACAACTTTCACCCCAAGAACATAAGAACCTAAAGATGTTTCCAGCATGTAAAGGGTAAACAGACAGACATGTGAAGGTTGTATTTACTTTATCCCTTTTTAGTGCTATTTCAAGCTTTGGTACACTGTTCTATCACCTTAGTCCAGACAGTGCATAGCTTAACATGGGCGCATATTTTAAACATGTCTGGCACGATGATAGGATGGTTATCTGTTTTTCCCAGGGCAAATCCTTTAAATAAACATAAAGCACTTTCAATTAAATTCCCGAATGGCTATACACAGCAAGTTTTTAAAAATACTTGAAAAACTAATTCAATGAATTCCAATTACAGATTAAATAGAGCTATCTTTTGTTAAGACTGTATGTTTATGGATTGTGTTAGTCCTTTAGAAATGAAAAAGAGTAAGTTACGAAAGAAGGCAATTATGTTTGTTTATTGGGTTTATCATCCCACCAACAGTATTTCAGTTATCTGTAGATGGTGTCCACTTGAAGTAGATATAGTGCTGCCTTCACTGTGTATAGCATGCCATGAACACCTGGCATGATACCACACCCAGTCACATTATCCTGACACTGGGCCAACCAGTCGTGGAACTACCCTTATATTTGCTTGAGCATACCACTACCATTTTTAAACGACTTTGTATGTCGCAGCCCGGGGCCTCCCATACCTGGAGCTGATGCTCTCCCGATTGCGCTACCTAGTCTGGTTTAATAATAGACAATTATTTTGTCTGTTTATAATGAAAAAAATAATCAATTCGTATGTAAACATTAGCACGGACTGTAACTTTTACACTTATTATAATGAAAAAAAAATACATAACTTAACATGTATTTGCTTATACATCTTAAATTTAATTGCATGACACAATTATTTTTTTTTTTCAAAGATAATCTTTAATTGTACTCTTATGCAAATACAGTTAAATAATAAATAATTAAAACAATTTGAACTTAAAAATTAAATAATATGAATTGTCAGATCTAAGTAATTAAGTAATCAAATAATATCTCATTTCATCATATTTTTCGGTCATTATAATTTTTTATCTAATGTAAGCATGTTATTATAAACGTCACATTTTAACATTTGGGATATTTTGTATCCAATATAATATTTATTTTCAAAAAAACTTTTAGTTTATATAAAACAAATAAATTATTTTTTAAGCTAGTTAGGTCATACTAGCAATTCAGATCAAGAGTTTTTAGTATCTGACAAAAGAATCTCAGAAAATGACATAACAAGACTATTCATTTTATTAAAATATAATGCTGGCTTAAGTAATGATAAATTTTGTTGTATTTTTATGACTGCATACATACCAGTCCTCGCGAAAGAAATTTTAAAACACTGGACCTTCAATCCACCAAGCTGGACCAGACCAAATATTACTGGACCAGTATGATTTTGGCATTTTGACACAAAAGGTTGGTAAGCTAACCAAGGTGTTGTGAGTGGTTCAGTGGTTGGGTTCAAATAGAAGATGATTCTATCTTTTGTAACTGTTAAAAATTAGTGATTTATATTCTTTGGTCCAAAAAAAACTACTTAAATCAACAATATGCATCTTTGCCAATTCTATTGAATACAGAAATGATGACTGTTTAAAACTTTTGAGTGTGCTCAATTCATTCATATGTAAGATCAAAAAATCCTTTTAAATTATTAAAATTATACATCATGTCATCCATTCTGACATAATCATATTCACACACACACACACAAACACACACACACGCACACACACACACACACACACAAATCTTGGGCAAATGTAAAGCAATTGTAATTTTATTATTAATAATAGGTGAAAAATTAAAGGCAAAATCTTGAATCTTTCTCAGCATTTTTAATTATTTGTTCATAAATCTATGACCTATTCCAGGGCTAAAAACAATGTTTAACATATGTGGACTGTATGACACAGTACAGCTAACAAGTCAATATGAACAAACTAATTACATTCAGTGTGAAATGGGAGATGCATTATTGTATGCAGTGAAGTTAAAATGTTTATTCCTACAACAAATGTAAATTGAAAGGAATAAGTTGTTGTTTTTTACCTATATATACCTAATAGTTTTCCAATCAGTCAGAAATACAGGTTTTGTGTCACATAATTCTAAAATAGGTGAACATAAACATGCATTATTCACATTACATGATATGTTGTAAGTATTCTTCCATATTCATATATAACTTATAGGCATAATATGATTGTATTAGAATAAATAAAAATAGCCTCAAATTTATACGACATTTGGGATAGTGTCACAGTTTCGTGCATATGTAATTAATTCAGTTCAAAACATAACAGATCTAGACCATTTTTTGCCTTTGATAAAAAAAAAGAGTCATTGATGGAAACAATTATAACTATTGAATTTATGTATGATAGATTTAGCTTTGCCTTTTGAGTATACATTTTTTTTTTGTGAGCGCAATGTCTTGTACACGCTTCGTCTGTACAGGAATACCCTCAGACGACAAATGTTAAGTCAGCAGACGACAGCAGAAAACATGCAGCACGGTAGGTCAGTTACGTTTAATGAATGACTCGGAGCACCTGTTCAGCTTAATTGCTCAAAGTACCCGAAAAATGGATGAAAGTAATCCCAATACATGCAGACGACAAATTACTAAAGGTGATAATGACTGATACTCACAAATTCCGCATTTTGGACGGTAGGTATTCCCTGTTTTATAAACACGTGCTAGGTAAGAAAATCACAAGAACAAGTACGAGGAAAACACACAACAAATCCAGACGAAATGTGCCCACCAAATGAGCCGAATACGCGACCGTCTTTACATACAGGGCAGACAGTTCACTGGAGGGGAGGGTGCACGCGGGAATTTGGGTAACGCTGTTAGCTTGGTTTCTTGTGGGTAAGATCGTTGTTCATCTCCGTATTGGGAGTAGTCATTTTCTGAGAGTAAGGTTCTACTTAGAAAGAAAAAATGGAAAAAAAAGGCTTTCTCTATATTTTGGGGTAGCTGAAAATAAAAGATTTAGGGTCCGGTTTATACAAATCTGAGCATTCACAAGATGCTGAGAGCCAGATACAATCCCCCAAGTAATTAATTGATCGGATTCAGAAGGATTTAAAATTTGAACAATCACCTGCTTGGAATGAGTTGTTATATTATTCGGAGTTCTCTGAATTAACGAATGCTTCATTTAAGGACTATATTTTATGTTTTATTGTGAAAGTATTGTCATGTCATCCATTTGCTGAAAAAGAAATTGCCACGACTGGAAATTATTAAAACTAAGACTGCCTCTATATATGTAACTAGTAACTGCACGTATGTTTTTCAAAATATGTGTGGTATCAAGTTTATTTTTAATTAAGAGATATATACGTATAAATATATCATATTAGCAGGTGGTTATATACCAATCTGTACCGTCGCATAGTTTTTTATTTACACATTTGCACAATAACCACATCGTCCGAGCCAACGGATACGGAATACGTTTCATTCATTCATACTTCCGTCGGATTTTTATCTACGATATCGCTGTATTGGGAGTTAAAATTTGAATAGATGCCAGCCAATCAAAACAACGCTTACATTTTCGCTACTCGCGGTAGCTAAGTATCTGGAAACCTGAATACTCTTTGAATTAATGACGTCCTTTCGGAAGGAAAGCCGAAACATTGAAAGAACGAACTTTATCATTGGACTGGAATCTTCATCGGATTATGAAGCGAGCATTGAAATATCATTACCAGAAACGGCGAAAAGTGAACAAAATATGCCACGGGCGATGAATGGATATCATATGGAATGGATCGGTCGCGGGTGTCCCGACGATGTAATAACATTAACGTTGCGAAAATACGGTCGCCTTAACCGCGTACATTCTTGCTTACAGTGGAGAAACTGAAGGTTTAACAATTTAATGATCTTACGTAGATACCGAGCGTTTCTGATGACAGCACAACCTAACTGCAGATTTTAAGATATTGTTTTTGTAACTACTTGGCTGCAGACCGTAGACGAAGCTGTATTTGCACACTAAACGCTGAAGAATTTTGGAGAGGTTCAATTTGAAAACGTAACTTCGTTGAAAACTTGGAATCGGTTCACAGCCATAGACCCACAGTTGGAAATTGGAAAATCCATTGGGAATATATTTTTTTTAAAGATTTAACCATTCAAATAAAACTATTTAAACATTTTTTATGATATTTTTTATAAAACTAATTAACAATCCAAAGAAAGGGATGTATATATCGATCGACAGTCTTGAATAAATATAAAATGTGTTTGTTTTGTTATTTGTTTTTATTTATACAGACAATGAATATTATACATTTACAATCGACTCATCATAGTTGGAATAATACGCCATCCCTTGCTAGAATATCAAGTTAGAATAATATACTATTCCATCTCTTGCTAGACTATCAAGTAAAAATAATATGCCATCGCTTGCTAGATTATCAAGTTAGAATAATATGTCATCCCTTGCTAGATAATCAAGTAAGAATAATATGCCATCCCTTGCTAGACTATCAAGTAAGAATAATATGTCATCCCTTGCTAGATTATCAAGTCATAATAATATGTCATTCTGTGTAGGCTAGCATGTTAGAATAATATGTCATCCCTTGCTAGACTATCAAGTAAGAATAATATGACATCCCTTGCTAGACTATCAAGTCATAATAATATGTCATTCCGTGTAGGTTAGCATATTAGAATAATATGTCATCCCTTGCTAGATTATCAAGTCAGAATGATATGCCATCCCTTGTTAGACTATCAAGTCAGAATAATATGCCATCCCTTGTTAGACTATCAAGTCAGAATAATATGCCATCCCTTGTTAGACTATCAAGTCAGAATAATATGCCATCCCTTGTTAGACTATCAAGTCAGAATAATATGCCATCCCTTGTTAGATTATCAAGTAAGAATAATATGCCATCGCTTGCCAGATTATCAAGTCAGAATAATATGCCATTCCTTGCTAGACTATTACGTTGGAATAATATGCCATCGCATGCTAGACTATCAAGTAAGAATAATATGCCATCCCTTGATAGAATATTAAGTTAGAATAATATACTATCCCATCTCTTGCTAGATTATTAAGTCAGAATAATATGTCATTCCTTGCTAGGTTTTCATGTTAGAATAATATGTCACCCCTTGCTAGATTATCAAGTCAGAATAATATGCCATTCCTTGCTAGACTATCAAGTTAGAATAATATGCCATCGCTAGCTAGATTATCAAGTAAGAATAATATGCAATCCCTTGCTAGATTATCAAGTTAAAATAATATGCCATCGCTTGCAAGGTTTTTAGTATCAGAATATTAATTATTAATATCAATAATCAATTAATTAATAATCAATTTAACTATGATTAATATCTCTCTACATCAAATTTGTTCTTTTTATTCTTCTTATTATTATTCATTATTTCTTTCAATTTATTCTGTTTTGCAAATCGAAAAGTATACACCCCGTTGTAGACTGGCTTTATGACAAGACATGTATTGCGTAATACCCCATAATAGGCCCAAGTCAATCTTGAGACATGTATGCTGTGCGCTGATCATTATCTTTAAATAAAATGCATTTGATAAATACTTATAACCGATAGCCTAACTAGATAATAATCGTTACAGGCAAATATACACTCTAATCTTAATTAATTTACGCTTAAACCGCTGCCAATTGACATGCACATAAGAAATAATACTCCAGTGTTTGTTAATATCAACGAAAACTCATTTAATTAATATATCTTGTATATTTAAAATCGTTGTTTTAGTATTTATGATACTACCCTTGACTGATGTGCGTACTTTACTACTATACACTATCACTAGAAGATGGTTTATCACTAGAGATGGTTTATCCCTAGAAGAGAATTTATCACTAGAAATGATTTATCACTAGAAAATGGTTTATCACTGAGATGGTTTATCCCTAGAAATCGTTTATCACTGAGATCCGTTATCACTAGAGATGGTTTATCACTAGAAATGGTTTATTCCTAGAAGATGATTTATCACTAGAGATAGTTTATCACTAGAGATGGTTTATCCCTAGAAGATGGTCTTTTCCTAGAAGATGGTTTATTCCTAGAAGAATGTTTATCAATAGAGATGGTTTATCCCTATAAGATGATTTATCACTAGAGATGATTTATCACTTGAGATGGTTTATCACTGAGATGGTTTATCAATAGAGATGGTTTATTTCTAGAAGATGATTCATCACTAGGGGTGATTTATCACCGAGAGGATTTATCACTAGAGATGGTTTATCACTGATATGGTTTATCTCTAGAAATAAGGTTTATGGCTTAAAATAAGGTAAATCATTAAAAAAATGCCTATCATTGGAAATAAGGTTTGGGGAAAAAACAGGAACAGCACAACCCTTAACAAACAGAATCCTGATATTAGGCGTTATCTAGTTGTTATCAACGTCATTAATGTATAATTTATGACGTCACTAAGAAGTCGCGTAAGATTTAGGCGTACAAGCGTAATAGAACATGTCAAGTACGTGCACGTATTCATCATATGATAATTTGTATTTTTAGTAATGAATCATCTTGTTACGTGACGACGTCTTAAACCGTCAAATAAAAGTGACGTCAAGTTTACGGTGTGTAGTTTTTACTTGTTGTTTTTCATCGACGATGTAAAAGCTGGTATCTGACAGTATGCCTATATCTTATAATACTTATATATGTAACAATATCGAAATACTGCTTTGGAGGATTTGGTCATAATTTTTGTATAAATTTATACTTTAGTCTTAAAGGTGGTATCCGACAGTTTGCCTATATCTAATATATGTAGCAATATCTGACCTCTGTTTGGGGTTGTACATAATTTCTGCAGAAAATAATACTTCAGTCTAAGCTTTGACGACTTTCATCAGTGTCTCAATTTTAGGGCAGTACAACTCGTTAATCAACACTTTTAATTGTTTATTCTTTTCATATCTATAAATAAGAACGATTAGGATTCCTGCTAAAAACAGGCATCGACGTCACCTCAGATGACGTGGATGATCTAAAACATAAGTACAGTCTTAATTTAAATATAGCTAACTGTGCAGCGTGATTCAGATAGGAAATACATGTTTGAAATGACGATTGTGGCATTATGGTTCATTTTTCAGTCAGGTGCAGGACTTCAATAAACAGCATTTTGCGAGATATTTTCAGGTAATAATGGTTTATTATGAAGTTTAATGAACATATTTTTGGTCCAAACTGTCGGATACCATCTTTAAAATGGCTGAAACAACGCCGTATCAATAAATAATAATCAGTTAGCATATGAAAACCCATTTCTGAGATTGGGCCATTTTCACCACTTTGTGGATCTTGTCCTCTACAAATGTAGTAACGATTATATGATGACCATCAACACAGCAACAGGGGAATTCCATTCTTAAATATTTGTTTTTATCAATGTTTTTTTTTTTTATTATTTATACCTTTTTTCAAATTATATCTGTTAAACAGTTTTTTTCTCACTTTTATTTGTCTCACGGCTAACAGCACTTTTTTGAACATTTGTCAATTGTAAAATTGCACGAGCAAACTTATTGTGCAATTTTAATCTACAGGGGAGATAATTAGCGGATTTGGATAGCTATAGATATCAAGCCAGAAAGAGTAGTATCCCTTTGTTGTGACACCATATTGTTCTCGGTAAGTTTTTTTTTTCTTTAAAAGTACAAACCGTCTTCATTACGTAAAATTATGTTAAAATCGTGTAAAAAAATGAAAACTTCGTTTAAATAATTATGTACACAAGCAGTGCTAAAACAAGCATAGTAAAACAACATTTGTATAATAAAATGACTCCGTAAAACAAATAAAACGAAAATTAAGTTAATTTAATAAAATACTAAATATTATAAGAAAGTGGGAATGTACGTCCCTAGAAAATAGTTAAACTAATAAACAGGCATAGCATTGCGTAATAATTTTGTCAAATCTTGTCATTCTTTTAGGTACAAAGAAGCAAAAACTTCTGACTTCAATCGACTGCACATTTCCTGGTCATTAACCAAGTTTTTCATTATTCATTGGTTAAATATTTATATATGTCCTAATAATAGTAGAAAGCACAACTCCCAAACGCACTTCAGACGTGGCCAGACTTTAAATGACAAATAAATAAAATGGTTTACATAAAAGAGCATGAGAAAGTTTGAAATATGCAGGATCCGCTGTGATCAAATCTTCCAACAAGAATAAAATTGTCGACACAGCGTCTAGCAGAAAAACGTCACGTGACTTTAACCATACAATAAGTGTGACATAAAGAATGCCGAGGAGTGAGTTAAAATGCACGTGCGTAAACAATTTAGAATTATAATGGATCTTAATAGAATAATATCTGCACCCGCTAAGTTCACATGCACGTGCATAAACACTTCAGAGGAAAAATAAATCTAAATTGAATACGACTGGCACCAACGTAGTTCTAGCGGGCAACCCGACATTTTTATAAGTGTTTGCAGACATATTTAGGCAGCAAGCATTAGACCATGCCATTTCCCAGCAAAAGGATTATTTCATACGACGATGGCCTGACATGTTTAACAAACGACAAACGACATGGGTGGACCCGGATGAGTGTGGGGTGGGGGTGGAGATGCACCCCGCCCCTCCCCCCTCCACCAAAAGAGTAGACTTGCGACAACACATACATGTAAGCTGAAAAATACTTGACAACACATACATGTAAGCTAAAAAATACTTGACAACACATACATGTAAGCTCAAAAATACAGAGTTTGTGCTGTGTAGATTTTGTTGACAGTTTAGGTCGAAGTTAGGGTTCTTTACTGTGTGTATATATAATAATATATACTGCGATAAAGTTGAATGGATCTTGATTTATACCTCTGCCTCACATCCACCAAAATTTTCTAGATCCGCCTCTGACAAACGGCAAAAAGTACGGAAATGTTAAAATAAGTTTGATTTTCTGGCTTTACACATTATGTTTACCCATATATACTTTTAAACTACGTAGGTCAATGATATAACGGATAGAGCTCAAATTCGCATATTGCACAATGTGAAATACCAAAACAAGGCATTTGAAAGTTGACTAACAACAAGTCTGTACACACCAGTATGCCGAGAAGAGAGTGTGTGGCGGTATTTGCTGATGATTATTTGATGCAGCAGTACGGCATTAAAATGATATATAATATGGTCAGTAAAATTTTGCTAAAACAAGGTTAGGCAAAAGGACTGGTGACTTTGTTTTATAATTGAGATACATCGCATCGAAACATTTATATTAAGTATTGGGACGTCCAGATTTTACTGATGCAGACTGACCCAAGACTAGTGTCTTGGTGGAACCACTGGCGCACCACAGGTCAAAGACGAACGGGAGTCGAACCCACGCGGCGAGGGGCTGCGGAGTTGCAGGTTGGCGATTCTGAACTGCTCGGCCACAGTCCCCTTTCTCTTAGACAATGCTTTCAACAGAGTGCCAAAAAGAGAAGTCAACATCTGTCTGAACAATCAGTCTGTGTGTAAGGCTCAAAGAATTATGGGCATGGAGTACGTATTTCAAACATTGCTGACAATAATAAAGTAAGTGTGTGTGCATTAACAAGTTTTGTTTTAAACGTTCATCAGTAAAAAAATAACATCTTTTTTTACATGGAACTATTTTACAAAGCGGAATCACAATTCCCACTAGATGTGAAGTGTCACAGTAAAGAAGTAATTAAATTCGAGTGACGCCTCTGCCTAAGTATAGAATTTGTCAGACGAGAACATTGTAGAACCATTGTCAATGAATGTTAGCAATTACAGTTGTATTATGGAACTATTTCAAAGCGAAAGCACTAATACCCACAATCGGCCAGATGTGAAGTGTGATAGTATAGAAGTGACCAAAGTCGAGTGATGTCACCGTCTACTTATGGAACTATTTACAAAGCGAAAGCACTTAATACCCCCCCCCCCCCCCCCACACACACACACACAAAATCGGCCAGATGTGAAGTGTCATTGTATAGAGGTGATCAAAATCGAGTGACGTCACGTCCCCGTCTAAGTATAGAATTTGTGGATCCAATGTAAATGAAAGTTATCAAAACATTTGTAGGATTGGATTAGATTTGCCGGCATTTTTACCGATACTGTGCAGCGACATTTCTATCATTATTGCACAGAGGCACCCAAGGACTGAACCCGGCCGGTCCATTATACTGACACCGACGAGTCAGGCGTAACGCTGTCCCCTTAGGCCCGAGAGTTAGGAGGGAAGCCATTACTACCAACTTTAAAGTCTTTGGTTTTACCCGGCCGGGGTTTGAACCCGCGACTTCCCGATCAGCAAGCCGACGCTCTACCACTTGAGCTATTGCGGCCTTATATAAGTTGTATCATAAAATACAGCGCGAGAAATGCGTGCCTGAATAAATGCCATCATTGCACACATGACATACATGGGTACTGCATATTCAAACCAAACTGCCATTCATTACTGAAAGAATTCGGTGGTTAAAAAATTTGAAGAAAAATTATAATGTCTTGCATTTATTGTCCGTATTTTATTTCCCACATAGGAAAGCAGTATCAGTATAAATAAAAATGGAAAGAAGTGTACACAACAACATAGTAACAGCAGCCAATAACACCATCTATACACGTATATTGTATTATGTGACTATATATGGTGATCCCAACATAATATGTCGGGATACCCAGCGTATTGGTGTATACAGATTCAACAAATATAAATACTACATACAAATACTTCACAAATCATGAAAATATAATCTGATGTTTAATAATAAACCCATGAGAAACACCATCTGCTTGCTGATGTTTTGTTTTTGAAATACATTGCAGCAACTAATTATGATCACTATAGCGACGTCCAGCTGTTTTGGTGGAGGAAGACCCATGACAAATGTCTGGGTAGAACCACCGGCGCACCGAAGTCAGCTGGAAGACCTTCCCACATTAAGTCCTTCGCCCCGACAGGGACTCCAACCCACGCGGTGAGAGGCTTAGAAGTCAGAAGAGTTACCAATCAGTGACTCTACCACTATGCCACTGGCATCCCCTTCTCTATACTTAACATGATTAATTATTGAAGATTGGGATGCACCAATTACACACAATCATAAGAGCTGAAAGATTTAAGAACAATTCTTTATAGGATTGGATTTGCTGTTTTTTTGCCAATACTGTGCAGAGACGTTTCTATCATTATAGCACAGGGGCACTTATAAGGTGCCCAGGGACTGAACCCAGCTGGTCCATTATACCGACACTGACGAGTCAGGCGTAATGCTGTCCCCTTAGCTCTGAACATTAGGAGGGAAGCCGCTACTACCAACTTTAAAGGCTTTGGTTTGACCCGGCCGGGATCTAAACCTGCGACCTCCTGATCCACAAGCCTAAGATCTACATCTTGAGCCAATTCTCTATAACCACCAGAAACATCAATATAGGGTGAGGCACTCCTAGTCTTGGATTTTCATGAAACTTTCCTGGATTGTTTCTGTCCACTAGGTCAACAAAGGCTGATGTTTCACTTTTAAGACCTGTTGCCATGGTAAAAGGTTTATCAGCATACTTTCTGCTAGAACATACATATAATCTGGTAAATTATAGTAACAGAATATTCCCAAATTTATTAATATTTTAGGATAAAAGGGGTAGGTTATCCATGTGTGCAGGCATGTTTGTTTGGTTAATTAATTCTTTAAACATCATATGTTGGAGACAGTGTCCACGAAAAACCAATAGGAGGATTTGGCACAAGTTTACTATAATTTTCCCCAGACGCGTTTTATAAAATGTTTATATTAAATGACACTTGTCACACTCTTTCCATCACATGGTTTTAGTCAATATAAGATTTTACGAAATATCAACAACAATACTTGGTGAAATAGCTGTACAAGACGATCATGATGTGAACACCCGACATAACATAACACCTGTCACTAACAGGCCAGTCATGGAATAAGTGCGTTAACTTGCACAAAAATAACCAATGGAGCTATACCAACACAACTTTTGATGACCGCTTTGTTGAGGATTAGGTGGATCCAGGTTTGAACCTACAAACTCCCGTACCTTAAGATTAACCTATTGCCCTAACCTGTACAGATTTATAAGGGTAGTATATGTATTTCATTAAATGATAAGAGTATTTTCTCAGACCATATATACACATCAAATTGTTCCCTTACTGTGTGAATTCATACACACAAGCATGACATTTTTGTGACCATGGTGTTACAGATAGTTTCCATGTGATGTCATCAACACTGATAAGACTGTTCTGTGTGCATTTATCAATTGTAAAAATATTGTATTCTGAAAATAAGAATTTCAAGAGCTTTCCAATGGTGTATAGCTTTTAATTTTCGGACCACAAATGAAGAAATAACAAGAAAATAACATTTACCCTTCTATCCAATTCATATGAGAATCCCTTGAAGTTACCATCAAAGATGGCTGCCAAGATAATGCATTTTCACTGTGGAAACTATCTATATCAATATGGTCAAGGCCAAAAATTTGCCTTGTGCATGGTGGAGAAAGATGGTAACATGACCAAAAAGTGAAAATCCTTTATTCTAAAAGGACAAAGCTGCTCTTTTAAGTTTATTTGTAGAAATTTTCCATACACTAAAATGTATCTGCCATCAATTTGTCTTCTAGCGTGATGAGGAGAGAAACTTGGTAGCACACAGATGGAAAAAAAGAAACTCTTTCATACTTTAAGGTGGTATCTGGCAGTTTGGACCAAAAATATATTTTTCCAAATAACCAACTAAGTCATTGTTACCTGAAAAGGTCCTGTAAAATGCTGTTCATTGATGCTCTAGATCAGTGTGAATAAAGAAACATAAATCTCCCATTTCATTTGCAAAAGGTATTTCCTATCTGATCCATCCAGCAGACATAGCTATTTTAAGACATAGCTATTTTAAGAAAACCATATGACAACCTACTTTTATGTTATATAATTATCCCGTAATCCGCTGTAACATTGGTATCTATTTTTAGCAGTGATCAATTATCATGCTTAAATATAGATTTGGAATGAATGTACTTTGAGAAAGTTTTGATTGCAATTTCTACGGTCTAACAATTCAGGAAGTTTTCAAACTGTCTTTACTTATACTAAAGTCTTACTTTATGCAGAAAGTATGGACAAATTCCCCAAAGCAGTGGTAAGGTATTGTTATATATAATTGATAGCGGCCAACTGTCAGATAACACCTTTAATTGACAATGTTACTCTGTTAAGAATATTTGTGGTCCTTATTTCATACACCATATTTTAAAAGGTAACGTCACACTTTAACACAAAAAACTGTGATACAAAGTTGGATAGATTTCTTTTGAATTTTTTTCACTCATTGTATATGACATTTCTTTCACTAAATAAATTAGTTACTTTTCTTATTTGCAGCATGATTTTCACATTATATTGTAAAACCAATATACATGAATAAATAGAAAAGCTTAAATTCAATATTAATTATTCGAGAACAAAAGAAAAAACTGTTTTAATAAAACTTTACTTACAATTAGCTACATGTAATTAAATGACAGCGAAGCAAACATGCATAAAGAAATGTACAAATGAAAAGTTCTCTTACACCACATGCACTACATATAATTTTATACACATCATAATTTTTTAAGTATGTACAAAAAATAAAAATATTATGAAATATCTTTATACCTAGAGTTGTTTTTGTACACAAGCTCAACCTCATCTGATACACCACATCTCTCCATATCTTTTAAATCACCTGACCTGACAACATCATTTGGGATCAATTGGAACACCTTGGATAATTCACAAATCATTACTCCGATGAACGACGGTGAAAACCCCGCGAAAGTAAACATGTCGTGTGCCTATGACGTCATCAAAACAAGATAAATGTTTTGTTATCTCTACTAAAAATGCAGTAACAGTTGTATATCTAACGAGATGTAAACAGTTAAATTGATAAATGAAAGTTTATAGGATGAAATCATTCTATATACTACAGTAATCACTGTTTTGAAGAACTTTTTTAATTGCATATTCTTCTTCAGGCGAACAAAACGATAGTGATCTGTAAGTAATCATTGCATCCAGATACATCCTGAGGGATGATTGTTCCGAGCATGGAATTACCGAGAGTTTACGATTGCATGAGCGACTTCACAAATGACTGCCATGTAAACATAAATATCCTTTTTTCAATTCTGCATCCCAGGATGATACAGTTATTGCCAATTTTGTTTCCGAGATATATTTGTAACAAGTAACCAGTTAGTCCTACCACAACATAACAGCTAGATTAAGATGCAAACAGAAGATGTCACATACATTGAAACAGAGTCACGTTTTGAAGCCTTTTGAATGTCCATTAGGTGAATGTTTAACATGAAATAAATGACTACATTGCATTTGCCTTTATATTTTAGTGTAAAAACTAACTATGAGGTTAGAGGCAATCTTAAAATCGTTTATGACTGGAACAAATTGTATTTCTTAATTTAATTTAAAAAAAAACCCAAACACTTTTTTTTACATAATTACTTTTAGCAGAAGAACAAATTTAAACAAGTAATCAAATAGCCATACACAATAGTTCAAGCATGTTAAAAGTAAATGTAAAAATAAATAATTATTTTAACAGTTATAAATTAATTAATTTTTAGATGCCAATAAAGGCGTTCTAATCTCAAATTAAAAAAAATAGATACACAAAACATTAACAATTCACTTAATTAACTCACCATGAAAGACTTATTCCCCAACACTTAGTTAAGAAGGACTCTTATCATTATATTCTTAAAAATTTGAAACAATTATGAAGATATTTAAGCTTTAAACTCAGTGCTCTCCTTGACAGTAAACATATAAGTACTCAATTTACTTACATGAATTTGAGCTAATAAATTAAGACTTCATTGACAGCTTAATTACTTTGTTTTTATGAAATCTTATTTTTCATATTTAACCTTAGCAAAACTTCTAATCAACCTCCATTTTATATATTGGTAGTTCACCAAATTACTGTATCACTACTCATATTTAGACATGTTTAAGTCTACACTTTTTGTCAAGAATAACAAAGGAAAACAATGACATTTGCATATTTAACAAGTTTTGTTTCACAAGATCTAAGCAAACTGCTAACAAAAAAAATGCATTATGTTTGATCTCATAAAGTTAGTTCAACAGGTGACTGATGTTGGACATTTATTTTACCTACATTTCAACAAATTTAGTCGAAAAGCTAAAAATTGTAATATTGTTGATCATAAGTTTGCATGTTTACATGTACCAAAACAGTATATGTGAAAAAGATAATCAAACAGATGAAGTTTCTTTTTTATGTTGAAAATAAAAGATTAAATGTCTTCAAGTCATTTTACTTGGCAACATGTTGATTTAAAACACAAAATAGGCTGCCGATATGTCCAAACAGTTTTTAGAGACTTGCAGTTACTTTCAATGATCACTATTAACAGACTACATTATCAGGCCCCTTCATACATTGATGAGTATCAAACATCTACACCAAACATCATTTGTTGCTAGAAGCTGTTGTTATAATGATGGTGCTCCTGCTGTTGAAGTTGTTGTTGCCATGGTAGTAGGGGCAGTCTGGTGGCTCGTCTCTGGCTGTGAGATTGGCGTCATCTGGGTAGGAGGCACCACTGGAGCAGAGACATTACCAGGGAGACCGGCTCCAACACTGTTAGGCAAACTGACCGCTGCTGGCACACCTGAGAAGGAATAATGTATAAGGAGTGTTGTCTTAAAAACAAAAAAGGTCAATATGGCAACAGCCAGCGATAAAAAAGACACCCCTTAGACAAAATGATGGTGGTACCGGATCTGGTAGAGCAGTCAGTAGAGTGTCAGTTCCTCGTACAGGAGGCCGGAGGTTTGATCCCGGCCCGCGACAAACCAAAGTTGTAAATAATGGTAGTGGTATAGCCCCCTTGCAAACGCTCAAGCAAATATAAGGGTAGTTCCACGACTGGATAATCAGGTGTCAAGATAATGTGACTGGATGCGGTATCATGCCAGGTGTTTCACGGCTATACACAGTGAAGGGAGCACTATATTTGCTTCAAGTTCAAGTGGACACCATCCTCAGATAACTGAAATACTGTTGTTGGGACTATAAACCCAATAAACAAAACAAATGATGGTGGAAAGATATCAACAGTCAGATGGTCAGTTGCATTAAAAAAATATTTCCAACCAGGACACAAATGTCAGTGGCAGTAAACAATCCATTTTTACTACATTTATGTTTTGATTTGGTGGCGAAAGACTTTGTTTACCTACAAATTCTGTTAAAATTGTATTGTTACATGGAGAGTGGAACCAACCTGTTGCTGCAGAAGATGCTGTGGGGAACGTGGGTAAAGCTGTAGGGCCAGATAAGGTCATCGGCAGAGTGAACGGGACCATACCTGCAATACAAGTTCATTTTAAGCTAATTACAGAGAAAAAGAATTAAAGGCTTGTGCATAAACAATGAAAAAAGAAAAAAAAAAAAAGTTTTAAAGATAAAAGCTGGACATATCAATGTGGAGATAATTTAACTCAAAGTTCTACACAGAACACCTGAGTGTAGTTAATAATTTTAAAACCACCAATCCACAACAGAGATACAACACTTTGAGACAGAACAATGTTAACATTCAGACTGATGGAAAGACATGCTAACTAAAATTATGCAAACAACACTACAACAAAAGATTATTGTCTTGTTTTTGTTGTTGCTTTTATAAACATTGCAGCAATGACAATTAATATAATTATAGTGACATATAGCCATTTTTTTTAAAACAAGGAAGCCCCCACAATATTGTCTTTCTAGAACCACCAATTCACCACACGTCAGCTGGGAGACCTTCTCAAATAAAGTCCTTCATCTCCATGAAAAACAAAGCCATGTTGTAGAAGATCAGTAGTCAGAGGAGTTACAAGATGGTAACTCAAGGGCCCTAACAAAAAAAGGAATTCTCCGGTGTACATACCTGGGTTAAAGGCTGGCAGGGAGATTGGAGGCATTCCTGGTAACCCTGGTAACGTGGTAGGGAGACTGGCAGATGGGAGTCCAATTGGGGGAGGGAGACCGGGCAAACCTAGGGAGACATAACAGGTTCACCACGGGATAGAAATGAATTCAATCAAAACACTAACCTACAACTGGCATCAATTCTCAAATTTTTTTAATTTTTTAATACAATTCACCTTTTTAAAAGATTAAAATTAAGTTGTTTTTTATTTATTTGTGATTTTAATTAATAACTATTATACTAACAAAACTAAATTGATGATCTTTGTAATATTTACCAAAATAATTGCACCGTTAAAATGCATCTATAAGTACTCTGAGATACATTGAAGTATGCTTACTTAAGGATAGTGAGAGAATATGGCCTTAAACAGCCTATACAACATTGTGCCTGACAGGGCTGTTTAGATTATCGTCCCACCAACAGTATTTCAGTTATTTGGAAACGGTGTCCACTTAAAGCAGATATAGTGCTGCCTTCACTGTGTATAGCATGCCATGAACACCTGGCATGATACCACACCCAGTCACATTATCCTGACACCGGGCCAACCAGTCATGAAACTACCCATATATTTGCTTGAGCTTTAGCAAATGAGCTATAACACTACCATTTTTTAAGAGCTTTGGTATGTCTCGGCCCAGGATCAAACCCAGGGCCTACCCGTTCCTGGAGACGATGCTCTACCTGATTCTACACCAGGTCCTGGTGTACCAGATAGGGCTGCTGGTTGATCTTTTGGTACCGAGTATCAAGCATATTTACTCTGATTTTCTATCAATACTCAAATTCATACATCAACACACTTGCAATTGAAAGTTTAAGAAGACAAAAAATATGTTTAATGTGCTTAAATTAAATTAACATGAAAGAAGACCAGTCTGATTACTATTATTAACACCATTTTTACAGACTGCTCTGGTGACAATAATTTCAATATGTACAATTTTTGTATTTTTAAAAGTTACAAAAACAAATGAAAGAAATTTTCTGTATAAGTCAAAAACATGTCTCAGAATGTTACATTCAATAATCTGGGTTATACTTTAAATGAAGTTAGGGCTATAAAGAAAAAAAAAAAAAAATCCATAGACTTTTAAACCGTCATATATTGATTTTTAAATTAAGTCTCATTTTATATGAAGACTGCTTTATCAATAAAAACATTCTATATGGAAAGGGTCAATATTTGAGTTAGATTTGGTATATTTACCTATATGAAAACCTCATGTCAAAACAGCCGTTGTGCACTTGTAACCATTAAACTTTTTCTTTTGGTCTGATTCCAAGCTGTTTTTTTGTCAAATGCAACAAAGCAGATGCCTGTTTGCTTGTTTCTCAGGTTAATTGACTCACCAACAGTATTTAAATTGTTGTTGTTTTTTGGAAACTGTGTCCACTTAAGTAAGTGGAGATAAACCCTACCTGAGAATGGTTTCAGATACCAAGGCTCATTAAAAATAGCATTATCGATTATTAGGACCTTTTCAGTAGAAAGGTCCTCTTTGGAAAAAATGATTAATTTTCACTAATCTATAGCATTCTGGCAAGACTGTATAACAGTGCAATTCACACTGACCTGTGCTAAATATTGAAAATTCAAAGCTGAAAAGGGCCATAACTCTGCCAAAATTAAAAAAATATAGTGTTATTTCCCCCTCGAAACATATGGCTTGTGTTTTTAATACTGATGGTTTCGGAGAAAACAACCTTGAATGCCAATTCCAAGGAAGAGTCATGACAATAGCTTTAGTTTTTTCTTTCCAAAAATTGATTATCAATCGAAAGTTTTTTCAATCATGTTACCCATATATCGAAGTAAATTTTCTATCTGATTCCCATCATATGTCTCAGATTCAATTGTTGAATGCTCTGAAAACACATAGTTCTCAATCATAAGTTCTATTTTATTTTCAATCAATTATAGGTAATACCAAGTTAAAGTCTACTTTCAAGCTACTGCTCGTTCAGCTGACTTTACAGTTTTTCCCCTTGTCATTGGATGTATTCGTAAATCCTATAAAATGGCAGCTGACATATGGCACTGGGAAGTCATATTACTGACCCGAATAACCCTTGCAGGTACCCATTTATACACCTGGGAGGAGTGGAGCAATTTTGAGGGAAATTTCTTGTTTAAGGAAATTAGCAGCATACTGACCGGGGTTGGTAACACAGACCCTGTGATCCAGAGTCGTGCTATTCCATTCCTCAATTATTTAAGACACATGACACTCCCATCACCTCTTTTAGATGTTCATGAATGTTGAGTCAAAGTTGTATAAATTCAAACAGTAATATTATCTAGAAACCGAGTCATTAAGCCCTTGAGGCATGCTTATAAAGTGCCATCGCTACATGGCAAGAATTTCACTGTAGCTTAACTATAAAAGTAAAACATTCTTATACCTGTGCTAGTGGCTGTAAAGCTGGGTACCGGAGCAGGTCCAGGGAGGTGCATTTGGCCAGGGGCTGGTACCCCTCCTAGCTGGCCAGGTAAACTTGACCCTGGCGTGGCCTGCGGGATCACTGGAATGGTAGGCATGCCTGCAAATAGATAAAAGTATAAAAGTATCTAGGAATAATAACTAATGATTTGTATAATCTTGCTCTTAGGTTAAGAATATTTTATTATAACTTCAACGGTAAGATATTGCAACACATGGACAACTCAATCTCTTTATCATATTCCAATCTATGTTTTTTAATAAATAGTTTTGTTTGTTGTTGTTGGAACATTGCAGCATCTTTATTATGGTAACTGACATAATGTCTAACTATCTTTGTGTTGAAGATCCCCCAAAAATGTCTGGCTTGAACCAGTGGTCTTTGCAGTTTAGCTGGAAGACCTTCCCAAATTAAGTATTTCACCACGATGACTTGAACCCATTAAGTGGGAAGCAACCAAGTCAGAAAGAGTAAAATTCCACCACCAGGTCATTGTTTTTTTATGAAAAAGGCTTTCTGCTAAATAATTCAATTAAGATTTCAAATCTAAAAATAGATCAAGTACAGAATTTCCTCTAATAGATTATAACTTAGACAACAGTATTAACTAATGGGAAGAAACATGCACTGTCACTTTGCCCATGTGTTTTGGGCCTAGCAACACCAAAGCCCTGCTGGCTGTTCCTAAATATATGTATGCTACATAGACAAATACAATTCACCTCACTGAAAATATTTTGTCACATACAAAATGCTACACAAATCTAAGACCTCATCTTGCAGCTTTTAGCAAGACTTTTGTTGTTTTTTTGGAATTTATTTCCGACTCACAATACTATAAATATCATATACCTTACCTGTGTTCAAAGACATGTTGGCAATTCCTTGGGTTGCTGTCTCTGCATGATTATGTGACATCTGAAATGGTTTAAAAAAATCTAACCCAGTTATTATTATTATTTTGATTAACACCAAACTGACATAATTATGACAAATTGAATCAGACTTTTAGATGAAAGTCTGGGTAAATTTACAAGTGCATAACATGTCAGTTGGAAAACCTACAGAACATCATTTTTTTTCATCCCAACCAGGACTCAAGCTGGGTTTTTTTTTCTTCAAATTTTTTGTTGCATATACAGAAATTAATTCTTCTAAGGCAACATCAAAATGCACTTTTACAATTAACATGTTAACATCAGTCATAATAAGATAATTTATTTGCAGATGTTTAACAGTTTTTGAACAAACATGCAGTATTTCTCAATATGTCATGTAAAAGTTTTTTCTTTTTAAATTGACAGACAGTACACCTCCATATCTCATGTAAAAAAAATATAAAGTTCTTGATATTTGGTGAGAGAAATATGTCATATGACACAATTATGATCATTATAGCGATATCCAGCTATTTAAGTGAAGGGAGACCCCAGAGGGGAGCAGTCAGTTGAGTTTCAAGTCTGTGACTCTACCATTTGGCCACGGTAGACCCCCTGCCTTGCCATAGTTTTTTAATTAAAGATGCAGCATGACGTACGTCATGTAGAAAACCATTAACAGTGTTCATGAGGCATTTACATCAATTACACAAAGCTATGTGTCTAGAAAACTAACCTGGGATGGAGATATCTTTGGAGGATCTGGTATTGATGAGGGGAACTGGGATCGAGGGATCCTGTGGAGATATCCATAACCTATACCACAACCAAGGCTGAAATAGATAACATAAATATAAGCAATTTTTTCCCATTTTGATCAAGTTAACTCATTTCATTTTACTCCTTCTTGTGTCTTTAAAAGAGGGCAGGAAAATGTAGCATATTTTATCAATTTTATGAGAGAGGCTGAGACGTTAAGAAAACTTGGCCAATCTTAGTTTCCCTTCTACAAGCACCCGGTGACATAACAAAATTATACACAGTTCGATTATTACCAAAGTTTCAGGTTTACTACGGTTTTCAAATGAAGCTGAAAGCAGGTTAGCTTTACTTTGATAGCACATTCCAAAAACTCTTGAAATAAAACCACATCCAACAAAATTTCTAACTTCAGCTTGATAATAATAACCTTTCCCTGAGGCTGGAACCATTACAATTAAAAGTCCTTTGCTTATTGCCATTATCATCCCACAAACAGCATTTCAGTTATCTGTAGACAGTGTCACATGGAAGCAGACATAGTGCTACTTTCACTGTGTATAGCATGCCACGAACATATCGCATGATACCACACTCAGTGACATTATCCTGTCACCAGGCCAACCAGTCAAGGAACTTCCCTTATATTTGCTTAAGAGTAAGCAAGGGAATACCACTACAATTTTTAATGACTGGTATGAAGTGGCCCGGGAGTAAAAAACAACAACTTTTGAATTAACAATGACAACATGAAAAAAGAACAAGATTGAAAACATACCTGCCATCCCCACCCCAGGAGGCATTGGGTGTGATAGTGACCTCACGACAAGAGTCCGACTCACAGTTATAAACGTACAGCTTCAGGGGCTTCCCCTCATGTGACTCTATCAGGGTAAACAGGTCCTCAGACTGAAAAAAAGAAGATGAAATAGATATGAAACATAAAAATCATTTTATTCTAAAACCTAGGACTACAACCTTTCCACATGGTCTCATCATTTTCAAGGTAATAAATTTTGTAAAAGAAAAGTTAATAATACCACAATGGCTATCAACCATAACGTAAGATAATGTACAAACGTTAATATCCATAAAGCAATAATTTACATATTTTCCTATTTAAGTCAGTTATAGTCTAATATATTATATGTATAACAAACTTTTTAAACCCAGTCTACAAAACCATTAGGCTTGCTGAGTTTACAGCCCTTAATACATACAGTGTAATATGCTGTAATAAAATATGTGTGTCTATAAATCATTTTATAGACAACTTGATAAAACAGCAGACAATCATTTTTAGCTGATGTTACCTCATGAAGAACTGAGTCTGCCCCTATGATGTAGTCAGTGTTAGACTTCAGGCCAGCCAGATCAGCGGGGGAGTTGGGCTGTACATCCTGTTTGTAGGGACAGAGGACATATTATACACAATACATAACTTATCAACAAACAATACAAATGCCAGACTTCTAAAGAATATTCTAACCATACCAGGTTTTGTGCTGTAACACATAATATCACAAATACTCACCTGGGGACAACTTAAAATTTTTTGTCAGCTTACATTCCTTGGTTGGGTCAAATGAAATATTATACAAAATGCATACACATTCTAATTCTAATTTCATTTTTAAAGAAATGCACTAATTATCTCCCTTGCTGGTATGTTTTCATATGAAATGTATTTTATATCAAGAATTGTTTATATGGTCATTGTGAATTATTTATTTTTATTATCAGTCCTAGCAATATTCAATAATTTTAATCCAACAAACTATGCTCTCATGTGCACTTTATTAGTAAATGCTTTCTCAATAGCTAGCCTGGAAAAAAGCAGTCATCAGAAAGAAAGAATGAGATATTTGTTTAGTTTTGTTTTTGAAATACATCAAAGCAACCAATTACGATCATTAAGTGACTTTCAGCTATGTTGGTGTAGGAAAACCCCAAACAGATGTCTAAGTAGAACCACAGATGTACTGTCAGCTGGAAGACCTTCCCACATCGAGTATCTCACTCCGAATGGGACTCAAACTCACGCAGTGCGGGGCTAAGCAATCAGAAAACTTATAAAATCTGAGACTCTACCACTACGCCACGGGCCCCTCGAACTGGTTTGTACCAGTAACATTGTTTCGTGGGGTTTCAAACCCGTGGCCTTCAGCTAAATGACATGAACATCATACAATTACAGAATACATAAATCTATATATAGTCTATATACATGCTCAACATACAGAATCATAGCTTTAGAACTTTAGAACTCTATTGATCCAGTAAAAGAATGCCACATCTAGCTGCTCTAGAATTATTGGTGACATTTTCTAAACAATCCTTGATTTTTTTGCTTTTGATTCTAAATATATAAAACAAATTGAACCTGTCAAGATTGTTTTTACAGATACATCTGAGATCAATAATAAAAAGGTCAAAAAAGAAACTTACTAATACATGCCACACGTTTTCATTTGCACCTTCAAATGAACAGAACCTGAAAAAGTGAGAAAAAAAATCAAGTTTATATCATTTGTTGACACAGAACAGACTATTTTCTTCCATTAGTAAATTGATGTGCAAAGTAATTTTTGTCATTGACCCTGAAAGTATTTCCCTCATTATTAGTTTTTGTTTGTTTCTTTTTTGTCGCACCGACACAATTATGGTCATATTGGCAATGTCCAGCTAATAAGTGGTGGAGGAAGAATTCAGTCATATCGGTGCACCATAGGTAAGCTGGAAAACCTCCCCATATGACGAGGGACTGAGGAGTTTCAAGTCAACGACTCTAACCGCTCAGCCACAGTACCGCCTCCCTCATTATTAACAAAACATGAAGAAACAGGAATACATTATTATAGCAACATGGTTAATATGTGCACTGTCTGAAACAAATGGATAACCCTTTTATCCCAGGTTTCAGAATGGTTTACAATGTTTATCTACAATTTTTATGACTTGTTTGTTGCAGTCTTCATTGTTTCTTTATTGGGTTTATCATCCCACCAACAGTATTTCAGGAGAAGGTGTCCACTTGAGGCAGATAAAGTGCAGCATTTACTGTGTATAGCATGCCGTGAACTAATGACATGATACCACCTTATCCTGACACCGAGTCAACCAGTCATGGGACTACCCTTATATTTGCTTGAGTGTTAGCAAGGGAGCTTTACCACTACCATTTTTAACAACTGTGGTATGTCACGGCACAGGATCTATCCCGGGCATCTCGTAACTAGAGCAGATACTCTACCAACTGCGACCAGGTCCGGTCACAGCCTTTATTGTGATAGAAAGTCTGGATGCATACCTGATGCTGACTCCAAGTAGGCCTTGACCTCCCCAGTTATGACTGGGGGTGATAAAGACATCCCTCACAGCCTGTGTCTTGGAGCTGTATACAGTCATCTTGACAGGTTTCTCTATGTTCGACTTAAGTAACTCCTTAAGAGTGTCATTGTCTTGGTTCTGAAACACAGTGATAATTAATTAGGAAACTGGTTCCTTTAAGTCAGTCCTGACTACCTTCTTGCTAGGTAGAACCAGTATTAACCTAACACTAGCTCGCAAGTTTGTGCAACTTTTTTCATAAAAACTAGCTTACATGTTAGCATGGAAGCAATATTACCATATCAGGACCTGGGCTATATCTTATTATATATAAAATATGCTTATAATTATATTAAATCACTATGTAGGAATCTTTTTCTCAAACTCACAAGTTAAAGTGGAACTCGCTCCCTCCTACTTATCCGAAAGTTATAGTTTAGAGAACCATGAAAGTCCACCACATGTCATTCATGACCCCACCTCCCCAATCTGAACGTACATTATTTGTAAGGGTTCCTCTTGAGCAAATGGTGAAAACATTTATTTAGTGGACTGTTACCAGAATGTATAGTTGATAATTTTTCATGTATTCTAATATATAGGTGAATACCATGTATATCAATGGCATTGATTGTTTGACACAGTCATCTTCACTATTCATTGTTTGACAAAAATATTAACTTAGCTATGTTAGGCCTCATTATTGTGAATGTGGCATTTTTTTTACACACATTTATGTGCATACAAATATCAACTACCTTAATTTTAATTTTAAATTGCACAAAGCATGAAAATAGTACTTCTAAAGATTTACAAAATTATACCGAAGTCAAATAATGACTGCATAAGTAAACTGATGTATCTTATTCTAAAAACCTAACTGCCATGGTAATATTCTTTCATACAAACATGTGACAAGGGTAACCAGTTACTTACTCCATAATTGTAACCATCCCCTGACAAAATTTTATATTAATACCTATGATTACAAATAGAAAGGACTTACCAGCCTTGTATTTCCTATTGCCACAATGAAGTCAAAAAATGCCTCCAGACCGGCATGATGCCCTGGTGAATTGTCCTGCACCTGCCAATGTAAAACACTCAATAAGGGAAGTCAAGTAGCAATGGGCACAGTGAAAACACAAAAAAAAACATCTTGTGAATTATATTAAAGATCGACTGGAACAAAGAAAATTGCATAAATCAATATAAGCAGCAAAAAAGAATATTGACAAGTGGACTCTAGGAAGAAATGACAGGTTTGTAGCATCTCTACTTTGTTATTATTTAGTTTAATTTAATTTAAAATAAAAAATTGTAGGAGCGACATAAAAATGAGTAAATCAATATGGTCAATTTACCCAAGAAAATATATTTTTTTTTACTATACTGCATCATCATCTGCTAAAAATATTGATGTATAAATTAAGTGCAGATTCAATTGTCCTGAGACCAAAGACTGCCGTAATTTACACTTGATACTGGTGTAAATGAGTGCAGGAATTGTTGTACCACTACAATCTCGTACCGGGAATAGTTGTACCATTTTGGGAAGACCCGTACCACATATAAATTGCAAATCGAATTGAATCGAACATAATTAATCGATTAAAATCGGTAAAAAATCGAAACTTTTTTATCAGGAAGTACTAATTTCGTTAAAAACTATTCTTATTTACTTTAATCAGGAAGTACTAATTTATTTTAAAACTACTCTTATTTACTTAAGACAAACAATAGACTTTATTTGCATATTAACAGTCTATAAAACATTTTCAACAAGCAAATTATGTGAAACAATATTTCACAACTAAAACTCTTGAACAATAACAAGTTAACTCAAATTTTATTCAAAGTTTCGAACCATTAACATTTAAAAAATTACTACAAGACGTACAAGTAACGCTACTTTTAACTCACTGACTCACTGTAATGGATTGTTCAGTCTTTTAAACAACACTTTAGACTAGATTTCAGTAAAGAACACTTAAACTCTATAATTATAACAACCCAGCGGGGATAGAAATTTATTTAAACATTACTATTATTTTTAGTTTTTGTTACATTCCTGTAAAAACAATGATACAAAAAGTTAAAAACAATATGTCCGGTGGTAAGGTTATGTCCGAAAAAGATGAAAGTTCATTGAAAAAAATACCTTTGTTTGCGTAGGATTTCATGCATAATTTACAGCAATCGTACCTACTCGGCGATCTCTGGCAAGCTTCGGAGATAATGCCTTGTATGTAATTGTATGAATACATCAGTGGGTGATTTGCCCCGGCGAACAACTTCTCATTATGTAAACAAAGATGGCTGACTTTTCAAAGTGCATGCAGTACGCTTTAGATATAATGGAGATTCAATACTCCTTGAAAGAAGAGCAGATTGCTTCGTTGAAGAATATTTTTAACTCAGTTGATACTGTATGTATATTACCAACAGGATTTGGTAAAAGTGTAATATACCAGTTATTACCCTGCATGCACTCGGATCACACTTCGGTGATGTCTATATTCGAAGCGATCGTACCCAGGTCTCCTTTCTAGTGACTATTATAATCATATATAGTCATATAACATAATTAACATTCATTGTATTAAGATTTATAACATATTAGATTCACCATCTCCTTTTATATATAAGGCCTTTAAGGCTTGCGGCCTTTTAGGTGTGGCCTTTTTGGTACAGGCCTTTCTGGTTTGTGGCCTTTCTGGACCAGTACCCACTACGATAACTAACTAGTGAGTTACCAAAAATAATGCACAAGTGTAACCTCACACTCGCGCGGTAGGTTATGTGATAAAAGATTGTAACTGTACGACTATTCCTGGAACCAGAGGAAATGGCTGAAGAACTTCAAAAGTAAATATAAAGAGCTATTTCCATAACATTGAGGATCATTTAGAGTATTGTTTTACATTCCAGTTGGAATGATGAATTCATAGGTAGAAACATCTTATTTAACCATTTTAATGGTGTCAGAAAATAAATAATATGCTCTTCTGACTTTGTCAGTGAGGAATTTATTGAGTCAAACACACAGTAAACACACATTCATAGAAATGCTGCATTTGATGAAAAATTGTTGAGTTCCAGAAATTGTCACAATTTCTGTGCGAAACTTTTGGGTACCAACAACCCACATTATCGTTATTAAGCAGACTCTTTGTCATATCTTAGATAAAGAAGCATAAGACATTGACAAAGGTCCTGTTCTTGAAATTACAGCACAGCTGTCAAATCCCCACCCACTTTTAATTTTTTTTTGGGAAAACATTATTTTTGCATTTGTCAGTCTTTTTATGTAAAATAAACAAAGATGACGTAATTACCCTTAAAACATGATATCCTTCTGTTCCTCCCCCTGGAACTTCGGCACTTTGCGAGCCTCCCATTATTACACGTACCGACTTGTTGTGAATGAAAACAAGTTGGCCGGCGAAAATTCAATATGGCCTGAACGTGGCAGAGCGATGCATCATGGGATACAATAACATCCGGTTAGTCATGTTTGAAACGCGGTACCAACCTCAGGTCGTAGGACTGTACTGTTTTAAGAGGAAAACAAATAATGAATTCTTCTACCTGCCAATTTTCGCAAATGATTCACCCTTGCTCTTCAACACGCTTACAAAGCCAAAATTAAAAATATAATACAAAGCACTGCCTTCTTCTTGTTTCCAATTGCTAGTTTTCGCATTATTTCCGATTGCTGCCATACAAATTAACTTAGATATGAGTGTATATATAAACTCACTATTTTTTTTTAGTAAATTTAGCCTTATTAATCAAGGTTAACAAGCACGATTGTAATTGAATACCATTGTAATGATATAACTCTGTTTTTAGACAAGGCTTTTGAGCACGATTGTAACTGTATATCATTGTATTTATATAACACTGTATTTAGACAAGGCTTATGAGCACGATTTTTTTCTGTATACGATTGTATTTATATAAAACTGTATTAAGACAAGGTTAACGAGCGCAATTGTAACTGTACACCATTGTATTTATATAACGCTATATATAGACAAGGCTTATGAGCACGACTGTAACTGTATACCATTGTATTTATATAACGCTGTATTTAGACAAGGAAAACAAGCACGATTGTAACTGTATACCATTATATTTATATAACACTGTATTTTGACAAGGTTAACGAGCACAATTGCAACTGTATACCATTGTATTTATATAACACTGTATTTAGACAAGGCTTATGAGCACGATTGTAACGGTATACCATTGTATTTATATAACACTGTATTAAGACAAGGTTAACGAGCACGATGGTAACTGTATACTATTGTATTTATATAACACTGTATTTAGACAAGGCTTATGAGCACGATTGTGACTGTATACCATTGTATTTATATAACGCTGTATGAAGACAAGGTTAACGAGCACGATGGTAACTGTATACCATTGTATTTATATAACACTGTATTTAGACAAGGCTTATGAGCACGATTGTAACGGTATACCATTGTATTTATATAACACTGTATTAAGACAAGGTTAACGAGCACGATGGTAACTGTATACTATTGTATTTATATAACGCTGTATTTAGACAAGGCTTATGAGCACGATTGTAACTGTATACCATTGTATTTATATAACACTGTATGAAGACAAGGTTAACGAGCACGATGGTAACTGTATACCATTGTATTTATATAACACTGTATTTAGACAAGGCTTATGAGCACGATTGTAACGGTATACCATTGTATTTATATAACACTGTATTAAGACAAGGTTAACGAGCACGATGGTAACTGTATACTATTGTATTTATATAACGCTGTATTTAGACAAGGCTTATGAGCACGATTGTGACTGTATACCATTGTATTTATATAACGATGTGTTTAGACAAGGCTTATGAGCACGATTGTAACTGTATACCATTGTATTTATATAACGATGTGTTTAGACAAGGCTTATGAGCACGATTGTAACTGTATACCATTGTTTTTATATAACGATGTGTTTAGACAAGGCTTATGAGCACGATTGTAACTGTATACCATTGTATTTATATAACGATGTGTTTAGACAAGGCTTATGAGCACGATTGTAACTGTATATCATTGTATTTATATAACGATGTGTTTAGACAAGGCTTATGAGCACGATTGTAACTGTATACCATTGTATTTATATAACGATGTGTTTAGACAAGGCTTATGAGCACGACTGTAACTGTATATCATTGTATTTATATAACGATGTGTTTAGACAAGGCTTATGAGCACGATTGTAACTGTATACCATTGTATTTATATAACGATGTGTTTAGACAAGGCTTATGAGCACGACTGTAACTGTATATCATTGTATTTATATAACGCTGTATTTAGACGAAGCTTATGAGCACGATTGTAACTGTATACCAGTGAATTTATATAATGCTGTAATAAGACAAGGCTTATGAGCACGATTGTAACTGTATACCATTGTATTTATATAACGATGTGTTTAGACAAGGCTTATGAGCACGATTGTAACTGTATACCATTGTATTTATATAACACTGTATTTAGACAAGGCTTATGAGCACGATGGTAACTGTATACCATTGTATTTATATAACGCTGTATTTAGACAAGGCTTATGAGCACGATGGTAACTCTATACCATTGTATTTATATAACGCTGTATTTAGACAAGGCTTATGAGCACGATTGTAACTGTATACCATTGTATTTATATAACGCTGTATTTAGGCAAGGTAAACGAGCACGATTGTAACTGTATACCATTGTATTTATATAACACTGTATTTAGACAAGGCTTATGAGCACGATTGTAACTCTATACCATTGTATTTATATAACACTGTATTTAGACAAGGCTTATGAGCACGATTGTAACTGTATACCATTGTATTTATATAACACTGTATTTAGACAAGGCTTATGAGCACGATTGTAACTCTATACCATTGTATTTATATAACGCTGTATTTAGACAAGGCTTATGAGCACGATTGTAACTCTATACCATTGTATTTATATAACGCTGTATTTAGACAAGGCTTATGAGCACGATTGTAACTGTATACCATTGTATTTATATAACACTGTATTCAGACAAGGTAAACGAGCACGATTGTAACTGTATACCATTGTATTTATATAACACTGTATTTAGACAAGGTTAACGAATACAATTGTAACTGTATACCATTGTATTTATATAACACTGTATTTAGACAAGGTTAACGAATACAATTGTAACTGTATACCATTGTATTTATATAACACTGTATTTAGACAAGGTAAACGAGCACGATTGTAACTGTATACCATTGTATTTATATAACACTGTATTTAGACAAGGTTAACGAATACAATTGTAACTGTATACCATTGTATTTATATAACACTGTATTTAGACAAGGTAAACGAGCACGATTGTAACTGTATACCATTGTATTTATATAACACTGTATTCAGACAAGGTTAACGAATACAATTGTAACTGTATACCATTGTATTTATATAACACTGTATTTAGACAAGGTTAACGAATACAATTGTAACTGTATACCATTGTATTTATATAACACTGTATTTAGACAAGGTAAACGAGCACGATTGTAACTGTATACCATTGTATTTATATAACACTGTATTTAGACAAGGTTAACGAATACAATTGTAACTGTATACCATTGTATTTATATAACACTGTATTTAGACAAGGTAAACGAGCACGATTGTAACTGTATACCATTGTATTTATATAACACTGTATTCAGACAAGGTTAACGAATACAATTGTAACTGTATACCATTGTATTTATATAACACTGTATTTAGACAAGGTAAACGAGCACGATTGTAACTGTATACCATTGTATTTATATAACACTGTATTTAGACAAGGCTTATGAGCACGATTGTAACTGTATAACATTGTATTTATATAACACTGTATTCAGACAAGGTAAACGAGTACAATTGTAACTGTATACCATTGTATTTATATAACACTGTATTTAGACAAGGTAAACGAGCACAATTGTAACTATATACCATTGTATTTATATAACACTGTATTCAGACAAGGTAAACGAGTACAATTGTAACTGTATACCATTGTATTTATATAACACTGTATTTAGACAAGGTAAACGAGTACAATTGTAACTATATACCATTGTATTTATATAACACTGTATTTAGACAAGGTAAACGAGTACAATTGTAACTGTATACCATTGTATTTATATAACGCTGCATATATAGACAAGGTTGTTTGTGTGTGTGTGTGTGTGTGTGTGTGTGTGTGTGTGTGTGGTGTTTTTGTGTGTGTGGGGGGGGGGGGGGTGGGGGTGGGGTGTGTGTGGGGGTGTTGTTTGTTTTATTTTTGTTGATTTGTGTTTGCACAGATTGTAATTTTTACGTAACATTGCCTTTAAACAACGTTTTTGGAACAAACTGTGGTTATAAAACCATGTCTAAATACATTTTACCAAGTACGATTGTAATAATGTAACTTTGTCTTGAGTCTAGTTTTATGTGTACAATTGTAATATATACACGAGTGGTCACAAGGTTTTCTTAGTTTAAAAATGGCTAACTAGACAGCGTTGCTAAGATCGGAAATATATGTGTTAGTCAGACGAGTTAGGCGTTAAGCTTCACTTTTTCAAAAATCCAAATGGTCCAAATGTTCGGATACCACAATTAACCTAAATGAAGTCGCTAATATCCCCAAAGCAACAGTATATACTCGTACATATTTATTTAAACGTATGTCATGGCTGATCTATATATTAACCACATTCTTTGCAATTAGGCCTAATGTAGTATACCGGGTTGGTCTACAAACAACTAACTTTTAAAGGTGGTATCCGACAGTTTGCCTATATCAAATACATGCAACAATATCTTAGGATCTGTTTGGTGTAATGTTGGCATGGTGTCGTCATATAGCCATACTTTCGTGTGAGATGTGATGAAGAGTGGGGGGTCATGCGTTACTTTACATAGATATAGGGCATCAATAAACATCTTTTCTTGGGGCCTTTATTGATAATAATAATTTATTTAACTGTTTGGGAAAAACAACAACTTTGGTCCAATCTGTCGGATACCACCCATCATATCACATGCTTAAAGGTTGAAAAAATACTTTGTATGATATTTTTATCAATTTATGGAAATATCAATTATTACCCTTTTTACAGAATTTGTAATCTTTTCAAAAGAAAAACAACAACAAACAAACAAAAGGATTGTTTATGTTTATTAAAACTACAACAGTGAGAAGATAAAAAGGGTATTTCACCAAATATAATAACAAATATATGTTTAACAAAGTCTCACAATTGCCTGGGTCTAGCAATAATATACCCACATAGTCGCATCTTATCAAATCCGATCACAGGTCATTTCAAATCAATAATACATCTGCATATAACTGACATGTATACGCGCAGGAATAAACATTGAAGAGAAACACTAGTTGACAACGTCTAAAACTTTAAAATATTAATGATTCAAAAGAAAACAATGACACGTAAATACACCAGAAACATTTAAAGCTATTGTGTTATTAAATATGATTGCATGTTGAAGGAAGATGTATGAGTTTTAAAATAATAAAGTAAAAAAATGTGCGGACACAACTTGTAGAATGACCCCTTTAGGGAGATATATAGGCATTACGAAATAAATAAAATATGGCCTCATGTTTCGTCACATTGCCAATGACCTTCGTATTTAAAAATTCACGTTTTACGTGTAAAGTAAATATTTGAAGTGTATTCTTATTTGCAATTACATGCGTTATTTGTTGACGATATAGAGCAATCGGAACTCCTCGGGTAATTCCGTCCTCGGGACAATCATCCCTCGGATGTATCTGGTGCAAGGATATGTGCTCAAATCATGATCGTTTTGTTCGCCGAAAGTCGGAAGAAGAATATGCCTAAGTAGTTCGCACAAAACATAAACAATGCCATCGTTTGACAGCTGCGTGTCTGCTGCGCTGGGTAAATTAAAATCGGACGATTTAAATTTGAAGCCGCCACAAATTGAAGTTTTACTGGCATCGTACTGTAGTGAGCTGTCACCCGAACGGCCATCTTTGTTTTGAAGTCTGTCTCAAAAGAAGTCCCATTAAGATAAATGGCCGAGGTGATCCGACTGCCTACATACATCCGAGAGATGATTCGGGAATTATCCGAGGTGTTCCGATTGGATATAGAGGTTAAGACATACGGTGATAATAAACAAAAAGTAACACTGGGGTCATGTCGTCAGAAAATGTTGAAACAGCAATCCTACAAGGTTTCAAAGCATTTGATTGGACAAATCTTATCATCAAATTAAATCTGACCAATCAGATCGTTTGTATTTCTTAAAACCGGAACTGATAGATATACAGTCCCAGGTATAAAAGCAACCCGAAAACATTATTCGGGGTTCAAATTCAAACAGCTGTCAAATGTGAGGACAATGGGCGAGGGTCATATTCGATCAACGGTTAACCAAATTAGACCAGTATACGCCTCGTATGCTAATTCTATTGTAACATGACAAATTATATTGACAGCTAGCATGTGACAATTTACATAAAAAGAAAGCGGTTAAAGAAAAAAATATACAAGAATTTGTTGAACGATGATAAACACGAAATAATGCCATAAATGCCATAAGGACAACTTTTCACATTGAAACTGATTAGTATTAATATAATGGATGCATGACATGAAAATAAACATGCGAAGAAAAAGACGTTATATAGACTATTTACAAAAGTTCAGCATTAATGAAGATTTAAAAGTTAAACAGTTAAAGTGTTAAAATAATATAATTGACACGTGTTTAGAAAGAACGATAAATAAATAAACCACCTACTAGTCGACAGGCAGACGACTGTATAAATGTCTGGGAACACACATGCACATTGTCATACTCTAACCGAATTGAAATACACACACGATATTTTAAACTAAAAAAGACTTAATCACATTTACTAAAATCTGCATTTTTGTTTGAAAAGTAAAGCGTTTATTGAACCACGGAGAATAATGGAAAATATTCTGTCTCATCACTTAAGTTTGTGTCAATATGCTGTCCTTTAAAAGATAATGTTATCTTAAGGTTAGGACAATTAACAATACAGCGTTGTGACGCTTTTCATTTTGCTGCAAAAGGCTTGACACTGAACATGTATGTGGTAGTCCCCCTTTTCCACAATGGACGGATCAGATCCAATTCTTAACAAAGTTCCAACAGGGAGCGTAGCTAGGCATGGTATGAGGTGTACCCATGACATCTATCGGATGCCGGGGACATACTCCCGGAATATGTTGGGTTTCTAGATCAAACTTGGTGGCAATACAGACATTGAAATTCTGTTTATATCCCATAGCCAGATACTAGCAAGTTGCGATCGTCCTGAAGACTGAATACTAGTAATCTAAGTTCTGATTGGAAATACATGAAAAAAGTGAATTTTTCTTTGTCCCAGACCGAAAAAAGTGCGGGTACAGAAAAGGTACGATCGTATCTAACTCGATCTAACAGTTGAACATTATGTTTGATGGTGCAAGTAGGGGTAAAAGTTGATAGCAAGATTTTTATTACCGATTAAATCTTTTCATGTTTTCATTCTTTGGGGACAATATATACGCAGCTGCGTATTCTGCGTACAGACAGCTACGCGCCTGTCCAAGATATGTCATATTAACTGTTTGTAACGATATCACGGATTTTTACAATGGACGGGTTTTACAATGGACGGGTTTCATCTGAACATATTTACTAGATATATACGATTAGCATTAAGTTTGTCAACATATCACGCGTTGTACAATGGACGGGTTTAATCTGAGCTTGTTTACTATATATATTCTATTAGCATTAAGTTTAAAAAGATATCAGGGCTTGTACAATGGATGGACTGCAAAATGGCAAAATATTAACTTTTTGATACATGTATGATAATTATTTTTTGTTTATATTGTTGCATGATATAATGATTAAATAAATTGTTGCTTGCCACCGTTGTTGTACAATGGCGCACATTTTTGTGATTATAAAGAACCGATGTGTGTGTCAATGGATAAAAAAAAAAATAATAATTTGATAAGAAGTCACAAAAATTAGGCCTTATACGCAAGAACGACATTGTAAGCTTTTTGGATCTTCAAAACGAAGAGAACCTTGATTTTTTTCCAGTAAAGTTTCGAAGAAATGTATTAGTTATCTCCCTTGTGGGAAGGTATTTTCATATACTTTCTATAAGAAATATAATTAAATTTAATTTTTAATTTGCTTATTTTTCAGAAAAGCGCTCAACATTTTATCAAATTCTTATCTCAATCATAAAGATACCATTTTATGCACATGCTTCAGTCTTAAGTGTTTTTAAAAAGTTTAAAAAATGCAAAAATCTTAATTTTTTTTCAGTAACTATATACCAAATACCTACCCACAAGGGAGGTAAGAGTTTAGTTTTAAATAGCTAGAGTAAAGTCGCTTTACATACGAAAAGAGGGAATATTAAGGATCGCCATGATAGAGTTATAAACTGCATCGACGTACATTGGTTTAACAGCAAACATTATAGTTAAATACAGTTATACACACACGATCTCAGTGACACGAACTGAGGTATATTGTATATTGTATATATAATAAACGTAAAGAAAAACATATTTATAATAACAATACGTTTCAAAGTCAGCAAACATTTGTACGCGAACGTCACAATGCTTCTTTCAACGAAAGATGTAAATGTACACGGTATTCAAATAAAAGTTATAAAAAACGATGCAGTAGTTGAACTATGTGTATAGATTGCGTAGGATCACACGAAAGAAAAGGTAATAAAACAGATAGCGGACTTTTTCACTGGGGAGAACAAAAAATATAATATTTATAGTTAAAAGTATAGTGACAACAAAAGTGGAATCAATATTTAAAGCCAATTGCCTTTACTGATACAAAAAGTGATCTTACACTTAAGCACTTTCATAAAAAGGAATGTTGTCTGTCCGAAAACCGGTTATCCGAACACTCATATCAATACTCAGTCATGCATATTTGTACACATTAAACGAAAACAAAACAACAACTAAACAAAACAAAAACATAGCAAGACAAGACAACAGTTTCAATTTATCACTAGTTGTATAATTGTGTCAGTTTCCTCAAAACATCCAATAATTGCTGACGTAATATTATTGCATCACAGACTTTTAACCGAAAATCTCACTAGGATACACCAATCAACACTCTTCGGCCATTAACGGAAATCAACGGAAAATGCCGATCGATGTGACCAGAATAGGGTACACACAGATTTCCACACAGAGCTCCAGACAAAGGGATGTATTTTTTTTATTAACATCTCAAAAAAAAATCTTAAACCCTCTTCCAGATCCGTTTACTAAATTTGTTCTTTGGATCGTTTCGTTCTGACTCAAACAAACATTATAATATGGGTATTCATTTAAATCGTCTAGTTCAGACGATTTTAAAGAGTACCAGGTGTAAAGGGTTTCGTGGAGAGATAACGGAGGTAGAACGAAGGGGCTAGAAAGAAATCCACCTCCTCAGCCTAGAGGCCTGTGACAATCCAGTATATGTTGACTAGTCTATCATAATCTTCTCCTTCCCTGGCTCTATCCCGTTCTGATTGCTATCCACTTTGTTCTTCTCATCGTCTTTGCCTTCATCCTTAGCATCGTTACCTAGAACAGTTGGTAAATAATTGAGTTCAGTTACTTGCTTTTTTATGTCACATGATGTTAACATAAACACTATCACATCTTGCTCTCATTTCTCAGTTATTATTATATTATATATTTTTATTTTTACAGTTATGCCGATTTTAAATGCATGGCTTAATTCTCTTAAATTGACTAACTTTAACGTATGCTATGTTCTTTTTTTTCAAAGTAAAGGTCGACAACTAAGTCTTGTCAATGTGAAGTTAGTAAGAGTTGTTTCCCTAATTGACCTTAAAGCTCTAGGAGTACATATTCTCAAAAGTTTCAGGCCGCAGTTGGTTAAATGGTGGAGATATATATTAATTATTTTTTAATGCAGGTGCTTACTTCTGCAGAAACATTGTATTGTGCCGACGTGCCAAAACAATCTTTACGGAAAAAGAACACTTCACTACAAATATAAATTCGGTTGTTGACAGCTACTATAAGCATTAGATACAGCTCACTTTCGCTTCTCTATATCCAATTCGCTAAGAGCTCAATGTTATGTAATAAATTCATAATGACATATAGTCAGGCCCCGGTCGCTCGAACACCCACATGAATGTCATTCGAGTTCGAGCGAGCCGGGAGTTCGAGGGAAGAGACATTCATTTACAAGTCAGTTTGTCAACCGTATTCATTAATAAATTGCAATTTAAATACAAATGTGTCATCAGTCAAGTTTCTGTATGTTTCAAAAAAGAATTATCTCTTTCTATATTTGATATAATTGATTCCCCGTTATATACACAGAAAATTAATTAATTTCCAGAAAAAAAAGTTTCTTATTTGAAAAATCGTTTATCATTGGGAAATTAATTAATCTTTAAATTAGCAATTTCAAATGTTATTAACATACAGTAACCAGAGCGAAAGTTCAATTATTTATTTTTATTTAGTTTAAATAAAAGTTCAAGATCATTTAGTTGGTAGGAACCTACGTTGTAAAACTAAAATGTTTACATTTATTGCATTTATTATTTGTTTGTTTGTTTTGTTTTTGTAATAATAACGCAGGTAATTTATTTTTGCAATTGTATTGTGTTGGTCTCTGTTGCTTGAGAAAATGCATCAAAATTAATAACTTTGATTTGATTTTTCAACAGTTGTTAAGACCGGCGAAAATGCATTTTAAGAACTAATTAATTTTCAATAGTTAACACTACAAGTTAAGATAGGATATTATCGATGTATGAAATGAAGACAAAAGCAGACAAGAGATTCGGTAGAACCGATAGATGCTCCCCGAATAAACGCTTGTTCCAAAAGGACATTTAAAAATCCCTCTTAAAGTTTTAATGTAATACTCCCAAGAAAATTAAAGTATGAAAAATAACAAAGGGAAATAACTCCTAAACTATGCAAAAGAGAGTTATGGTTCTTGTACATTGCACTTCTCCTCATTGACATCTATTTACCTTACTTTTACAGTTTCTGTGTTATGTTCCGGACAAAATTTAAGTATTAAAATAACAAAGGGCAATAACTCTTAAAGTATGCAAAACAGAGTTATAGTTCTTGTACATCGCATTTCTCCTTATTAAGATCTATCTGCCAATGAAGTTTCATGTTGACCCCCTTTACAGTTTTTGTTTATGCTCCAGACAAAATATAACGGACGGACGAACGAACAGACGAATGAACGGGACGTGACAGACGGGCGACGAAAATATGCTCGCCCTTCGGGGAGCATAAAAAAGAGACTTATATGTATGTACATATACACACTATATACAGAATAGCTATTAAATTATGAGTTTGGATAGTAAAATATTAACAATGCAGAAATAATAGAAATAGCTGATACGGTTTCATGGAGATAAAAGACACTTAACTCAAGCTAGATTTCTGACTTTTCAGTGCTAGGAAGAAACACGTTGCATTTAGCGAGACTTAAATATTTGTAATTGAAAGTTATTATGAAAGAAGAAATGTATGTTAAAATAGTACAACAAATTGAGACGTCAAATGCACATCAGCGAAAAGAGTGCATAAGAATAAAACGTTGTGCCGAAAAGGAGGACAACAGTTTAGCCAATTTTGAATCAATCACGAACGTTAAAGTTTGCCAGCTTAGCAGAAAGCAAACAATATTTGCACAAATCAATCTAAAATGATATACTTTCAATGCGATCTCAACATGTTAGCAAGACAACAACAGCAACAGCAACAACAACAAATCGCAACACATACATACAGAACTCGTTAAACACGGCTGTTACCTATGTATATGATGTCCAGAAAATATGTTTTTATTTTTAAAACAGTACTCAAACTTTTAAAGGCGGTAACCGACAGTTTGTATATCTAATATGTAGCAATATCTGACCTTTGTTTGACGTCACAGCGGATGACGTGGCTGAGCTAAAACGTAAGTGGTCACGTGGTTTTCTTAGTTTAAAAATCGCTAACTGTGCTGCCTGACTTAGATAGGAAAACATGTTTGAAATGAAGTGTGTGACGTTATGGTACACTTTTCAGACAGTTGTAGGACATCAACAAACAGCATTTTGCGAGATCTGTTTAAGTAACAATGGTTCATTATGATGTTTAATGAAACCATCTTTTTTTTTGGTGTCCAAACTGTCGGACACCATCTTTGATTCGGATAGCATTTTTTTTTATTTCACGTGGCTAGTTGACCACGAAATCGGTTTTATAATTAATTGCCTTTATACTTTAAAACGGAAAATACTTTTTTTAAATATATTTTTATTTAAACATTGTTTTATACTTTTGATTCGCATGTTTTTGTGTTATAAACATTAATACAAGTCAAAATAAGTGGGAAAAGTATATCATTTTAAACTGAATTTGTGGGGTTCTATCACCTTAGTAACGGTATTGTGTTTTGTCATGAAAGTCCTGGGGAGACAATACGCATAACCGGTCAAATTATTTATGAAAATACAATAAATACCTAAGAAAAAAACAAACAAACATAAATTGTCTTGATACTATTGTTCAATAATAATAATAATAATAATAATAATAATAATAATAATAATAATAATAATAATAATAATAATAATAATTATAGTATAAACAACAACAACAGAAATAACAATAATAATGATTATAATAATAATGATAATAATAATTACAAATAATAATAATAATCACTGTTTATTATATTTTTATTTTATTTATAAATAATTTTAAAACCAAAATATCTATCGATAGTTATAAAAGAAAGATGATGCTTTGCGCTGGCGAAGGAAGGTATTGCCAACATTTCTTCATAAATAGCTTGGCGCTACCGCCAGATGTCTGTCGTCTGAAGACTATTTGGACATATTTGGGTTTATCGTCCCATCAACATTATTTCAGTTATCTTGAGGCGATGTCCGCTTGGAGCAGATATAGTGATGCCTTCACTGTGTAAAGAATGTTTGTTTATTGGGTTTATCGTCCCACCAAAAGTATTTCAGTTATCTGGAGACGGTGTCCGCTTGAAGCAGATATAGTGCTGCCTTCACTGTGTATAGCATGCCGTAAACACCTGCCATGATACAACACCCAGTCACATTATCCTGACACCGGGCCAACCAGTTGTGGAACTTCCCTTATATTTGCTTGAGCGTTAGCAAGGGAGCTATATCACTACCATTTTTAATGACTTTGGTATGTCGTGGCCAGGGATAGAACCCGGGGTCTCCAGTACCTGGAGCCGACGCTCTACCGATTGCGATACCAGATCCGGTATAGTTTGGTCAATAAAAATTCTTTAACATCCCTAAACCCTCTGGATACACCATGATACATCTTAACATTTTTATATAAAAATATGAAATTGTAATAATGCATGATAGGAATATTGATAATAAACTAAATTAAGTTAGCCTTACAATATTAAAATGGACGTAATTGTATGATTAAAATTGGGTATTTTTTACAGTTTTTAAAAATATTTTTATTTCTTTTATAGATAGAATATATTTCTTACCGAAAGCTGTGTCATCGGAGATTCCACTTATATCCCAGACTTTTACCGTTCCGTCGAAGGATCCCGTAAACAGACGCTGGTTAACGACCTGAAGCAGACGAGGAAGTGTTACCATAGTAACGTTCAGAATAAAAGTGATAAGACTAAATGGCAAATGTCCATGAATGTTTTTGTTAATATTCAATTTGTAAATGTATACTAAAGCAGACCAGATGTTATATATTTGTTTTTTTTTATTTGTGGTATTTCATCCCAGCTAAATCCATCGCAGCGAAATTCATCGCAAATTATGGTCATTAAGGGGAGGTCAAGTTATTCTTTTGGAGGAAGACCCCCCGAGCAATAGGGACGGATCCTGGGGTGGGTTGAGGGATCCCCTATACCATAATCAGGTAAAAGAGTAGAGTTGTGAAAACATACAGGTAAGCTTAAAAATAAAGTAGGATGGATCTTGATTCATACCCCACCCCCTCCCCCCCAAAATTGTCCGGATCCGCCCGCGCCGGGCAAATGTCATGGTAGATATCTTTCAATTGTATATGGTGTTTCGCAGCTATATAAAAATAACATAAGTATATTTAATATTTATTTTTTTGTAATCTTAACATGGAAGCAGTTCATAATAATAAACATTAATAATTATAAGCAGACGTCATGTTTGAAAACATCATACTGTAAAAATAAAATAATACGAAAATGTGACAATGTTCATTGTTCTATAACATGTATTACAGCAACAACACTAAACGCATTGGTACGATCAGTCAGCAAAAGGGACGATATGGGTGCTTATCCGATTATCAGAACTTTTACATATATTGTATCAGTTATTGTCTGTTATTGGTACAAAGTCGCAATAACACCACATGTAATAATAGCAGTGTACACCATATATAACGATGTTATAATATACTTGAAATATAATGCAAGGCATATAAAATAAAAGAGTCATTTGCTTAAACTGACCTGTAGAAATTCAAATATGTTTAAAATGGTGTTGTAATTGCAGTATATTATCCACATAATTCTTATTTTTGATTAAAAAAAATCAATACTACTACTACTACTACTACTATCATCATCATCATCATCATCATCATCATCATCATCATCATCATCATCATGGTCATTACAATGATTAAAAAAATCAAATGAAGATAATATGAATACATCTCTGCTGATTACAGTTATGCATTTATTTTCTAAAACAACAACAATGCACTAAAATCACTCATACAATTGTGTATCTCATGACAAAACACAAAAACAACAATTTAAGATAAATAGCTCAGTATTTATGCAATGATTAAAAGTTGCAAGCAAGCTACACAACACTAGCTAAGTAAAAATATTGTTGTTCGTTTTTGTTTGTTTGGTGTTTTTTTTTAACTGCTGGGTCAAAAAGTGTGCGCGCATTGATAACAAAGATAATAAAACAACATTCGGCAAATTTCCTCTACGAAATGCGAATATAACTAAACTTGATGATGCAGACATGTTTTATATTGAAACATTAATAGTACAGCTAGACCGTCTTTTCTTTGGTATATATTTTACATAATTACACAAAATATGGTGCGCAGTTTATTCTTTCTTCAAGATGTGCAATGAGGAATATCAGTTTTTAATGAGTATTTATTATTATGTGACATTCTTGCTTTCGGGAGAATTAAAAACCGATTCCACAGAGCATAATCAGAGATAGATGCAGGCATCCCCACACACCAGGTAAAAGAGTAGAGTTGAGAAAACACATACGTGTAAGAGTAAAAATAGTAAGCTTTTTAAAGTAAATTTGTCTGTTGACTGCTTAGGTCGAAGTTATGGTCTTTTACTGTGTATGTATATGTAGTATTTACTGCGTTAAAAAATTGAATGGATATGTATTCATACCCTGTCTGAAGATGAGTCGAAAGTCTTATTACAATTCATACATAAAGAGCATAAAGCCATAATTTGCTAGAGAATATAAGAGAAAATAAAAGCAGACATCTTGACAGAGCATAAAGCCAGGATTTGTTAGGAAATATAAGAGGAAATGAAAGCAGACATCTTGACAGAGCATAAAGCCATGATTTTTTAGGAAATATAAGAGGAAATGAAAGCAGACATCTTGACAGAGCATAAAGCCAGGATTTGTTAGGAAATATAAGAGGAAATGAAAGCAGACATCTTGACAGAGCATAAAGCCAGGATTTTTTAGGAAATAAAAGAGGAAATGAAAGCAGCATCTTGACAGAGCATAAAGCCAGGATTTTTTAGAAAATATAAGAGGAACTGAAAGCAGACATCTTGACAGAGCATAAAGCCATGATTTTTAGGAAATATAAGAGGAAATGAAAGCAGCATCTTGACAGAGCATAAAGCCAGGATTTGTTAGAAAATATAAGAGGAAATGAAAGCAGACATCTTGACAGAACATAAAGCCAGGATTTTTTAAAAAATATAAGAGGAACTGAAAGCAGACATCTTGACAGAGCATAAAGCCATGATTTGCTAGAAAATATAAGAGGAAATGAAAGAAGACATCTTGACAGAGCATAAAGCCATGATTTTTTAGGAAATATAAGAGGAAATGAAAGCAGCATCTTGACAGAGCATAAAGCCATGATTTGGTAGAAAATTTAAGAGGAAATGAAATCAGACATCTTGACAGAGCATAAAGCCATGATTTGGTAGAAAATTTAAGAGGAAATGAAATCAGACATCTTGACAGAGCATAAAGCCATGATTTTTTAGGAAATATAAGAGGAAATGAAAGCAGACATCTTGACAGAGCATAAAGCCATGATTTGTTAGGAAATATAAGAGGAAATGAAATCAGACATCTTGACAGAGTATAAAGCCATGATTTGTTAGAAAATATAAGAGGAAATGAAAGCAGACATCTTGACAGAGCATAAAGCCAGGATTTGCTAGAAAATATAAGAGGAAATGAAAGCAAACATCTTGACAGAGCATAAAGCCATGATTTGCTTGAAAATATAAGAAGAAATGAAAGCAGACATCTTGACAGAGCATAAAGCCATGATTTGCTAGAAAATATAAGAGGAAATGAAAGCAGACATCTTGAAAGAGCATAAAGCCATGATTTGTTAGAAAATGTAAGTGGAAATGAAAGCAGATATCTTAACAGAGCATAAAGCCATGATTTGTTAAGAAATATAAGATGAAATGAAAGCAGACATCTTGACAGAGCATAAAGCCATGATTTGCTAGAAAATATAAGAGGAAATGAAAGCAGACATCTTGACAGAGCATAAAGCCATGATTTGTTAGAAAATGTAAGTGGAAATGAAAGCAGATATCTTAACAGAGCATAAAGCCATGATTTGTTAGGAAATATAAGAGGAAATGAAAACAGAAAGTTGTGTTGACGTGATTATACCTTGACTAACAATATACAGAAAATAAATTTATAATTACAAAAATACATATTTATAACACAGATACATGCACAAAGATTGAATGTTTTTTCTAACAATAAAATAACAATCAGTAAATTTTATTATTATTATTAGATATTATATAAAAATAATATAATAGAAACGTTCATAAATACTCAAAATGATAAACAAGTATCAAATCCTTACCATCAACTCTTCAGAAGCAAAAGGTCTATCTAAGCAATCTATCGATTACGGAATAAAACATCAGCTATATTGCTAAAGATACGACACAGATTCTCTTTTAAGACTCAAAATATTGCACTTGCAGACGTTTTTGAAGATGTTTCACATATAAACTTACGGAAACATGGATTTATTAATTTTTGCAAACATAGGCCTAAATGCTTGAGAAAGTTAAAAAAAGAAATGATGCAGTTTAAGTAATGTCTTAATTGAGAAAACTAAGCTAAGACATGAACAAACCTGAAACAAAAACGTTAGTGAACAAATAATGTTACATATTCTAATTAAATTGGTTCAGTTGGAAATAAGCAGTTTTTAGGTAAAAAGCAGGTTATCAAATGAAGTATCCAACAGTTTGTCAGTATCAAATACATGTGACAATTTTGTTTACTGTTTGGGGGGATTTGGACCTAGTTCCTACATACATCCATACTTTGTTCTTAAGTAAATTCGAGTCTGAACAATCCTCATTTTTTTTAAGACAGAACCAATTGTGAAAAAAATACACTTAATATTCATTCTTTCCAAATCTATAAATAAGCAAGAAAGCGATTGCTAAAAACGACGTCAGAGCGAATTAACCGGATGACGATATTACGTGATTTCAATTTATAATATATTTTTAATTTATCACGCGTCTTTTTTTTTAGTTAAAAATAGCTAACTCTGCAGCGTGGCTCAGATAGGAAGTACCGAGTGGTGATAAGTACTCTACTGTTCACAGATCTAGAGCAATAATGAGCGTCATTTTGCAGGACCTTTTCTTGTATTAATGTCTTATTTGGTTATGTGAGAAAAAAAATGGTTCAAACTGTTGGATACCACCTTTAAATTAAAGGTCCCTAATATATATGCCCTTTGATGATCTTATCAGCATATACATTTAAAAAAATCAAAGTTTATGGAGGTAAAACCTATATTTGATCACATGCATTAACCAAACCAAAGCAAACAACACAACGGCGCATACATATGTGCAATAAGCATGACGTCAGACGACACGTTGATGACGTAACATACAGAGTCACGCGGTTACCTGAAGTGACGTCACAGAAACTTTGTGTCCCGTAAACGTACGCTTTATCGCCCCGGATTTAGAATCAAAACAACGGCCTATTCCATCCCCTGAACCTGTGAACACTTCAAACAAAAAAAGAGAACACTAACTAAAAATGGTAAAACTAGCAAAACGAGATTCACTCGGTACTCTTTGGTGGTAGCTGGCGGAAAATGACGAAGAGTTCCGATGGTAACTAGATCTACAATGGGAATATAAAAAGTTGTGTCGCTAGTTAAGTGTCTAAGCTATGCTATAGAAATCTCAACTACCTGTAACAGTTGTGACAACTATAAACTCAGCAAAACGAATTTATCCCTTCGGCAGTTATCGTCACTTTCCGTAAATTTCGTAGAAAATTGTCAAGATATTCCGGAAGCGACGGAAAGTGCCGATGCGATAATAATGACATTCTTGGTAAGCACAAAAGTCAATTCTGTACCTCAATTAGTATTATAAGTATTAGTCTCTTTTCAAAAGAAATGTTATATTTTGGGGCTATTTTCGTTAATCTCAACCCCCCCCCCCCCCCCCCTATTAATTTCCCCTTTTTAAAACAAGTATGTTTTAGCAGCCAAAGAATCCCCGTGTTATAATGGATATTTTTTCCATAAAGTTTAGAAAGGAAATAAGTACTAGTTATTTTTATTATTATGCAATTTCTAAACGATAAGTCCATAAAGTCATTTTCTTGTGATTAAGAAAACAGCAACAAATTAATTACATGCGCATTTATATGCCATCTTGTAAAAAAGACAAGGTTTAGTTAAAAATAAATTGACTTAAATCTAATTAGTATTAAGAAAATGCCATAGAAGTAATGTTATGCGATTTGATAAAAATGGTTTCTTTCAATTTCACTATGTCTGACAAAGTTCTACAATTATCTTTTGAAATGTTTTTTTTTTCTTTTGAGTTATGTAGCGTTAACAGATGAGAAGGTATACAGGATCCTAATTAGTGAGAGACTAGCGGCACAGTGGGCTGACTTCAAAGTGGGCCGTGCGCATGAATGGTATTGTCAAAGGCTTTTTCACTGACCGATACTGACCGATACTAAACACTTTACATGGGCCCTTACAGTAAACAATATTCATATTTTGGAAAGCCATTCTTTAAAATTGAACAGGTTATATATGTTTTGTGCATTTTGCGCGGAATCCAACAAATTCAAAAATCAATTTGAGAGAATAGCGTAACTTACGTCAACATCAATACACAAAATGCAATTATATTAATTGTTAAAATTCACCGTGAACATTTTTTTAGTACAAAGAAAAACTTTTTTTAAGATATCGATTATTTTCCCAAACAAAAACTTGATCCTTCTTTTATTTAATAATTCCGGTTTTCTATCTACATGTACATGTATTCCAAATTTGAACTCTCAATTGAGCACGCATTGCAACTTTCAAAAATAGCATTTTGTTCTGAATAAATCTTAATTGACAATTAGAAGCAATAACTGAAAATAATCCATTCATGCGCATTTGCCCCTACAAGAAATGCTACGATCACTTCCACACTAGATTAATCAACAACCTGAAGCGAGCATATTGCCCCCGTATGTCCAGCTAGCTCGCGCAAGAGTGTACCGGATTTACCGGCATACACTCGCGCAGTCATATCACCACTTCCGGTGTACGCTGAAAATATATAAAAATGTAATAAAAAATTGCAAAATCTCAAATTGGGGATAAAAGTTGAGTTTTTGTGTGCATCTTTTTTTATAGAATCGTATCTGGTGAACAGAAACGGTTCATACTGTGTTTTGTCACCATTTAACTCCTGCACGGATTCAGACCAGACAGCTGTTATATAATTCACGTCACTTTTCAAAAAAATAAACAACAACAACAACAACAATCAACAACAACTAATACTTAAATACTTTAAGCATGACAAACCGATTTTCCGCTTGGTTGAACTACAGTAAATGCGTACATGAGCTTATGCAAATATATGCTAGAGTTCACATATTATTTTTGACCGCAGGAAAATAAGTTAAAATGAAAACCAAATACTCGGAAAAGGGTTCGGTTTTCTTTCCTATTTGAACGCTGTTTTGCTGCATTGAATATGTAAATAGTTCAACATAATTTCCCTTTGTTTAAAATTAATTTCGCTTGTATTGTTTGTCTTCCGTGTGTGTATTGTGGCTATAAATCAGCTGGATATCAATTTAACGGTAGCAAGAAATCTGATTACATTTCCAGCAATCATGAGTGCACCCGATAAAAAAATATTATCATAATCCCATCCTACTGTTATTGCACAAAGTTATTGAGTTACAGATCGATTGCCGCCGCCGTCTGTCGGGACCCAATCGGAACGCCTCGGATAATTCACGAATCATCTCTCGGATGTATGATGGGCAAACCCCAGCGAAAATTAACATGACGTCATCAAAATAACAAAGATAAATGTTTTATAAGCTCTACTAAAATGCAGAAACAGTTGTATATCTAACGCGATATGAACAGTTAAATTGATAAATGAAAGTGTATATGATGAACTAATTCTATATACTAAACTTATCGCTTTTTTATGGCATATTCTTCTTCTGGCGAACAAAACGATAGTGATTCTGTTAGTATCATTGCACCAGATACATCCGAGGGATGAGTGTCCAGAGGACGGAATTACCCGAGGAGTTCCGATAGTGTCGAGACCCACAGCGATGCAGATTTTAAATTCTCAGCCGAGATGAAGTGGCCATTACAGTAGAATAGTATACCGCCAGACAGATGTTCTTTGCTAGAGACGACAATGCCGATAATGGTATGTGTCTTGGCATTTATTGCCGTACGGATCTGTGGTCTGTTAGAGTTGATAGAACGTCTTCCCAACTCAATCAAGTGCTTAGAAAAAGCCCCATAAGATGGATTCATTAAAGAAGCGTTGGGTTCAGGTACAATAAGGCTAATGCAGTTGCAAAATAGAGTCTTGCCAGGGCATACGTGCGATTCTACTGGCAATTATGTCGTCGAAGTTAAGACTTTTCAGTTAAATATAAAAGTTTGTTTGTTCATTGGGATTATCGTCCCACCAAAAGTATTTCAGTAATCTGGAGACGGTGTCCACTTGTATCAGATATAAAGCTGCCTTCAATTTTTATAGCATGCCGTGAGCACATAGCATGATACCACACCCAATCACATTATCCTGACACTGGGCCAACTAGTCGTGGAACTACCTTTATATTTGATGAGAGTTAACAAGGGAGCTATTCCACTACCATTTTTAACAACTTTGTTATGTTGTTGCCTCCCGTACCTGTAGCCGAGGCTCTTCCGAGTGCGCTACCAGGTCCGGTAAATATAAAAGACCATTGAAAGACCCGATATTTGAATAAATTCAGTTGTATAAATTAAAACATATATATATATTTAACTCGATAACAAGATTATGTATTAAAACTTGAATTTATGTGGGTGTGCGCCTGCGTAAAGGTAAGCTACGCGTCTTTCTTTTTATGTATTTGTAAAAAATTAATGTAGTAAAAAAAGCTATACTCTTGTAGTATATATAAACAATGTCATCGTTAACGTATAGAGTATAGTTTGTTTTAGGCTAAGTTTTGCGCCAAATAAATGAGGCGATTCAAAAGAATTTTAAAGTTTGTATAATGGAAAAGTTATACACCTCCTACTAGTGGATTATATCCAAACATGTTGTCTTCTGGTTGGTTGTGTTAAGGTTGGCGATTAAAAGCGTAGCGACGCTCTTCATGTTTATTAATTTAAAGCAAAACAACCTAGTAAAGCTCTGAACTGCGCATGCGGAAACAAACGTCATATCAATATATCATAAACAACATGCTGAGTGGCTTGATATTTTATGTTGGTCTTTTTCTTTCGTTTATCGCTGTCAGTTATATTTTATATCAATAATGTATTCGACAAAAAGGTTTCTAAGTACGATTTTCAAAAAGAACAGAGCACTTAAATCTGTAAAGTAAAAAGGTTAGACTTATGTTCTCGGAAGTTTATTGGGCTTTAAAGGGAAATTTAAATATTTATGGCTTATAGGTCTTAGTGATTAATATGACATACCTGTTATTTTAAATCGTTATAGATTAACATAATCAAAACACAAATATAACAATAATTTCTTTGTGCTAAGACACTGTTATCGAATGTAGGGGAGCACACTATTTCTAATTAAACTTGGTCTATTTATCAGAAAAATCAAATGGGTGAAAAAATTAGTATTGTTTCAATGCTTACGCAATGACTTTTGCAACAGATATCAGCACATGTTCATTATACATTTTCGATCATTGTGGATTGCTCGATTACTTGGCACATGAGTTAATAATTTTACATTTAATTTATAAATTAACTGTGTTCCAGTTTTCCAATTTCAGCGCCTAAATTGTCAAGAATATCTGTAATTCATCAATATTGATCCACAAACAAGCGAAGGTACTTAAGTATATAAAAATGCACATTTAAATACACACCTTTAGAAAAAGGTCCAACTGTTGGATAACAACATCGAGGTATTTTACAGACGGTATCCGACAGTTTGCATATATCAATTTAATAAAACGGTATTTTTCCACTGTTTGTGTGAGGGATTTGGTATTTGTCGGCATTTTGCCGATACTGTGCAGCAACATTTCTATCATTATAACACAGGTTATAAGGTGCCCAGGGACTGAACCCGGCCGGTCCATTATACTGACACCGACGAGTCGGGCGTTAAGCTGTCTCCTTAGCCCCGAGCGTAAGGAGGGAAGCCACTACTACCAACTTTAAAGTTTTTGGTTTGACACATCCGGGGTTTTAACCCGCGACCTCCCGATCCGCAAGCCGTCGCTTTACCACTTGAGCTTTTGCGGTCGGTCCTGTTAGTGGGAATTTAGGCATAATTTCTGCATAAGCTCTTAATTAAGTCTAATTAAAGACGATTTTTAATACTTCCTGCATTGGTAGACAATACAAAATCGCGAACAATATCACTCTAAATGTTCATTCTTTCCAAATTTATAAATAAACATGATAGCGATCTAAAAATAGATATCGACGTCAGAGCGGACTACTGATCGTAAGAGTAAGTTGTCACGTGGTTTTCTTAGTTTAAAATTAGCTTTCTCTGCAGCGTGGCTCAGATAGGAATTACATGTTTGCAATTACAAGTGGGGATTTATGCTTCACTGTTCACACAACTCTAGGGCATCAATGAACAGCATTTTGCATGACCTTTTTCAGATAACAATGACCTTTGATTATTTGAAAATAACATTTTCAATCCAAACTGTCGGATACCACTTTTTAAGGCTTCGCATATACCTTTAATATACTCTATCACACTCAGTACATCGGTTACGCTTCGCTGTGCTACAGAAATCAATGACGTCATTAAAAGCACGCCGTTGTGAAGAACGTGTTCGTTTATATAGATATCGGTGTCAAAGTAAAAATGTTCCACACGATTTAACAACACGCGATTTAACAACACACGATTTAACTATCTCCACGTCAGAGGTCACGTGTCTTTCAGATCATAGAAACGTCTGCTGCCCAAAACAGCGTAACGTAACCGATACGTGGAGAGTGACGATTTAAATGTACTTCATTTAAAACAAATATTTTTAAGCCGTAAACTTTCTTTAGACTTTATCGTTAGAATAAAACTATAATGGTATAATACTTTTAACTATATCCAAGTATTAAAACGCTTGTTCAAATCAAATCGAAGCTCAGTGGCGATTTTTCTTTTTTGGTGGCAAAGGTAGTTGTGAGTTGAAAGGCACGTGATCTTTGACGTAAAGATTGCACTCTTATAACACGCCCTTTCATGCTGACCTTGCTTAATTAAACTTAGGACGATGTTCTAATAGTAAGCGATCCAGTTAAGGATTAAATAAGACATTACTTAGTTTTAAGTTAGATATATTTGCTGGATCCGAAGATACAATACATGTTAGTGTTATAGCTTGTGTTCTTCTGTTAATAATTCATGAGTTGAGGGAAGATCACTCGTCACTATAAGTTATATTTAAGCTTCGAGCATATTTATAAATTTATGAATTGATTTACAAATATATACCTAGACCATCCTTCATTTTGATCACGCTGACTGTGTGTTTGTGGCCCTTGTAGATTCGAGTGCAGTCCCCGAACTCAGTCACCCACGCCCTTCCAGTGTGGTCGGCACTTCCGGAATAGATGATCTTGTTCACAACCTGAAGTATGTCAAAATCAGACACAATTAGTCAAATTAAATGCACTTATACAAACTGCTGGAAAAAATGTCCATGTGACACCTAACAGGTAGTGAATGGTCATGAAGGAAATTGAAAAATGGCGTTGTTTTCAAAAGGCAGAATGTAAAATCGAATACATGTAAATAAACATGCAATAATGCTCACGAAAATACGTGTAGCTTATTCAATGCGCTACAGAGCGTATGCGCCTAAACCACGAAATGTATGGCAATATTTCAACATTTACACACACATATATATATATATATATATATATATATATATATATATATATATATATATATATATATATATATATATATATATATATATATATACATTTAGAGGTTATATATTATTTATAAATGTCCCAAAATGTTGTTATTGTCTGACACTGTGCCTTTTCGTTGTTGCCTGCAATATTGCAATTTTTGTAACTGCAAGCTGTGCTGTTATCCTTGGCATACACGGTTCTAAAAACCACTCAAGACATTGCCAAACTGCTGCGAATTCTTATTATTGCCTGCTACTGTTTTGTTATTGTCTGCAACATCGATTCTTTTTGTAATTGCATGCTGCGCCATAGCCCTTAGAATACACTGCTTTCGTAGTCAAGTCACCAAGACATCTGTGAATTTCATTTTTGCCTGCTTTATCATTTTCTTCAAACACACAGCTTTTTAAAAAAAATATCAAAAGATGCGTCAACAAATCATTGTCAGAAGCATTAGTGTGACAAAACTGCAGAAGCAATTTAACATTTAATTGTGTTCAAATATTGAAAGCATATTACAGCTGGAATTTTTGGTTTTATCATTGGCGACCCTATATTTATAATTGCCTTTGGAAATGCCTATAGGATGACGTTATGGCTCTAAGAAGCAATCCCATTTTCAAAGGTTATTATCATTGACATCATGGCTCTAAGAAGCAATCCCATTTTCAAAGGTTATTATCATTGACGTCATGGCTCTACGAAGCGATCCCGTTTTTAACGGTTATTATCATTGACATCATGGCTCTACGAAGCGATCCCGTGTTTAACGGTTATTATCATTGACGTCATGGCTCTAAGAAGCGATCCCGTGTTTAACGGTTATTATCATTGACGTTATGGCTCTAAGAAGCGATCCCGTTTTTAACGGTTATTATCATTGACGTCATGGCTCTGAGAAGCGATCTCGTGTTTAACGGTTATTATCATTGACGTCATAGCTCTAAGAAGCGATCTCGTGTTTAACGGTTAATATCATTGACGTCATGGCTCTAAGAAGCGATCCCGTGTTTAACGGTTATTATTATTTACATCATGACTCTAAGAAGCGATCCCGTTTTTAACGGTTATTAACATTGACGTCATGGCTCTAAGAAGCGATCCCGTTTTTAACGGTTATTATCATTGACGTCATGGCTCTAAGAAGCGATCTCGTGTTTAACGGTTATTATCATTGACGTCATGGCTCTAAGAAGCGATCCCGTGTTTAACGGTTATTATCATTGACATCATGGCTCTAAGAAGCGATCCCGTTTTTAACGGTTCTTATCATTGACGTCATGGCTCTAAGAAGCGATCTCGGGTTTAACGGTTTATATCATTGACGTCATGGCTCTAAGAAGCGATCCCGTTTTTAACGGTTATTATCATTGACGTCATGGCTCTAAGAAGCGATCTCGTGTTTAACCGTTATTATCATTGACGTCACGGCTCTTAGAAGCGATTCCGTTTTTAACGGTTATTATCATTTACGTCATGGCTCTAAGAAGCGAACCCGTTTTTAACGGTTATTATCATTGACGTTATGGCTCTAAGAAGCGATCCCGTTTTAACGGTTTTTATCATTGACATCATGGCTCTAAGAAGCGATCCCGTTTTTAACGGTTATTATCATTGACATCATGGCTCTAAGAAGCGATCCCGTTTTAACGGTTATTATCATCATAATTCATCAGTTAAATTAAACATTGTAACGTTTATTACATGTTGCTCTGTTTCTTTTGTTTCAAACGCAATGAACTCTTATACATATTAATTGTTGATTCTAATTTCATGAATCCACCAATTTGTCCGAATTGATTAATGCCATAATGATAAAACATTTCTTTCTATAGAAAAATGTATTGTTTTCTTATCTAATAACAATCTTTACAGCTTCGGGGCGAACACTGGGCAAATACAACAGTTAGTGTAGTGAGGTTTTACATTGTGACAGATTGCGCTATAGTCATAGATTTCTGCATAAACATTTTGATAGATTTTAGTGTAATACTATTCGGTATTTAAGTTTTGTTTAGATTTTAACTGTCTAGTACTACTATTTTCTAGTGAAATAAATTTGGAGAAACAGTGCGAAAAATGAAATTTGGTCCTATAAACAATATTTTGTGGCGCGCTGTTAAGATTTCCCGCGCAAACGCTTATATACTAGTTAGAAAACAGACTATGTAACCAGGAGTTATGTACCCAATAACTTCTTTTAATTGAAAAAATCCCATTCAACATATGAAAAGATTATTAATGTATTAATAAAAACCTATACAACAAAGATTAATATGCATACACCAAACCATTCAATTAATATGAAAAACATCTTTACGTTTAAATGGGATTTTTAATAATACCAATTAAGTTTAAGCCGTAAGGTTTGTTCATTCTTTTTGTTCTAAATGGTCTACTCACGGCCTTTATCTACCTGTTTAAATACCTTCAGGCTTTGTTTTCGCTATTTTCCCTAAGGACTATGGAGTAGTTCGACCTTTAACTACCATGTTCTCAATGAATGAGACGAATTGCCAAGGCGATATACGTACAAAATGGCACAAATACATCCGTATAAATTATGCAGATAATGCTGTTTGCTCTACGAGTCTGATTGAATCCCTAGTGACTGGTTACAAAGCAGGATTATACCGACATGACCTGGTTTGATCAATGGACACCGGACACGAAGGTTTCATTTCCCTTTGTTTTAAAAGTTTTACCTAATCCACTATATACCGGATGATACTGGGTACAAGAGACCTCCCGTGACGATGTTGAAATGCAGCCAAGTCAATCAAATTAAACTTCTTTGAATGATTGCCTTTCAATTCAGCCAATGAGCGAAAATCGACCAACTAACAAACTGTGAAAAATTAAAATAAAATCCGAACATGGAAAACGCAAAACGTCTAGCAGTTTTCATCTTTTTGAATGACCGAAGTTGTGCCGAAGTATTTACTTTACAAACATTAATTACTTTATTGTTTTGCTACAAACAACTAACAAGCATTGTTAAAGCAACATGGTCATGAAATATAATACATCGACTACCTCTGTGTACAAAGCCGATGCAAAGATTTACCGACGAAATTATTTTATGTATTGTTTGGTAACCGTTTATCAAAGGAAATAGAAACACAGTTGTAAATTAACTTTGCTTTTTAAAAGGACTTAATTAAACGATCGAAAATGCAAGGATCTGCAGAGGCAATAATAAAATGTTCATTGTTAATTTTATATTGTTTGTAAATAGGATTATTTGTGTTTTACTCCGACGGCGGTGCTTACTGTTAGCTATCTTATGTTGAGTGGATATTTTATCATTTATTATCTTTATTATTTATTTTCTGTTTGCTTTCAAGAAATGCGAGGTTAAAGCACCCCGTCAAACTGTTAAATCACCCCAGTTGGTCCTTTTGCCGACTAACCGTTCCAAGGCGGTAACTGGTGTAGCGACGGATCCAGAAAAGTTTGGTGGAGAGGGTGGGTGGGTGGAGTGGGGTTGTATTAATCAAATTCCATTCAACTTTACCGCACTAAATTAGTATTTTAAGACACATGTATGTGTTTTCACAACTCTACTCTTTAACCTGGTTGGTGGGTGTGGGTGGGGGTGGTTGTGTATCCCCAATCCCCGCCTCGTGGATCCACCCTTGATTTACATATCGTTGCCTCTGATGGTAATGGTTTAAACATTGAAGTTTGCTGTGATTCTCGATATGTTTTTCTAATTACAATGTAAAGCTGTATTGCTTTTGTTCAAACGAATTGAATAAAAATGGTCGCGGTGTTCCGAAATTGTCAAATTATGCGAACAATATTTATAAACGGCATCAATGTAGCATTTACCTGGAGCTGGTCTATATTTTTAATATGTTTAACATATATACTATATATCTTTATTAACCATTGTTCCTTTGCACGTTGTTACAAGTGCACTGGCAAATGTAAATATTTCTAACAGATTCGTGTTAATTTGTTACAGCAACAGTTTCTTTGCTTTCTGTTAGCATTACATATAAGCTGTTTGATACGAATGCCATTTAGCCATTATACATGTATTATTTTAATTAAATAAAGTGGGATTAGAAGTTCAAAATAGTGATATATTTGCGCATTATATTTACATCGTGGCAAATGTCTCTAGAGATCTTGACATACATTCAAAACCATGAACAACCACTTGCATCATGTACACGTAAAACATATAAAACTAATATACACAGCTTGGTTTTAGTGCTCTACATCGTCGGATACCCACGGTTGATTCTATTACGTTACTCTCCATTCATCACCCGTGGGCAAATTGCTACTCATTTCGTCGTTCTGTTTGAATAGAACAGAACAGACATTATCAGATGATAGGTTACAAAATTAAATACTCTTCAATCGGAAGATCAATACGGTGACCTGAGAACGTAAACATGGCGACAGGTACAGCGCATAGCAAGTGTAAAATATGTCTGTCAGCGATCTGCGACAAATGTTCTTACAGATCTTTGGGCACTCCAGCAAGTATTGAAAAATACACGTCGGTTTTAAACGAAATCGGTATCCTTGCCCATGAAGACAGTGACGTTGCTTGTAATTTGTGCGTAAATAAACTTACGACAATGCTATCGAAGTGGTATGAAAGCGTAAACTTGATTGGTTGGCAGATTCGCTGGATGGTCTCAACGAACCAACCGGATTGCGGCATTTCATAGTAAACAAAGCGACGAAATGAGTAGCAATTTGCCCACGGGTGATGAATGGAGAGTAACGTAATAAAATCAACCGTGGGTATCCGACGATGAGTGCTCTATTAATTAAAACCCTGATATAAGGAGCCCCGGACTCCCCTACATGGACTCGACGTTCTACCGACTGCGCTACCAGGTCCGCTACACTTCTTGTTTTGAATTATTTTTGTTGTTGTTTTGTTTTTGAGAAACACCGCAGAGACAAGTTAAGATCATAACAACGACGTCCAGCTGTTTGGTGGAGGAAAACCCAAGACATTTGCCTGGGTAGAACCACCAGCGCATCGCAAGCCAGCTGGAAGACCTTCGCACATTAAGTCCGTCGCAGCGAATGGGCCCCACGCGGTGGGAGGCTAAGCAGGTAGAAAAATGACAATATCGGCGACTCTACCTCTACACCACGGGCGCCTCGAACTGTTTTGTTCCAGTAACATTGTTTCACGAAGGTTAGTGTGGCTTTAAAACCATGGCATTCAGCTAAATGACATTAACATCATACAAATAAAGAATACATAAATCTATATATGTATATATATATATATATATATATATATATATATATATATATATATATATATATATATATATATATATATATATATGTATATATATATACATGTGCGGCAGATAGAATCGTAGCTTTAAAACTCAAGAAGCGTCGACCTAGCTTTTAGCGTCATATTTCAAACAGCTAGTGACACGACGGCGGTAATATTTATTAACTTATCAATGAATTATCGCTAAGATCGTCTGTTATGCTAGCCACTCCCGCCGTTATGGCATTGCTAATGAGGGTTGGCAATTCTCCACGTCAGGGGTCATCCGCCATTACGATAACAGTAACATCCGCCAACGCGAAGAAAGAATAACTTAAGTTCTGACGAATGAGGTTTTAACGAGATGAGATTGTAAAGTGAAATTAATTTAATAAATAAAATCAATTTGCAAAGAACAAAAACAATCCAAACAGTTGTTTCTCAGTACTGATGGCCTAAGAATACATTTTCATAATAATTGCGCTTTCCACTAGTGTTACACAAAATGGAAACAATAAGAAATGATGTTAAAATGTTAATTCATAGACATATATGCATTCGATGTAAAATATATATATGTTTTGTATTATTTTTATAATTATTATTATTATTATTACTATCATCATCATCATCATCATCATCATCATCATCATCATCATCATTATAATTAATATTTATTATTATTATTATCATCATAATTATCATTAATCAATGTCATCATTATTTTTATTATTATCGCAAAACTTTGTAGATTGCTCGAAGTCGTGGTTCTTTAAACATTCTGTAAACCTTTATCTAGTTACGGAAACCAGCGGAAATGCACGAGTGCCAGTTTAATGTTGCCTAAAAATAGCGTTACGCTTATATTCAAATGCATTTATCACCTCCAGTAAGTTGTTCGGGCATTCGAATATTCGAATGATTTTTTTTCTGAACATACTCAAAGACATTTAATCACCTCCAGCTATTTATTCAAACATTCCAATCTTCGAATGAATTTTGATCCGAACATTCTTAAAACATTGAATCACCTCTAGATAGTTATTCGAACATTGATATTTTCGAATTAATTTTGATCCGAGTATTCGATTGCTGAAATTATTGTTAATTTGGTTTAGCGTCCCACCAAGAGTATTTCTGATATCGGGAGACGGTGTCCACTTGAATAATGATGCCTTCACGGTATATAGCATGCCGTGAACACCTGGCATAATACCACAACCAGTCACAATATCCTGACACCGGGCCAACCAGTTGTGGAATTACCTTTATATTAGCTTGAGCGTTAGCAAGGGAATTATACCACTACCATTTTAACGACTTTGGTATGTCGCGGCTAGGGATCGAACCCGGGCCTACAGTACCTGGAGCCGACACTCTGCCGATTAAGCTACCAGAATTAACTATTTTTCTATCTCTAGGTTTATTCAGTCATCGTCTGTTCTGGAGAACTTAAAACGGGTGCGTGCAATGTTCTAGGATTAAGCTAGTTTTCCCAGTTCTATTTTCCCGATGGGACTGTTCCTGCTGTCCCGTTAATTAACACTTTATTACGCTCCACCGGAGTGAATTGGCGAAGAATGGAAACTGTCCTGAATACGATCTAGCAATTGTTGGTATCATTTATCAAGTCTAAATTGACTATTGATCCCACAAACAATCGATGTATAAAGCCTGAATATTTATGGATATGAAAAATTGTAATATAATACATATCAGTAAGCATTATGAAAATTTATTCTTTTTGATAAATATGAAAATATGACAGGGTCCTATTAGAAATTTAACATATATTAACATCTGAAGGAGCACCAGGCGAAGAAATAAAAACATGTGATGTACTTGTAACAAGTGTACATGTAACATAGGAACTCCAAGAGGAGATGTTTTCAATGCGAAAATCCAATCTTCTTAAAAGACAAAACCACAACAACAAAAACAGCAAAAAACAAACAAACCATGGAGGACATTTTTACTGAGAAAATACATTTAACAAAAAAAGAAAATCGAGGAAATATATTTTCACAGAGAAACGCAATATTTAACAAGGAAACGCCGAGAGGGGATCTTTTCACAGATAAAATGTAAAATCCAACAAAGAACCGCCGGGATATTTTCACAGAGAAAACACAACACTTAACAAAAGAAACCCCGTGGGGGTGGGGTGGGAGTATTTTCACAGTGAAAATAAAACATTCAACAAAGAAACATCAGGTGGAGATATTTTTACAGATAAAGAAGATATCTTTATAGGGAAAAAAAGAACATGCAACAAAGAAATGCCGAGAGAAGATATGTTCAAAAAGAAACGCAACATTTAACTATGAAACGCCGAGATGAAATATGTTCCCAGAGAAAATTTGACAGTAACCGCATTTGTGCATTGCATAACTGTGGTATTAACCACTGTTAATAACTGCAAAAAATGAAAAGTATGAAGATATTTCCGTAGTTAATAAATGCTTTATCCTATATACCAGCTTAACTTTAAATTATATTTGGGCACAACAGTTTTTGCACATATACTGTTCAACGTAAGTGATAAACGACATTAATTGGACTTAAAACATTAAATAAAATTTGTTTTTGTTTTGTTTTAATAAATACATCGCAGCGACCAACTACGACCATTGTAGCGACATCCGACTATTTCAGTGGAAGATGACCCCAAACATATGTCCGGGTAAACCAGCGGCGCACGCAGGTCAGCTGGAAGACCTTCCCACATTTAAGTCCTTCGACCCGAACGGGGCTCGAACCCACGCGATGAAAATAAATCTTAATTTCTTACGATATATCGTTTCTTTGCCTTATTAAGACTGAAATTAAGATCGTAATTAACTAACTGCAAAAATATAATTGTCTACATACACCGATGTTACCTGAACTGAAATCATTAAATACTCAAAACGTTGGACCTCATTAGTCAACATTTGTAGTTTATGTTCTAAATTACAAACTATTCACGAAAAGTTTTATTATGGCGGTTAACATCACAAATGCAATTATGTTTCGCAATTATGCTACTTCAGAAGAGTTCTTGCGGCGTTTTGACATATCAATGTAGGTTAGATATATGTACGTTAACTAGTTGAACGGACTAGTCGGTTGACTGCGTCGATCGATGTGTTTACTACCAACTACATAGCAATAACATAACAATTCGTTTTTTTATTTTAATATTTAAACTGTCAATGCTTACCCAATTATCGTTTCTAAATGAAATAAGAATGCTTACGTCATTTGGGTTCCTTAAAGCGAGTGTTGATTTAAAGTCGAGTAAGTCGGTTATAAACGTGAAAAGGTCTACATTTAATGGGATATTGTTTTTCGGCACCTTGAACGTTTCTATTCCAGCCATATTGGCATCGATTAACAGCATGCGGTTTTCACTGAAGGCCGTTAGATAAAGATTGGCAATATAGCCAACTGAATGCATTTATTGGCATTGGTTATTTGCATATCTATCCTAATTTGAAATCGACAAGCAGTTTAAATAGACTTTAGTAGGCGTTTTCAGGCTTTAATATGACAATCGCAGCTATTTATATAATTGTAAGCTACACAGTATTGTTGTAAGCTACAATGTTAAAACACCCGGAAATACTCGATCGTGGTTCTGGAAAAAGGCCTGAAAGAAAAACGTTGATTTCCTGTTTTTTGCCCGCTACGCTATCGTTCCCATAAAAATGCATTCCATAAGAGGTACCGCTCTCCAGTGCGGCGTCAATAGGGCCTAAACTTTATCGCAGTAAATACTAGATATATATATACGTACAGAGGATCCTACCTTACGACCTAAGCATTCAACAGACAAAATTTACTTTAAAAGCTTAGTATTTTTAAGCTAACACGTGTTTACACAACTCTTCCCTTTAAACTGGTTGGTGGGTTGGGGGTTGGGTTCGGGTGGTTGGGGGGGGGGTGATCTACCCTTCCCCCCCCCCCCCCCCCCCCCCCCCCCCATCAAACGGATCCATCCCTGAGCATAGGTAATTAGTTATCGCGTTCATAGTCAAGATCTGGTTAACTTGTATGGCCAGATAAAGTTATTTGTTCAGTGATCAGCTTCTTTTTCCGAGACAGGAGTTTATATAACTTAATATGACGCTGACGTAGAAGTTGTTTTATCAAATATTGATTTATTTTCCGGCTGTGACCAATTTTGAAAACGATTTTACGTTTATACATTTTCACCTTTTTAAAAATGTGATATTTGATTTTAAGCCATCTTGCACATATATGTACAATTTGTATACTTCTCTTATAATTTCTCTGAATTATAAAGCCAACAGTGAAAGAATAGTTTACATATTACATTAATAAATGTTCATATCGAATTTTTTATCCACGGTTGTTATATAGTTACTGCTTTTATGATCTGCAACATTTTCAAAGCATCAAACCATAAACCATAAACACCCATACATGCCTTTGATTTAATAAACTACAAAGTACACATTGTAAATTCAAGTCCATAGGCTGTTAATCGTTAATTAGTATAATAGTTTAGTCATGTTCAATGACAGCTGATGATTATGATGACATTCATAATGTAGTTGTTAAAGTTGTTGATAAAGATGAAGATGATGATGGTAATGATGGTGGTGATGAAGATGATGATAAAGATTAAGTTAATGGTGGTGATGAAGAAGATGATGATTATGCTAAAGATGGTAGTGGTGGTGATGATGATTATGATGATAATGATGACGGTGATAAAGATGATGATGGTGATGATTATGTATGCTGATGTCAATATAAACAGCGTAAACAGCAAAAACTATATTATCATTATCATTATCAGTTATCACTGTAAATGGATTAAATAGGTAAAAACATAAGTAATTACCATAAAAGGAGTGTTTGGAATGCAAATAAATGTGCAACCGTTAATAATCAATTATGCCATATATATCATCCTGTGTGCATATTTCTGCCTTATCAATATCGATTAAGCGATAAAGCGTCCAGTGATCTACATTAAAAAAAGATCAATGAAAGTATCTTAGTGTAACATCGATCAGCACTTGTAGGCGCTTGATCACAATCAATGAAACTGTTTGTCTACTCTATTTGCACGGTGTTGAATTCGATAAGTGCTATTCCGCAGATTATACCAATGTGAGACCCGTTGTATAATGATCACAATGTGTGAGATCCGGAGCTCTATTGTCCGTGCATGATACTATGTCAGATCGTTTTAATTGTTAGAAAGACAATTCGTAGCATACCTTTTTTATGTTAGCAATTTAGATCTACAACTCCGTGAATTTATTTTTTCTTCAGTTTAATATCAGATCGTCTTAATTGATAGAAAAAAAAGTTATAATTTTTTGCAGCTTATTTACCTTCTGTACAAATTTAGAACTCACATTCTGGTGCTGGTATCAATACACTTTTGTATTTCAATTAAGATTTAAGTCGGATCATATTAAAGGCCAGAAAACATCTGTTTTTGTGTGTTTTTGTTTTGTTTACCATCTCGCACCATGGAACTTAATACATGTCTGCAGGGTTTTTAAATAAAAGCTATAAACACGTTGTCTTACCTTACCATAACAAAAAATAACAAAATAAATACTGTTGCAATTATGTATAGTTTGGCCATTTTTTGTAGCGGGGTGACTAGCTATATTCAATAGTAAATACATTTTGTTATGTTAGAGTCGCAAGAAACACAATTTGAAGCAGCCTTTGAAATAATAATACAAAATGTTATATCAGCACGTGTACAATTATATTATTTGTAAATATCAGCACGTGCAGAATTGAATTGCTTGTTAATATCATCACGTGTAAAACTTAATTGCTTGTAAATATCAGCACGTGTAAAATTAAATTGTTTGTTAATATCAACTCGTGGAAAATTTAATTGTTTGTTAATATCAACGCGTAATTGAATTACTTGTTAATATCAGCGCGTGAAATATTAAATTGCTTGTTAATATCAGCACATGTAAAATTATTTTTTTGTTAATATCAGCGTGTGTAAAATTACTATATTAGTAAATAATTCAATTTGAATTTGCCTATTAACACGCCATGAGATAAAATTATTTAAGGCAGCCATCTTGGAAGGCAGAAGCTAATGCAGGCTGAAATCTGGAAATATGTGCTGTATTTAACTCACCACTGTGTTTTGATTTTTCAGCATATTTTACTGAATTTCATATCAAATTAAACAGCTTGTATGAAGTATTTTAAATATCAAAACTATATTTTGATTAAAATGTAAAAAATACAACCAAAATAGTTACACTGTTAATGTTGTTCAAGAATGAGCCAGTAATTTTATTTATTTCTCTGTATTAATTATTTGTGTATTTAACTATTTTACAAATATTGCATTCCAAAAATATGAATTTCAAGAGCTTTTCAATGATGTATAGCTTTTAGAAAAATTAAAATAAAATAAATATTTACGCTTTTAAATAATTCATCTGAGAATCAGTTGAAGTTGCCATCAAAGATGGCTGCCAAGATAAGGGATCTTCAGTGATATGCAAACTATCTATATGTAAGTAATCATTTGATTTGTATTTGCTTGTTAGTGTCAAGGCGTTATTAACCAAGAGAATCGCAGCACACTAAATTTTATCCATGTGTTGTCATTACACATCGGTTTCAATATATTGTTTCTGATTTTGGGGAAAAAAGGAAGAAAGCATACAGAATTATGGATTTAAACATGTTAAAAGATAATCTGTGTTATTCTATGTGGATGAATTTACATCGGAAAGCCACTAAGAAATCGTGACTTTTCTTTTAAACGGGAGGAAAATCCTACCCAGCAGTGAGAGGCATTTTATTTTAAAGCTCATACGATACATTCAGAATGGCGAATTGTATTAACGATATCATGCAGTTACTTTAATTGATCCATGGAATCAGCATTTGCTTAAGTAAGATAATGTTTGTTGTTTTGTTATTGTTTTTTGTTGTTTGTTCTTTTGCTTGTTCTTTTGTTTTGTTTTGTTCTTTTTTTTTGTTTTTAAATAAAGAAAAGTAGTGAAACAAGATAAGGAGGGCCCGAAAGTACCAAGTTTTTGAAAAAAGAAATCGTTGACTTGTTTCATGGATGTCCTTACTTCATTCTATATTGTAATTTAAAACCTAGTCTATAAAATGGTAGATTAAGATGGCGAACTCATAGCGGTCATAACTTTGCGCAACGGCGCTCAAAAGTAGGAAAATACGACAAAATAGAAACGCAAAATAATAATCCAATATGTGTGAAGTGCTTGGATTGTCTACAATTTGCTCTTCTGATACAAGAAGAGTTTACAAGCGCCCCTCATAATAAGATTGCGCATCGACATTTATATAAAAAAAACCCAACAAAAACAACAACAATAACAAAAACAAAAAACAACAAACAAAAGAAAAAGACAAAGGCTTTCAAATACAACCTGTAGTGACTTTATTTACAGTGGACACCCCATTTAAGGTAGTGAGTGCCACATGTACATTAAATCTCGAAAAATTAAGCTCTTCATTTATTTCTTTCATAAGATTTTGACGGAAACACTGACCGTGGATGACTTTGCAATGTTCCTTTGCATTAATTCTTCTAGTGTTAAAAATACAACGTGATGATCGTTGTCAATATTTTGTCAACAGTTTTTTGCCATTGTTTTGACTGTATAATCATTTTAATAAACTTCCGACAGAAATTAAACGTTATAATTACGCGTAAAGCACTGAGACCAGACATACATGTACATTCACCTAAAAACAAAGTTACCACCTTAGAACGGCAAGATGCCCAAAGTGAGACGACAAAAGTGTTTCAATAGGATTCTACGGAGAGCCACAACCTTGAACTTCCTGACGGTTTTCCCCTGGATAAAACAGTGCAAAAGCTTGAAATAATCATTTTTTTATTGGACGATCATGCTCTTGAACCCATCTACAAAGCAGTGCTAACATTGTTTTGGGACAGGATACACTCTTGGTCATGTTGGACAACAAGCCGAAAACGAAAATTTGCACTCACCTGCATACAAATAACTGAGCCTTGGTGCCCGGCGAAAAGCTTGAGTTGTTCCCCTTTTAGGAGACTCCAAGAGCGGATTGTGTGGTCTGTACTTCCGGTAAACAATGTACGACCCAATGAACACGTGGACATGCACGTGACAGCTCCTGTATGGCCCTTGAACACCTTCAAACACTGACCAGTCTCAAAGTTCCACGACCGCGCCGAAAAGTCAGCAGATCCTGTCAGTAGCAAGTCCTTTGAACCATCAGAAAGGTCAGGATCATCTCCTTGTCCGTCGTTGTCGTCACCAGGGATGAAGATAAGCGGGTAAACCCCGCGTTTGTGACCTCTAAACACGCGAATACACTCCCCGTTGTCGAAATTCCAGCATCGAGCAGTGCGGTCGTACGAGCTGGTGAATATAAAGTCCCCCGTGCAAATCATCCGGTATATAACGGAAGTGTGACCGCGCATGATGACCACGCACTCACACGTGCTTACATCCCACTTCCGGATCGTTTTGTCAGCACTTCCGGTTAAACAGAAACAATCTTCGATGAGAATGCAGTTGATGTATTCATCGTGGCCTTTAAGAATTCCTATACACTCGCACTGAGCGGTCTTGGTGCTCCATAGCCGAGCGGTTTTGTCCTCTCCACCGCTTGCAAGTACACTACCATCTTCGCTGAGGGCCATGCAATTGATGCCCGCTTCATGACCTTCTAGGGACTGCACCAAATAGGACTTTTTCTTAGGGTTGTCTTCCTTCGAACCACAACCACCCATGTTTTGTTGTGAGCTGTCAAGAAGTATGGGAAATCATCCAACAGTCGTTTTCAAATTTGTTCCAAGCGCGCGCGTCGTTTGGACTAAAATGGAAAATAGAATGTTTTTTGAAGAGGCACTTTTTATGGATGAATGAAACACCAGAAAAATGTCGGGATAGAACCACCGACGCACAGCTGGAAGTTCAGCTGGAAGATCGTTCAACATGAAAGTTTTCGTCCTATCTGAGTTCGAACCCACGAGATGAGGGATCAAGAAGTCTTAGGCCAGTATTCATCAAGCATATCCACAATATTTTTATTATGTATTTAGCTTCATCTCTGTATTTTATGAAACTTTACATTTTGCTACTTTGAGCTTAAAATCACATTGAAACATCGTAAATAAGCTTATTTTTGTTGCTATAAAAATTGTAACTTGGACTTGGACTTAAGTCATGACTTAGGCTTAAGAATGGTCGGTGAATACAGGCCTTCTTTATGATGAAACATTTATTTAAAAACACATATATACAATGTATTACAGTCTATTCATAAATATTTGTATTATTTCTCAAAATGTAGCGTACGGAATCGAAATAGTAAACGAAATATTTTTGCAATATTCTAGTTTCAACACGAACGTTATAACTAGAACATAAATGTGTTTAGAGTATAATACACTTGTTTGTTTCCAATCAACTGTGTAGACTTTTGTACAGTGTAACACACTTGTTTGCTTCTGAAAACTGTGTTAATCAGTTTTTGCTATAAGCTCAAATGCCAAAGTTATCTTAAATAAATAAATATAAGCCCATTCAGTAAAGCCTATTTCTGTTCTGGGGCGCCCATGGTCGAGCGGTTAGAATGACCGAGGCCTCGATCCTCAGCTCCACATAGCTCGGGTTCGAATCCCAATCGAGCCGACAGCTCAAAATAACGGGGGTCTTCAACATGACCTTTAGTGCACAAGTGGTACAGCTGAAGCATTTGAATGGGGCATTCCTGCGCCGAGAATAGACTAACATCGCCAATATCACCACAAATGTGTCGGTTCGATGTAACTAAAAACAAACCGAACCATGATTATGGTCTTCAAAGTCGATATACGTTAAAATTTTAAAACAGTCTTTAAATGCCGATCGACAATTAATAATAGAGTGATTTCAACTGCTTATATTTACGTTTTATTTGTACCTTTAAACAAAGGGTGACCTACTTTTAATAAACGGCTCGATATCACAAGACTTTTGTATATGTCATTCAGCATTCACGCCACCAAACGCAAGGAGCTAATAATAATATATTCTGGTTAAATACATAACGGCTCGAGGTTTTTAAACAGCCAATTTCATAAATAAATATAATAATCGATTTTTGTACGGCAAAATACATGTAGACAATTAGTAAAAAGCAATAATCATGGCGAGTTCAGAAACTAGTCAGGCCTGTCTATTTTATTATGGCTTAATGAACATTAATATTTCATGTGACCTTCCTTAGAAATGCAAGTTTTCAGTGGGATTAATTTCAATCTGTCTCCAATCTTCACGCAATCTTTACAGTGACGCAAGTTTAAGGTAACGTGACGCACTGTGACACACCATTCCCACTTCATTTCATATTTGGGGTTTATCGTCCGGTCAAATATGAGCTCCGATCAACTTTTTAAGGGACAAGAAAGCACATTTGTCTCATGTCATTTTTAATGACATACAAGCACATTTGTCACACATTTTTCCACGGCAGAAAAAAAAACTTGTAATCGAGGTTCACCGTTTTACCTCATGTCAAGTGTAATCACCTATAGGTTTTCTAATGTTTGTTGTTGTTATTTGTTGTTGTTTTGTTGTTGTTTGTTACTTGCTGTTGTTAAAAAAAATCTGAAACAAAAAATGAAGTGAAACTATTAATTCCAATATCTCTAATTCAAGAAATTTGATTGGCTAAACCTTAAGGTGTACACTGAAACATAGGGAACCCCATTAGTATCATATTAAATATTGTTTATCGTGCCTTTCATCCTTAGGGCGAAACACGAGAATCGGGCGAGACCCGATATTCCGACGAGACACTACGCGAGAAATGATATTGTATCAAGAGATCTCGTGCACTCGCAGTATCACATACATAACATAACATAATTTTAGGGGGCATTATATTACATATAAATATAGCCAACATACATGATAATATATAATCTCTACATAACGAACGAAGGGTGTTAGTCTTTGCAGAACAGTGGAATTGTTAATGTGTTTGACATAACAAAGTTATTATGTGTTGCTGTTATCTCTTAATTGGAAAGCATAATATACAAATTTTGCAATATTTCGTAAGTCATAAACATTTTCAGTTTTAAGGAGTGAGGCAAATTTATGCAAAGTTAGCCAGTGACAAAATTATGGTTTCAAACATTCTTTTCTTTATTCTTTATATTTCGTACAAACAAGTAAAAGGTATTTCGTTTCTCTTTCAAAATTGCATTTAAATAAACAATAAAATGCTAGACGTTTTGAATTATGTATATTACTATGCCAGTTCTGTTTGTAATTGTCAATGATGCTTTGTTTTATTGTTACAAATCTTACATTCAGTCAGTTTTGTCTTTGCAATATATGTTCTAGGCCAATGTAAGTAAGAATTTCTTTGATTTGGTTCCCCAAAATTTGTATTGTTATAAATATTATGAGACCCCATTACACGAGATTTCGCGGTATAATATCGTGTTTCGCTTCGGGTTTCCCCGGATCTCGCTTCGTTACGAGGCCCGATATATTAAAATTATGGTATAACCCGGATTCTTTTGGGAACTCATGTACGTTGTAAGTGCTTTTTCAATGGCGGATCTGAGAGCAGCAATTCTCGGAAAATGGCGACACTGCTTTTTTTTTTATATATTTCTGATGGAAAAAAAAATACCTGTGGGATCATTTAGTGGCATCCGTAGCCGGGTGATTAAGGTCACTGTTTTAAAAACAACAACCCAACACAGCAACACTTGCCCTAACTGATGTAGGTTCGACAATCATTCGGGGCGTCGAACGCTTTCATGCGAGGAAGCCCGTCCAGGGTCAAATGGAATACGCATGTACGAGACGACAGGTAAGCTGCATTTGTTCCGGTATCTTTGTTTTGTGACGCTTTTTAAAAGTAAACAACAAAATCATAATTCTTGACAACTTTTCAATTTTAGTTGAGTAATTAGCGACGTATTGTTACAGTTGCGGAAATAAGTCCAGAATCTGTTGTTTTTTCCGGATTTTTTTTACTGACATAATGAAAGGAACCACCCAAACCTGCATCAACCGTCAAGCTACAAAGTTCCGTTAGCAGCGACGAATATTTGCTTTTCGCAACAACTGTTACAGTAGCTGCCAATGACAATTAAACAAGCATGTTGTCCTCGTTGGAAGTACGTATGGCGACAGATGGAAATATTATGCAGAACGTATGAACGCAGACTGGGGATACGTATTACGTCATACAAATTATTTTGATGGGTATATGGTTGATAGCTCCTGGTATCTGACAACCTACATATAATTTTTGTTGTTTGTTTTAAGCATAATTTCTGTGTTAATGAGCGCAAAAACAAACAAGCAAACATGTATATTATTTGCTTTTGGAGTGCAGCGTGCATTTAGTTATCGTCGCTACCCATAAATAAATGAAGATCTTAAAATAAAAATAAATTATTCTATAAAATAAGCATGATAATAAACCGAATTTGAAGACCTGACAGCGACTGACAGCGGTTTCTTAATCGTGTAGACGTCAAGTGAAGACTATTCGATTAAGTAATTTAAAATACATCTCTAAGTAGATCTGTTATCGCAAATAATTTTCAGGTTGTACATGTGAACAGACGGACAGAGAGATAGACAAGCAGCTTACCACCTTTTCGGAAAATTACAACATACTAAACAGAAACAGTTTTCCTTTTGAGTAGAAATGTAGTAGGATATGATAGAATGTGAGACAAATGTGCTTCGAGTGTCCTTACTATTGTGTGTCGAACACATCTGTCTCATTTCTAATGCTTCGCAAATATGAATGTTTATGAGCACATCGGTCACACATCGTGAGACAAATGTGCACCGAGACAAATGTGCTCCTACAGTGCCAGCCTTTACTGTGAAAAGCTTGTGAACTTGTGAACACCGGCATGATATCACACCCAAGGCATATTATCCTAACACAAGTTACCCTTATATTTGCGTGTGGGTTAGCAAGGGAGCTACATCATTATCGTCTTAACAACGCTGGGTTGTCGTGGATTGGATTGAAGAAAGGTTTTCCCGTGCATGAGGCTAATTTTGTAGTTGTTTTTGTTGTTGTTGTTGACGGGGCTGCCAGATCCGGTTTTCAAATATAGCCTTAATTAAGACAATGGTAATTCTTATTTATGATGGACGCATACACGTGCACAACTTTGTTTGCGCATGTGCAATTTGATTATGGACTAGGTAGTTGGAGTTTCTAATGCCTAAAATAGCGCCAAAAGCGGTATAACGATTTCGATTATCTTATAAAAAAACAACAAAAATCAAAACAACAACAAACAAAACAAAAACAAAACTACGACTTATTAAGTTAACAGGCTTAAATATCAAAAAGGTGAGTAGAGTGAGAGTGTAATTACAATATTTATGAAAAATTACCAAGAAATATAAATATATTAATTTATTAAGTAATACTAAAGTAAATCACCAACTATGTCCGTGCCACTTTATAGATGTTGGCACTTAAGTGTACACTTTAAGTCTTGTTCATTTATTTAATAAAAAAATGATTCAGGCCAATAAAAATGTCTAACTTTCTTTTGATTTTACTAACAACATTTCTTCTCAACCTCTATTATTACTGCAAACCGGGATATAAGTACTGTACACTTGTGGTTTATACATCGGTTCCATACGATGGTCTGCCGCAAAACATTTTTTTCACAAACTTTAAAGCCAACGTCCCAATAAACAATAAACATTTCGATGATAAAAATAACAATTGCTTAGGCTTTTCTAAATAATAATAAGTGACCATGGTGTTTTACGTAAATACTTGTATTTCAGTCCCTTTTTGAATGTGCACATCATTAATAATTTCCCTTAAAAAAAAGGGTTTTGTACCTATACAGGCCCATTGCCTTAGATCTCCGATATATCCGTGTTTTGTATTCATGACTGTCTGTTTGGTTTATTATCTCGCCGGGATTCAATCATTTATCTACGGACGGTGTTTGGGATATTATTTTTTCAAGTGTCAAATCGGTAGTGGACCCGGGGGCAGGGATGGGGGATGCACCCCCTCCACCCTCCCCCCCCCGCCCCGCAATCCACTTTTTTGGCAGTGGTAAAGCCGTTTAAAAACAAACAAAGCCACAACCAATTATTTTACAGAGTTCAACAAGAGAACAAATCGAAAACTGTACTGAAGACATTAAGGCTTTGAAATAAATAAAAATGTATTTATGTCAATATCTAAACATCATGGATAAATGCTTTGTTTGTTTTCTTTCGGGCTGTTTCCGTTGGTGCCGTGTTGACTGTGTTTAGCTAGTGACTGGTTTATGGATTACGAATAATTCAAAGAAATGTTAAGTTACTTAAACGTGTGTTTTTATCATTCGCTGATTGATTTATTTCGTTCGTACGTAACTCTCTTGACTTTCAACAAAAGTGGCACTTGTTGCTTTTTTAATGTAAATAACAGGCGTATGATCCGAACTACATATGGTTGAACCTGGTAGGAGAAAAATGGAAGAAGTCTCTACTGTTCAATAAAATGAATCCGCCATTAAAATAACACCATATCGCATGGATAACTTTTGATAGTACAGTACATTCTTTAACACATGTCTGGGTAAAACCAATGGCGGACCACTACACTACACCACGGGCGCTCCAGTACATTTTTAACTGATGATAAAAGTTTATATGTCTTTTTTATCGTTTCTTTCACCTCTTGCAAATCTGTTATTATCATGTAGATTCTGCCAAACCTATAGGCTGTAGATTCTGCCAAACCTTGAGGCTGCAGATTCGGCCAAACCTAGACTTTTGATTCGGCCAAACCTTGAGGCTGTAGATTTGGCCAAACCTTCAGGCTGTAGACTCTGCCAAACCTTGAGACAGCACACTATATTGAAGGCATGCTCACATATAATGGTCAGGGGTAACATTTTATCCATCGTCATTGTCTACATGTAATCGTTTCTGGAAAGGTCTTATGGATGGCGTCATGCTGTTCTTTAGTGAAGTGAGGTGCATTCATGCATTGAATTTCAGTTATGATTTCACTTTGGTAAATATCAGAAATAAATTAGATTGTATTTTAAAACTTGCAACACCATTCATTACCTGTCATTTGAAATTGTTTATGTTCCATAGGTGTATGTATGATTTTATTTATTAAAATTGCATAAGCTACGACGATAAACTATATACAAGACAAATTTATGCTCCATTCTGTTTTGTAATCGGACCTTTTCCCAAGCGCCTAAAGGCAATTCGTTACAGCATACAATTTTAAGACAATAAAATTTGACGGCATTGTAAATATTTTAATAAACAACGAGATTTTGCTGTTTCTCGGTCGGTTTATTGTTAGGCAAAATTGTTCTATTATTGAACAGATCCTCGTCGGCGACCTTTGATGGTTTGCATCAATCCTCTCTTGTTTTATTTGAATTTTACCTCATTGTTGTCAATAGCGCTTACACGGCGGCCAATGCGGGTGTACTGTATAATAAGAACAAAAGAAAATTCAGAGAATCCACTTAGAAAATATTTGGTTAAAGCAAGTATAAATCGATAACGCAATCGAAATTCCGCCACAATAAAAGTAACATTAGGTAAGTAAGGTGGTCCGTAAATGATTGGTTTGGTTTTGGTGTTTTCGTTACATCGCACCGACACAATTATGGCACCGACACAATTATGGTCATATTGGAGACGCCCAGCAAAGTGGTGGAGGAAGACCACAGACTAATGCCTGGGTAGAACCACCGGTGCACCGCAGGTCAGCTGGAAAACCTCCCCACATGAAAGTTCTAGCCCCTAGCGGGACTTGAACCCACGCGCTGAGGGGCTGAGGAGTTTCAAGTCAGCGACTCTAACCGTTCGACCCCCCCCCCTCCTGTGGCGGTGGCTACAAATGGATGCACCAATTATTTCTCCTTCAAAAAGCGAAATATATATCATGAAAAATAAGACAAAACACTGGGATTTTAGTTCCTCAATTCCATCTTCATATGCTAGATCCATTTACACTTCTCTGGTCATTTTCTTTTCTTGAGTCACAAAATTAATTCCACTTCCAATCAACAGTTTTTGAGTAGTTCTTCTTATAGAAATAATACTTATCTCTTGTAAATACTATGCTGACATTATATTTCAATGATGTCACTTCTTTCGTCATAACATATCAAAGAAAACGTCAGCGCTTGGACATTTTTTATTAAAAAAGATCGCTTTTCTTTTCATTGCTTGCATTTGAGAAACCTCTCAATAAGTGCGAGGTTATACCGGTTTAAGCACCACACTCGTTACGTTTTTGCTGACTGACCGTTCCAAGGCGGTAACTATTGGGTTTGCTATTTTTGTAAAATGACTCATCACGGATTTGTTCTAACTATTTCCTTTGGCTTGCATGTGAATACCTTTGTTCTGTGCCTTTTCAGGGTTTGATATATATTGCAATGCTCATGGGGCTTTGTTATATATTTTTACTATAAAATGGTTAACATAGACCCTATTTACATCAAACGAATATATACCATTAGAGGCGGTGCACCCGTGGCGCAGTGGTAGATTCGCCGAACTCTTAACTCTTCTGGCTCCTTAGCCTTTCACCGTCTGGGTTCGAATCCCGTTCGGGGCAAACCACATAATGTGGGTAGGCGTTCCAGCTGACCTGCGATGTGCCGATGGTTCATTTGTCTGTAGTCTTTTTTCGCCCAAACAGCTGGACGTCGCTTTAACGATAATTGGTCGCTGCGGTGGATTTAAAAAATGGACATCGCACATGTTGAGAATCCCCAACACTATACTAGTTTAGGTAAAAGAAGATTTTACTTAAAAATGGTTGCACTCTCGTGTTATGCAAAACAACAGCATAGTTCATGGGCGGATTAAGACGTGCGTGCACTCTTCCTCTAAAATTCCAGAAAATGAAAACCCTTATTTGTACATTCAAAAAATAAATATCTACCAATGGTGTAGATGCACACAAGAACGCATCGCCGACATTTAGTAAATAAAGTCGCTAAACGTTCACATGCCATATTAATAATAATTAAAAAGTCGCGGCCCTCTTAGGTATTACATTGCACAAATCATGTTATTACATTGCATTAATTATTGTATTACATGAACTAAGTTCTTGCATTGCATATATAAGATTATTGCATAGATTATTGCATTGCAGCTATTGCTTTGTTGAGTTAAAATGAGTTGTTGCATGCCACAAACAATACAATAGTTTTACATAAACTATGTTAATATATTGCTTATATTATACTATTGAACTTCATAAGCTTAGCTACTGGGTTGCATAAACTTAGTTGTTGCATTGCATAAAAAATACGATTGCAAGCAGTATCGGCTATTGTATTGCCTAAATTATTGCATTATATAGAAAACAAGAATTGCGTGTTCATTTTTTTTTCATTGCAGTAAACAAACATCTGACATAGGCAAACGGTCGGATATCAACGTTAGCATCGTACGCTGCAATAAAAACGTTCCCGGAGGAAATTACGTTTAGCTGTTTATATAGCCATCAATCTGCCCCGGTTAATCAAAGCGTGTCGGTTTCCTTCGATCTTAGATTCCAATTATGGTGGGACCAGGTATAGTACTGCGTGTAAAAGGTTTCCAGTTGTTTTAAAGGCAAAATTACCACAATGATTGGAAAAAAATGCTATAACTAGTTTTAAACGAATTTTGAAGTAAAAAATATTAACTTGAATTAGTAGTTTTGCTAAATGTTAAGCTAAAAAGCATTTAAGAAATTGTTATTTTCTATGCTGTGTTTTGCATTTATTTCTTATGCGTCTATATAGACCTAGTATAACATTTTTTGCAAACTAAGAATTTGGTGCTTGGTAATAAAACTGTGACTTTTATTTTTCATGGTTCTTTTTTGCTCTCTTTATACACGTGTATTTCTAGGTGTCTGCTATATGGTTCCATGAATGTGATAGAAAAGAACACCCAAAATACGCCCAAATACACCTAAATTTACCACAAACACACATATATACCCAAATGCACCTCAACATACCATAAACACACCCAAATACACTTTAATATAAGACAAACACACCCAAATACTCTTCAATATACCACAAACACACCCAAATACACTTAAATATAAGACAAACACACCAAAATACACTTAAATATACCACAAACACATCCAAATACACTTAAATATACCAAAAACACACCCAAATGCACTTAAATATACAAAAACACAGCCAAATACACTTAAGTACACGGAAAATACACCAAAATACATTTTAAATATACAACAAACACACCGAAATACACTTAAATATACAACAAACACACCCAAATGCACAAAAACATATCACAATCACACCCAAATACACATTATTTCTAACCAAAACCTTCCTTATTTTAACTTTTTACCGCAGTTTCGCTTTTTTACATTAAAACCATCTTTCTATGTAAAGAAACAACTCTAAATGCTATTTAAAACGTTTTCATAGTTTTAATCACAGAATTCAATCTAGATTTGATGTATATTTGAGCATATCTGGGTGTATTTGTGGGTTTTGTTCCTCCGTTTAAACAGTATACTTTTTCTAGATCATTTTTTCCCCAAAAAGTGTTTTTCCTTTCCCATAGATCAGTTCTATAATGACGATTTTTACGCGAAGTCGGACATGTTATAGAACGTATACATGATTTTATTTATAAGGTTTGTTCGAGACTTCCGTAGCATATAATGGTTTTAAAAAAAGCGATTGATCGTTAATGTCATCACAAATAAACACAGTTCAACAGATTCCGGATAATGTATTTGAAGTGACACGCATGGTTTGTTTAACACCATAATCGCTTATGATGTGATAATGTTGTTATCTAAAATGCACATTGCATGTGTAATATTTTCTTTAAGCATTTCGCCTTCAGATAAAAAAGAATTCGTGTAACACAGTAACGCAATTAAATGGTTGATATTTTTGACTCACAAAAGCATACGACATTAAAGTCGATTAAGATAATGTTTATCTTTAATTATATATGAATTTCTTTCGACTGTTATTTTCCTAGGTAAAAAATAGTTGTGTTTGTTTTTGTAATATGGCACCAAGGCAAATATCGTCAAAGTGGCAACGTCGAAGCGAACCACCTGCGTACCACCGGTCAGTAGGAACAGCTCCCTACATGTAAGTTGTCATCCCGACCGGATTGGAGGTAAAAGTAGGCGAATCTAACCGCTCGGCCACGGGCAACCTCATAAAATGACTCAGAAATGGTGTTTGTAGAGAGACAATGATCAGTACAATGCTGTAAATTGTTCCAAAGGGAACTGTAGTAATTATATTTTTTCGAAAAACGCTCTAACTCAATGAAATTTTTTTCAAGAGTTAATTAATTGCTCTCTAAACATATTTGCAAATGTTCATGGGCGTTGCCATATTTCATAGTTTACAAGACAAGAGAAAATCTAACATTTTTATTTCAGTAGTGAATAGAATTTTATCTTGTATTACACTAAAACAACATTTTCTTGTAATTGTTTTTCGAGTAACATAATCTTTGTTGAATAGATGTTGTTTTTTTGCAATCGTTGGTAGATCGAAAAACTTTGCCTCGGGTTCAAGCTGGCAAAGTCTTCTATTTACATATTGCTGTGTGTGTGTGTAAGTGTGTGTTTGTATGTGTGTGTGTGTGTGTGAGTGTGTATGCGTGTGTATGTGTGTGTGTATGTGTGTATATGTGTGTGTGTGTATGTGTGTGTATGTAAGAGTGTGTGTGTGAGTGTGTACGAGTGTGTGTGTGAGAGTGTGTATGTGTGTGTGACTCTGTGTGTGTATGTGTGTGTGTATGTGTGTGTGTGTGTAACAAGTGTCTATATCTTTATTTAGTAAAATAAGTTAACAATAATTTAAACATTCGTAAAATGATATTAAATATATATATTTAAGTAATAGTAAACGGTACTTACAATTTTCTTCAACGACACAGCTGTTTAAAAGAATAAAATACAACTGTCTTTTAAACACTTCATTTTGAATCACCTGAATTCAAAGAATGTCACTTCAAAAGCGTCAGAATTCGCACCAAGACGTATTTTCGTGTTTTACATCAGCATTTAGAGGAAATTTTCGGTTTATTATGTTCTAAAAAACATTACGATCCAAAACACACCAAGAGTTCTCCTTCTTTAATTATAGAGTCCCAGAATATGTTAAAGATTTTTCTACAAATACAAAGTATCTTGTATCCGCAGTCAAACGGTACGTTTTAATTCTCCGTCGGTTCTGAGCGACAATAGAACATTGGATCAAATCGACCCTTGCTTTGTGGCACTAAATTATTAACTGACTTCTTTTCGTTCCGCTTATGAAGGAATCAATACAAGAGAAGTCAGACTTTCACTGCGCATGCGTGAAATGACGTCATTCTCAGGTAAGCCTCCGATGAAAACCGTCCGAAGAAAATTCTGCATAGTTCGATAATAACCATAGTAAAGTAGAACACTAAGCCATCAAGTTTTTGTTGTCCAACTATTCGTATTCTAATCTTATTTATACTTTTTTGCTTCAATGCTATCGGAACAATCGTTAATACCATATAATAAAACAACTTATGGAACTAATATGAAATTATTGGCAAAATAAGTATGGCGTGATCTGCACAAGGAACAAATCGGCAATCAGTCGTCTGGCAACGTATAAACATATCGAACTTTGCCCCCGGTAAAATCTATAATCCCAACACTACCAGGTGAACAGGAATGTGACTGCAATTAGATTTTCAATATTTATTATATATTGAAGTTTTCTTTTAACCAATCCACTTTTGCTTTTTATTTGAGCATGACAAAATGATACAAACGCAATATGTTTATAAAAGTTATTCGAGGAAAGAAAAACGCAGGGGGAAAAGAACAGTCATACACTTGTAAATTTGTCTATTATGGAGTATCGTAGAAGTAAAGTTATATATGGTTTTATCACATGATTCCCCTTGTTTTCCTTCAAATACACCAATAACATATTTTGTTAAATCACACTAGTGTAATACAGCCTTTTTATTGATGACGTCATAATGCAGATCGTCTCATACCACTATTTCACCGAGTATTACTGTTAAAATTTCGTACAATCCTATACTGGCGATTAAAATCATGTGATAAAAAGAATCTGACTCTCGTTGTCATTTATTACATTTATAAACTTGTCCAGGAAAAATGATAGTTAGCTCGCCATAGGCTCGCTTACTATTACCTTTCCTGAACTCGTTAATTTAATGTTTGTATTAAACGACAACTCGTGTCCGATTCTGTATTTAGTTTCTCAACAATGTATAGCAGCAATCTGATAGTATATTCCTTGAAACAGTTTAGTTTCTACTCAACAAAATTTGCATTTGCGTATTTCTTATAGTTTATTTCTTGAAATCAGAGTGCATTTTAACAATTAGCGTCACTCACCAAGTTTAAAGCGACACAATCAAAGCTGGTTGAATTTGCATTTTTTAAATGTCATTTCTAAAAGCAAAAGCTTAAATATACCAATTGAACAGTTGGTACACGTTTTTTTATACTTCTGATCACTAGATTTTATATATAAATGTTGTCCTTTAACTGTGTGTGTTCCCTCGTAATACACATGACGTATATAAGAGCATGCGCAGCACGGTGCTAAATTTGGTTGTTGAGCTTAAAGGTGGTATCCAACAGTTTGGGGCGATTTCTTTTTCTTATGCAACCAACAAATTATTGTTATCTGAAAACATTCCCCAAAATGCTGCTTATTGGTGCCCTACATCTGTGAAAAAAGAAGCATAACGCCCCACCTGTCAATACAAAACGTATTTCCTATCCAAGCCACGCTGCACTGCTAGCTATTTTTAACCGAGAAATCGACGTGACCACTAACATTTTAGATCACGTTATAGACTCATCCCGGTTATAAGCTCTAGCGTCCATTTTAAGCAGAAATCCCCTATCATGATTATTTATAGATTTGGAAAGAATTTGCATTAAAAGCTACTAGATTCACAATTTGTCCTGTCTAACAATTGAGGTAGTGTTATATAATTAGACTTGACTAAAACTAAGGTATGACTTTATGCAGTGATTGTCCAGAACAGGGTAAGATACTGTTACATATATTAGATATAGGCAAACTGTCGAATGCGACCTTGAACACAGATAAAAAACAACAGAATCCCGACTATTTTGATTATTACTACATTAAAAACAACACCACATATACAAATGTAAAATTGCATTTTCAATTCGAAAGTGGTCCTAGAGAATAAGTAGATTATGCTTTGTCCGTCATTTTAACAAAAATAAAAAAACACAAAAAACAAACATAGTTCGTGACCTTATTTTATTTTTAACCTAAAAATGTGATTAAATTGATAAATTTTAGCAAGCCGTTGACGGACATCATGGATTTCGAACTGGCTATAAAACAATATTTTTGACATTCCATTCACATGTCAAAATTGTTTGCATGTAAAATACAGCGTACATTGTCACTTGTTTTGCGGCGCCGTATGGCCCGTATAACTGACACGTATGTGTGCATATAAATAAAAAAGCCAAGAGGGATATGTGGAAGGAACGCCAAAACGCTGTCCCGTGTGGCCATCAGATCTCTGTGTTCGACGAAACTCCAACAACAACAACAACAACAAAATAATGCACTCATTTCGTGTTTGAACTATACGTCCCAGACTCGCCTGCAAGAATTTGTCGTCTGCTTCAGCAGAGAGAAAGACCTGCTGAATGAAAATGTCAATAGGCGCTCACAGACTTTCTGGCCAATTGATTTATTGCAGCAGTTAAATATCACCTGCCCAGTGACGTCATCCAGGTGCGCTGAGTTGTCCTGCTGCCTTTCTCGTTAAGGAGTCAGGGCCGCCCGTGGTACTGCCATTGGAGTCGTCGACGTCTAACCGCTCAGCCCCAAAGCATGCAGGTTCGAGTCCAAGTCGTGTCGAAAACTTGATGAAGGTAGGTCTTCCAGCTGACCTGCAGGTCACCGTTGGAACTTCCTAGACATTTGGCTGGGGTCAACTTTACTGCACGTGGTTCGAATCTAGAAAGGATCGTCGACTTTTTTTATAGTGCAAAGAAAGCACATATCGATTTCTACTTCACTTAATACTCCTGGTGTATCTGTTGTCTTGTGAAAGCAGTTCAAGGACTGTGAAGTGGCTACTCATTGCCACGTCTCGGCCGCATACTTGAGTGGTAATATCTCATAAACAGGAAACCGATGAATTGTAAAGCGGCTTGGCAGCCAGTTTCGGCGTATGCCCACGGCGTCTACTACTCGCACAGCACTTTATATTCATTTAAATTATTTATATTCATTTTCTTATTACTTATATTATTTACTATAACGACAGCATTTGTGATGTTTATGCTTGATGACGTATATAGATGATGTATATTCTCGCATGCGCAGGTCGGTGCTTTTCTAGGTTACCGATTTTCAATTGCTATTAATATATAATAATCGAACGGTTGAAAAGGTTCCCATCTACAGTATTTTAGTTATCTTTCATACGTGTTCCCTTTAAGCATATATAGTGATGCCTTCATTGTGTACAGCATGCCGTAAACACTTGGTATGACATCACAACCAGTCACATTATCCTGACACCGAAACAAACTTGACAAACTGACCGGCTGTGACTTAGTCGCTTTAAATGTGGCATTCTACAGTTTTGACCAATTCCCCCTTCCCCCCTCCTCTAACAACCCAATGAATTATTGTTACCTGAAAAGGTTCCGCGAAATGCTGTTTATTGGTGCCCTGCACCTATGTGAAAAGTAAAGCATAACATAACAAGCGTCATTACAAAGATGAATTTCTAAGCCACGCCGCACAGTTAGCAATTTAAAAACTAAGAAAATCACGTGACCACTCATTTTTAGATAACACGTTATATCAACATCCTGTTCTGACTTCGATGTCAATTTTGAACTATCAAAATATAGTTTTGATGTTTAAAATACTGCATAAAAAATTGATATAAAATTCAGTAAAATAGACTGAAAAATAAAACCCCAGTGGTGAGTTTAATACAGCACATATTTCCAGATTTCGGCCTGCATTAGCTTCCGTCGAAGCAAAGATGGCAGCTCGGATGACAGCTCACTAGAGTACGATGCCTGTAAAACTTCAATTTGTGGCGACTTTCAATTTAACTAATTCAATTTTAATTTACCCAGCTCAGCAGACACGCAGCTGTCAAACGATGGCTTTGTTTATGTTTTGTGTGAACTACATTTCTTCTTCCGACCTCGGGCGAACAAAAGGATCGTGATTTCAGTAAGTATTATTCAAGATACATCCGAGGTATGATTGTCCCGAGGACGGAATTACCCGAGGAGTTCCGAGTGGATTGTCCCGAGGGCGGAATTACCCGAGGAGTTCCGAATGAGCAGTGCCTATGACATCACATGGAAACTATCTATATGACATAGGCAAGCTGTCGGATATCACCTTTAAGGTATAGTACAAATATCGACTATACTTTTTATATACCATTTGGGAATTGAACTGTCCTAGTAGGATCATTTATCTAGTAGGTTTTATTTGTGGTGGAGCAATACATTTTATTACTAGCATAGTTTATTAAAGGTGGGTGGGTGCATGTTATTGGGTTTGTTTCATTTGTCGTCCTACCAACAATTTCTCAGTTATCCCAGTATAGAAGTTACTATATATGATGCTGCGTTAACTGTGATAACATGCTTTAAAGACCTGAGATGATAACACACCGAGTCATAATAAATGTGGTATTAGATACGTTGAGTCAGAAATAACATTGATGTGTACACGCTGAGTCATACTGCAGGTAGTATCAGACACTATTTGCTAGAAATAACACCTAAGAATACACACTGAGTCGTGCTGAAGTTGGTATCAGACACAGGGTGCCAGAAATAACATTGATGTGTACACGCTGAGTCATACTGCAGGTAGTATCAGACACTATTTGCTAGAAATAACACCTAAGAATACACACTGAGTCGTGCTGAAGTTGGTATTAGACACAGTGTGCCAGAAATAAGATTGACGTGTACACGCTGAGTCATACTGCAGGTAGTATCAGACACTATTTGCTAGAAATAACACCTAAAATACACAGAGTCGTGCTGAAGTTGGTATCAGACACCTTGTGCTAGAAATAACATTGATGTGTACACGCTGAGTCATACTGCAGGTAGTATCAGACACTATTTGCTAGAAATAACACCTAAGAATACACACTGAGTCGTGCTGAAGTTGGTATCAGACACAGTGTGCCAGAAATAACACCAATGAGTACACACTGAATCCAGGCGCGTATCTGGGCCGTTTTTGAAGTTACGCACAATTACAAGGAAAACAACCTTTGTAGTCATACTTTTGAATATATTCGTGTTTTTTTTCTAATGAATAGCAGGTAAAATGCGGACATGCAAGGAACTTAACGCAAAATATAAACTACTAAAAACCTGAAGTGTATAAGTTTAATCATTTTAAGCCATTGTGGTAATAAGATTTTTTAACCTAGAAACTACAGAAATAAAATATGTCATTCCTAACCCGGGTTAGGCATCGACTTTCTGAGTGTTTCTGGTACTTTTAGATTTTCGAATTTTCGAACGGAGGCTACGCATGTGCGTAAAGTGCGTAATGGCAGAAACGCGCCTGACTGAATCATACCGAAGGTGGTATCAGACACTGTGTGTCATAAATAACACCTAATACAATACACAAAGTAGGATGGAATTGAAATATTTTATTTACAGGTGCTTCTTGGTGTCCTGTTTTTGTGTGACAGTTTCCTTTTAAACCCATTGAAAAGATGATTTAAGTGAGGTGAATTCAATCTTTGTTTAGCAAATGTAGTTATGTTTGAATCAGCCACCAGAAATATGTAACGACATTCGCATGTTTATTGTTTATTTTTTCAGATATAAAGCGCAATACGACAAACAAGGGAAATAACTCGCATATGATTTGATTAACAATGACCTTAGTTTTATTTCCCCTAGTTACATGGAATAATCAAAATATTGAAAGAAAGACAAGACTTATGAATGTAAGTTTCAATTTTATTTGTCCCTTAACCATTTAAATCTGTTCAATTCGATAAGTCTTAGTCAGAATTAAGACTGTTTCATTTTGTGTCTATCAATTTACCCTCTTTCTGAGTATGTTTTTATTTCAATAAAAATGTGTCAACATGCATATAAAAAAATACGAATTGTACAATATCATTGCATATTAACAACATTCAAATGACTCTGGCGGGTCATTTATTTAGATCATATTTAAAGGTAATGTTATAAAAACAGAAGCTGGTCCACTGCATTATGTGTGCTGCTGAAGATTTTTGCCAATGTTTAAGTTTGATATTTTCAAACGAGTAAGCTTTAAAAGATCCCGTCTTTCAGATTTTCTTTAGTTTTCACTGTTCCCTAAATTAACAAAATGCGATGGTTAATTTATGTAAAATAAATGAAATAAAATCAATTCTAATTAAAACAAAATTATTTTTACTCAATCATCTTTTAATAAGAAAATACATGTAGCAGCATAAGATCCGGGATCCTCGAGTGTGAAAGACCGGAAAGTTAGCAATCATCCACCGGATCAGATGTGGAATACCTTGACAATTTGTGTTGAAAGAACTGTCCAAGAAGTTATTTTTGTTCGTTACTAACGGAGTAGATTTTGAAGAGATTTCTTTTCGAATTTTACGTTTTGGAAATTTAGTTAAGGAAGTGCTATCTCCCCTCTATTTGTCAAATGCAAATTAATTGGAGAGCAGTACCTTTTATGAGCACGGCTTTGGAAGGGGTGTCTTTTATGGAGACAATAATGTAGCAAGCAATGACAGGAAATTCTTTGGTGTTTGTCGCAATATTTATCTAAGAAAACAACCGAGTTTTACGAAATTATTACCACAGCTTGCAATAATAAAAAGTTATAGGATGACAGAAAGGAATATACCAAATAGCAGATAATCTGGTTCCCGGGTAATCATCTTCTTGATTCAAGTGTTAGCGCACATCCGTATATAGTACTCTGTGAAAGGATATTAAGGCAGCATGCAACAACATGGATTTGAACCTACTTAGAGAGATCTTTGTTCCAAGAAAATAATCGAGTATGCCGAATTAAACAGTATAGCTTGCAAGTATTAAACGACATCTATAATGTAATGTAAAGGGAATGTGGAGCTGTTCGTCAAGATGTTTATCTGAGAAAATAAACAAGTATGCCGGAATTAACGTTGAAGCTTGCAATAGAGAAAGAGAAAGAGAGAGAGAGAGAGAGAGAGAGAGAGAGAGAGAGAGAGAGAGAGAGAGAGAGAGAGAGAGAGAGAGAGAGAGAGAGAGTACGGAATACAACTTTGTGTTTAGGTTAAAAGAAATTAAACCAGGGAAATTACTCGTATAAAATTAAGTTATGATTTGCACTTCGATTACTCTCCCTTCGTTACTGGGCGCATCTACTCTCGCTAGCACAAAGCTACGTTTTAATTTATAAAAAACAAACATTCATGAGCATGTTAAATTAATTGCATTCAAAAGAATATGAAGACTGATTGTTGTTGTTGATATATGGTTTAAGACGTTGCCAATATCTGTTGTTAAATATCTTGAACCTACGTTTATGCTTTGGTGTTGGATACAGCGAAAACACATCAGTAAATATAGAACGAACAATGCTATATCCGCTTTATACAATACTCAAAATCGAAATCATTTGAAGCAAATATAGTGCTGCCTTCATTGTGAACTGGATATTTTATAGAATCACATGTATGTCAGATTATAACATCATTGTTGAGGGACAGGATGAAATCGAATTTCTAGTAAAACAACAACAACCCAACAACACTTGTACGTGACGTTATGCAGCACAATATACTGTTTTGATAAATACTTCTATATGCGTTTGAAGCTTACTCCAGTCCTAGGACATATATTGAAATGCATTTAAAGGTTATATGGACAGTTTGCAAGAGGTTCTCTCTGTCTCTGTCAGTCTGTCTCTCCTTCCCTATGTCTCTCCCTCCCTCTCTCTCTCCCTCTCTCTCCCTCCCTCCCTCTCCCTCTCTCCCTCCCTCTCTCTCTCTCTCTCTCTCTCTCTCTCTCTCTCTCTCTCTCTCTCTCAAACAACCAAAAATATTTCTGATACGTGAAGATTAAATCGCACGATGCTGTTACTTGTTGTCCTACATGTTTGTGAATAGTGGAGAACAACACCCCACTTGTCATTACAAACATGTATTTCCTATCTGGGCCATGCTGCACAGTCAGCTATTTTTAATTTAAGAAAACCACGCCACTACTTACATTTGAGATCACGTTTTTATCATCCTCCGGGTATCCACTGTGACGTCGATATCGATTCATTGCAGAAATATTTACCACGCTTATGTATAGACTGAGAAAGAACGAACATTCCGAGCAAGTTCTCACGTTTTGTACTTATTAACAATAGAAGCAGACTTCAAAATAGTTTTCACTTACACTAAAGTACGTGTTTATGCAGGAATAATGTCACAATCTCCTAAAACAGGAATAAGATATTTTCACTTGTATTTGATACAAGCAAACTGTTGTATACCGCCTTTAAGATACTTTAGTGGTCTAATGACCACAAAAATATGTCAAATGACATTTGATTAAACGGCACCAAGGTCCTTAATCTTAAACTTTAAATTATATATTCATTGCTTATTATACTGTTTGCAACATCTCAGCTTTTCTGTATACGATATTTCTGACAGTAAAAAGCTGAAGTGTTCCGTATGAGTAAAAAGGTTCCTTCCGTTTTGCGCTTACAATGTTGTTGTTTCTGTTTTATTTCCTTAGACCGGCATCAACTTCATATCATTATCTACTGTGATCATTATCTACTTTGAAGTTATTCACCACTTTTAAACCAAATGTTATCACAATTTTATATTTCTGTGTCGATTCACAGATGGTTTATTTTTGGAGTCAATATCAATAAATTCGGTTCAATCATCTAATTGAATAATCGGCTATACGCTCCATCAATTTCGTCATCGCAATTCGTCTAAATCGAAACTTCTATATTTAATCTCACGACCGTGCGATTTAAACGAGCACCAAATGGAAATTGATTTTGTTTTCATCGTGGCAAATGGGCGCTTGTCGGATGGAGAAGATTGTTTCAATTATTTTCATCAACTTAAGCGACTTATTTTTCATCAACCTAAGCGATAATTCTTGTTAAGCCTTTAAATAGAAGGACAAGAGAGAGGGGAAGTACAAATGAACCCTTGTTAAGTCTCAGGGGAATAAATTTAACGAACTCTATCTTCCAACCCGCCTAGAATTCATGAATCTTTTTCTCCGATGCTCAAACTAAGCGGAAATTCACTGAGTGTGTTTTTCCTTTCTCTGCTTGTGATATTGAAGGTATTGGCATATAATTCTGCTCTTTTTGCAGACAAACATTATCAAAGAGATAATCCGTAAATATGGATGTATAATCTGTTTTTATGTGTTAATTTTCTTTTTAAACGTATTCACATTTCAATGTACAACTTTCCATTTGTAAAGCGTTAGCGAATCTTGAAAATAATTTTTCTTGCGGGTTTTCAATCAGTGCATATGGTAAAACACAAAAACAACAACAAACAACAACAACAAAAAGAAACCCACAAACAAAACCGTCATCCGATAACTGAAATACTGCTGATGGGATGGAACGATAAACCCAATAAACAAACGAAAACAACAAACAAAACAACAACAAACAACAATAACAACAAAAAACCAACAACATAATATGATCTTGTTTAAAATTAAGTTCGTAGAATAGTTCTTTATATGTTCTTATTGTTTCTAATTGATTTTTTTAATGTTTAGATTGGTTTAATTTTCTTAATAATAGATAAACAAATATACAAATCAAAGATACCAGATTAAGTTAATACCCGGTTACACGTTAGCTCAGTCAACACATCATATTTTGTCCGTTCGCCGTTCTTCGAATAACGGAGGCATAATAACATCAACAAATTGAAACAAATTTAACCAAACATATGCGTTTATTCAACTTTGATTAATGTATTCCATTTTTTTATTCTAGCTACGGGTGAAGTTAAATAACACGGAAAAGGCGGGAAAAAAACACAATCACCTAAATAGACGTGAAAAAGACTGCGACGGAATTAAACTCCACAATTATCAATAAATTACAGTCACGAAAATAACAACGTACTGGCTTTCCATATTTGGACAATTTATCTTGAACTAGTATTAAATGAGTTTTCAGGTTAAATTAATATATATAACAGTATAGTCTGTCTAGAAGTGCTAATCTTTAAAGGCATACTTAACAGTCGTGAAACAATAGAGACATTAGTGTATAGTCTCCCGATGAATAATATTTACATGCCAGTAGGTTCTTTTATTTGGTTTACTTGGTTTTTATGCTTGTACTCTTCGGCATGTATGCTGACTTTCATGCCTTTCCTGTGGTATCCAGGTACAATCACCATCTACCAACACGTCTACTTTGATTGCTTGAAATAAAATATCTCTGTTAGTATTTCAATCGATTTAAGGCTCATATGTAGACAAAAGTAAGAAATTGTGCTAGATTTGATTGCAGATAAACCGATCAGCGCCAGTCAAGCCCGTCAAAGTCGTTACTGGGATTATTTTGAAAGCTGTTATATATTGAAAGCTGTTATATATTAACTAGAATTATTAAATATGTCTCTATGGTGGAGGCGGTAGAGAAATAGGTTGCTTTATAAAGCGACCCGGGTTCGAATTTCCACCCTATCCCCAAAAGTTTTACTACATTTTTTTTATTTATTTTTTCTCGACGTCTATGATACATACGTTTTCAAGCATCGTTTCTATACCATATACCATTTACCACTATAGTGATGGAGGTCCACATTGTGTCTTCCTGGGAAATTAGGGTTTTAAAGGTGGTATCCGAAAGTATGAAGCACATCTGTCTGTCTGTCTGTCTGTCTGTCTGTCTGTCTGTCTGTCTGTCTGTCTGTCTGTCTGTCTATCTATCTATCTATCTATCTATCTATCTATCTATCTATCTATCTATCTATCTATCTATCTTTCTATCTATCTATATATCTTTATCTATCTATCTTTCTGTCTAAAACAGGCATATAAAATGTTGTTACATGAAAAAATCCCGCGAAATGCTGCTCCTTGATGCCATATCTATGTAGCATACCACACACTTGTCATTACAAACAGGTATCTTCTATCTGAGCCAAGCTGCACAGTTAGCTATTTTTAAATGAAGAAAACCAAAATGACCGTTTACTTTTGAGATCACGTTATAAAATCATCCGCGTAATACGTCGTGACGTCAGTATCTATTTTTACCAAAACTCCCGATCGTGCCTATTTACATTATTTGTAGATTTGGAAAGAATGAAAATTGAGAAAGAATTTTTCCGATTCGTATTCTCTTACAATTCGGGGCCTGTATTCACCTAGCATTCATAAGCCTAAGCCATGACGTAGGCCAAAGTCACAATTTTTATACCAACAAAAATAAGCTTATTTATGAAGTTGCAATGTTTTTTTAAGCTGGAAGTAGCGAAGTTAAAGTGTCATGCAAAAATACAGACATGTAGCTAAATACATAATGAAGATATTGTGGATTGAAATCCATGACTTGAGCAATTCTTACTTAAGAATTAAGGGCCTGAGTACTGTTTAAACTCGTCTTTAGACTCAAGCAAGAGTTTATGCAAAAATTATTCCATTTTCAGTTATTTTTAATTGAGTTTGATAAAAGCAACTCTTCGGCTACCACCTTTAACGCAATGAGTGAGCATTGTTATCAACATTGTAATTATATTGTCATAATTCTATTTATGTTTCATGTTTCGTGTATTTACATGAACTAAATAATGACTAACGTGTTATCGTCTTTTTCCATAAAACAATAGAAGCCATAATTTTGCTCTTATGTTTCATTAAATGTAGACTGTATTCAACTTATTAAGACTAAAATGTAAAATAATTGTTCGGGGAAAATCACGCACGCTGTTTTGTGCAAAGATAACGAAATCCGGTGAAAATACTTACAGTTATAAAATCTGTTATTTTTATGTGAAATATTCAGTTTCGGTGATAAATCTTCGAAAGAAATTTTAATATAAAGTGACATATAAGCTGTTTCCAGGTAGATAATATGCTTATACCTAGGAGGCTGACCTTAAACCTCTTAGCAGCTAACGGCTCCATTCGTCACTTCTCGGCAATTATCCATTTTGTAGAAATGACCGAGGTGTTCCGAGTAAATCGGCTTAAGTCTTTGTCTCAGGAAACAAACTTTAAAATCTGGAGTTCTTCCAGCTTACCTGCGGTGCGTCGATGCTTTTTATGTCTGGTCTTTCTAAACTGATGACTATGCTGCGACTCATTTATGAAAACAAAATGCACCATTACCAATATGCGTGTAAACCACTTGCCGTGGATTTTTATTAAAAACATGAAAAGAGTCTACTTTAATTGCATCCCTTTTTCGTTTCAAGGTATGATGAGACAAATATTAATGAGATCAGAACAGTGTTTGTATTCAAAATGATGGGCTGTCTACACATTACAATACTCCGCCCATTTCTATTAAATCTTGGATATATATTAAACATGTATTTGGTTTATGACTAATCACGATACGTTCTTTTCGAGTTCCACTGATTTCGCAAAAAAAGACACGTTTTTGCATTTGCATTAAACGTATGGATCAAAAGGCATATTCTCTTAATTTAAATCTAGCGGGTATCAGGGGGTTGGTCCCACCTACTTTAAGTGCGGGCTAGTTACCCGGCCAATATGGCGTTTGCGTCCAAAGTGGTTTTGAAGAGAGGATGTTAATGAAAATTTATTAAGAGGGTCATTAGTTCTCTTTAGGAATCAAGTACAATCTTTTCTTTTCTTTTTAACGTAGACCCCACATTTGACCATTCATCGCTGCTCGCTCATGCGCTCTTTGCCTATTGTTCTGCGACGTAACAATTTTCAATTGCTTGAGCGAGGTTGAAATGGAGAAAATTATTCGCGATTGCTTATGGTGTATGGGGGTCTGTAGGAAATCGAAGTTTTTATTGAAAGTCAATTCAGACAGTGCATCAAAAACATTTTCGCCAGCCGAAAGATAAGGCCATTTAGAGAGAGAAGAAAGCCGTATAAAGTGCTTACAAATATCGCAGCGACAAAAAACACTTGTTAATATCACAAGCGACGCCAGTCGAGAGCTGCCCCGCAGTGAAGGACAATGCCTCTTAGCACATTGACTGTGAACGGACAATCGACGCTTTCTGACTGAGCGAATTTCTGATAATGACGGACAAAATTAAACAGAAATGATTCGACACAGGAACGTTTTTGCCCTGCTCGCGGTTTTAACCTCTCTTCCGCCACATTTATCACATTTGCAAGAGAACAGTTTTTCAGCAAAAGTGGGAAATATTTTAACAATTTAAATGAATTCTAATCCCTACTTTGACCACGCTCAAATCGTCAATTTCAGTTGCCATGACATTTTCACACGCGAATTAGACCTAATGAAGAGCACTTGTCCCCATCAAAATTCTATGAACTTGTTGCTGTTTCTTGTAGATAAGTGTGGTCATATTATTTAAGCTTAGATACAATTTGTACCAACGTGTGTCACTGATTTCCGGTTTGCCAAAAATATAACAATTGCGGTCAGAAATAGGGATGCGTCGTGTATTCAAACTTATCTACGATGCACCAATGGATCTCTCTAGGGGTTTCCTTCGTCAAAAATAGACAGAATGACAAATGTGTCGAAGAGATAGATTCAAATGTCAGCACTCCAAATCAAAATGAGAAACCAGGTACAATTCTTTATACAACCACAATTATAACAAAACAACTGCAAATATCCACTACGGGAGTCTGTACTGTATATTCTATGGAGAATGTCAGACTATAAAACATTTTTGTCTGAATCATGGCGATGTTTATATGTACATGTACTTGATGTTTATTTCAATCTTCGTCGTTCATTATTTATTCCCGACAGGTCATATTCATTATCCTCATCCTTTTCACATTATCTTCTTCATTCTTGCATTCATTTACACTAAGATTATAATAATATTTGTTGAATAGTCACATGTATTCGCATTGTTTTTTTTTTTAATTTTTTATTTCTGAGATTCAAATATACAGGTACAGATTTTCATTTCTAAAGTAAATGATAACATAACAGGTTATAACAAATTATAAACAACATAGCATATTGTAGATATACAAAACATGTACATGCACAGCCAACACACTATTGATAGTGGATGGAATAATTTGTTAATAGGGCTTAAGTTTTTTTATTTACTTACATGATGCAAAATGTACATAATATTCTTTCTTTAAAAACTATTCTGAGAAAAAAGTATGTATTAAAAAAACAACTACAATAGCATTAAAAAAGAAATGATAGTGTGGTTAAAATTTCAGTCACAATGCACTTAATTACATAAGTATTTATTTTTTGTGTCTTAATTATTGAATATTTTATTATATAAACTGGATTTAATTTTACCAAAGTACGAATTGAGATCTTGTTTGAATGTTAATTCATGTTCATTCCATTGCTATTGATTTAAAATCCCATTGTTGTTGAGGGCCTCTGTTATATATATTTATATTTATATATAGCAAAAATGTCAAACGGAATATATATATCTGAATGCATATGACTTAGAAGTAACCTTCGTTAAATAGATACATTATATATTATCAACAGTATTATTTTATTATACAAAGAAATGTATGTTTTTTATCCATTCAGACCAACACCGTGGACAAACTTGACATGTTTTCCTTGCCCTTGTCATACACAGCATACATGTTCATGTAGATGACAGTGAGAAAAACATGGACTCCCAGGAAATGCGGGGTAAGAGTCCTGTATAACCGGCTTAAGCACCTCAGTCGGTCCCTATTGCCGACTGACCGTTCCAAGGCGGTTACTGTTGAGTTTGCTATATTCGTAAAATGACTCGTCACAGATTAGTTCTGATTTTTTACATTTGGCTTCCACGTGAATACCTTTGCTCTGTGCCTGTTTAAGCTTTAGTATTTGTTGCAATTCTCATAGTACGAGGTCATATATTTCCTTATTCGTTATAAAAAGAAAAACAACAACAACAACAACAAAAAAAAAAAGAGGAAAACATACGATTTCGTTTGACTTACAGTCATTGTTTTGTTATAAGTGTCTACTGTTTTTAATTTAACATTGCATTGTATGTATTTGGTTAAATGAAAGCTTGAATTTGTATAATAAAAATACCTTTTGATTTATGTTGCTGTTGGGACACTCAACAAAACACCCACGCAACAAGAATTCTTGGTAAAATAATTTAAACCAAGGCACAACAATCGTGTATTTTTTTGTTGTTGCTGCAACAGTTTACAAAAACGCACAATAAACAAGTATTTTTATTGTAACAATATGTTTGTTTTGCTTTGCACAATTATGGTCTGTTGACTGCTAAGGTCTAAGTAAGGGTCCCTTACTATGATTATATATCTAGTATTTACTGCGATAAAGTTGAATGGATCTTGATTCATTCAATATGCTGCGACCGCTTGTGTTACTAATAAATCCACAACGTGTGTATACAACAGTTTTAACACGTTCAACTACAAGAAATGTTAAGCTTATTTATACTTCTGTTGTATAATAACTATGCTATTAATTATTTCATGTATCAAGTTTTTATTTCAAATTCAGAAGGTCAAAGACCCATGTGTCAATCAAATACAATCTATACAATAAACAATGTACACATTATCCAAAAAAGAAAACAACAACAACTTACGACAACCAATAGCTGAAAAATGTATACACATAGCAAAATTGTTTGATTAAGAAACTAAACAAGATATTCTTCTTTTCTCACAATTTTTAACATGCATTATAATGCAACAAGTTACCCTAATTGCTCTATTTATATTTTGGTGACAGCGTGTGTATTTGCATAAATAGTCATTTTATACATATAAACCGAATTATCTTTATATTATTTTTATTATGATTATCAATGTCTTATTTGCAGGCGAAGTAGTTCCCATCCTGATGATTTGTCAGTGTCATTGGAAGACTTGAGCTCCTTTCGATCGCTTTTCACTCGCCCAATATTCACATTTTATTTCAATCAAATAAACAGTATTGACGAATTTATTCGTCTTTTCACGGTCGTGCAAATAGAACAGGAACGCCTTATTTACATTTTGTCGCATTATTCATAGAAACTGGGCGCTCAGCGCTTTGTCTTCCTCAATAGTGTATGTTTGAACACACGTCCATTCGATATAAGGATAATAGCTACTCGCAATATTTACAGAATGAATAAATGCCAATTGAATTTGCGGCAAATTGTTTCTTTTCACGTTTTCTCCCATCCCACATAATTATTTTCCGAAAGCTATCCGTAATTTTTACAATGTATTTTCTTTGACTTCTTTCAACTTTGCGCCCGCAGGTAATGTAGGCCTGAAATTTAAATCAATAAAACCCATTTCATAACTTTCATAAACGGCAACAACGTTTGAAACTAGGGAAAAAAATGAACAAACGAAATGCTTAGACTCAAAAACAAACATTTCCAGTTTTAACATCCTAGCCTACCTCAAAATACACACGAAGGACCTCATGCACGGTGCTTATGCGTGTATAGTTGATTTTTTTTCAGTTACAAGTTTAAAAGCTCCTTTGCAACAATCGCTGCTAATTTAGAAGTGTAAAAAAGAAAAACTATATCTGACCACAGTCAAAAAGATAAAATATGACATCTGATTACTAGATTATATGAACATGCTGTTCTCAGAAAAACTGAAAACTGCCAGCGTAGGGGGGGGGGGGGGGGGGGGGGGGGGGGGCGAGGGGGGGGGGGCGAGGGAGCGGGAGGCGTGTATGAATCCAGATACATTTAACTTTATCTCAGTAAATACTATATATATATATATATACACAGTGCACAGTAAGAGACCCTTTCCTCGACCTAAGCAGTCAACAGAAACATTTTACTTTAAAAGCTTTGTATGTTTTAAGCTTACATGTATGTGTTTTCACAACTCTACCTTTTATCTGGTTGGTGGGGGTGGGGTGCATCCCACTTAAACCCCCGCCCCTGGATCCCTTCATGTGGATTGCCTTAAGGTTGCTATAATTAAAGACTCCGCTATTTTCGAGGTTTTTAGCTCAACAACCTCGTATAGTCACACATTATGTGCATGCGGTAATATACGTTGTATGTTTACGTCACTGATAAAGAAAACTAAACGATGAATTGCTCGACATCGACGCAACAATCAAAAACAAAAACATAAGCATAAGAGCCCAGAAGTAAGCAAACCTCTGACATAGTCACTTTAACTTCAGGTGACATGTTCAAAATAAAAGATTGCTTTAACTATTTCCAATTTAAATTGTCTCAGAAAGCTAAAGATTTTAACGTCTAGCATTTGTTAAATTGTCCGATTTAAAACACCCGACCCCTGTCGATGTACTCTATTCAAAAAACCATTGCGCGCAGTGTCTTCCGGCGAATTACTCCGCATGGAAGAAAATTACTCCGCATGAAGGCAAATTACTGTTGCAAATGATGCCGAAGCTTTTCTTCTCAATGTCCACAAAGCTGCATGCTAAGGTGTCTTGAACTAGATTTAATGTGATGTTTTAATTCAGTGCGGTGCTCGGTTTTTATGTCTTGTGTGTTTTAAGAAAATAATAGAAGTGAGGCAGAGAATTGTAGTCCATGTTCTGTATAAAATAGTGCAAAGCACAAACGAAACATAATTGGCGTGGAGAGGACATTCTCCTCGAAGGAATTGTCCGCAAAAAGAAGGCTTAACACATATATAAACGTATAACTTATATAAGAAGTGAGAAAGTAACCATATTTTCCGAGTTATTTTTTGAGCGAACGATGTGAACAATATGTCGGTCGTAAAATTTTGTCAAAGTAGTACAAGGTTTAAGACGGTTTTTCTTAAGCAGAAATCCGGAAAGAAAAACGACCGGGGCGTGATGAAAAACATCAAATATTTCATGATTTTGACTGTCTTATAATCAAAGTTGTGATAAATGGGTGACAAAAAGGACACGGCTGTACCCATGTACAGTTATTACTAATGAAAATACAGACAACGGTAGAGCGTCGGTTCCAGGTATGGGAGGCCACGGGTTCGATCCCGGGACGCGACATACCAATATAAGGTGTCAGGATAATGTGACTGGGTTTGGTATCATGCCAGGTGTTCACGGCATGCTATAGATAGTGAAGGCAGCACAATATCTGCTTCAAATGTGCACCGTCTCCAAATAAACGAAAGACTGTTGGTGTGACGATCAACTCAACAGACAATGGTATGCAATGGCAACAAAGATTTGATATAGGCGCATTTTGGCAGTACTGGTAAAGACATACAAAAAAGACATTCATAGAATCACAAATCGGTTACTTATTGCGTATGTGTGTTGGGGTGGGGTGGGGGTGGTCTTACGGTAGTGAGATAGCCTTCCAGACTAAGTGTACCATTGTTTTTACCAAATTCGTCTCTGGTAGAATTTCAACAGCACTATTTACATGCCGCAGGAAAGTATGTTGATATTGGAACCAATATGTTATGTTAATACAATATTTGTGAACGAATGCAAATTACTCTTAGCTCGTAATCATTTACTTAATGTGTTAGTCACCAGAGTCCGTAAAAATCATTCTCATTCATCTTGATGTTACCTAGTTCGCGTAGAAAACGATTTGTTTAAACTATTTTCGAACACTTTACCTTTTGTGCGGTTGACCTTCAAACACCAGAGCTGTCACAAAGGTTTTATCGCTTTGATGTAGCTATGAGCGTAATTGAATTTTATACTTTGTTGAATTTGTTTCAATAATTTGAAAAGAGCTGTGTTGAACTCGAGAATGAATAAGCGATTAGCCTTCAAATAACAGCACATTCATGAGTGATACAGTTTTTCAAAAAGAAAACATTTAGCCGGACCGTTGCGACCATTTTGTCGTAGGGGAGGTATGAAAAACGCTATAAACGTATATTTTCTGCTTTTGTGTGCGATCCAACAAAAGAGGTACTAAATATTTTATCCTACGCTTTCGGCGCACGAGACCACCTTGCTATGTTTTCAAACTTGCTTCAGCTCAATCAGCGGCGGTATTCGCTGTAAGCAACTATATTGCTGCATTTACTGTGATAGAATATCACAAATATCCGCTTTGCTATCACGCCCAGTCACAATTTTTCTGACACTGTACCTACCTGGAGCTGAAGTACCCTACAGGCTGCGCCAAACCAAGAGGGCTTACCGCTGCCGGCGAAAATTACGTCAGTAATCTAGAACTGGACACGGGACCTCCCATTTCTTAAGCTGAGATCACTATCGTGCTTATTTATAGATTTGTAAAACTAACATTTAGAATGATTCTTGTTGCAATATGTATTGTCTAGCAATATAGGTAGTGTGAAAAACGTCTTCACTTAGACATAAGTATGAGCTTAGGCAAAAATGATGCCTAAATTCTTAAACACAGTGGAAAAATAATGCTATAGTTTAAAGGTGATATCCGACAGTTTGCTTATATCTAATACATGTAAAATATCTTACCCCGGTTCTAGGGAATTTCTTCATAATTGCAGAATAAACTTATTCCTGCGTTAATTAAACGTTGTTTATAACATAACCTCAATTGTCACACAGTATAAATCTCGAAATATCTCGTTTTTAATGTCCGTTATTTCTAAATCTATCAATAAGCATCATGAAGGGGATTTCAGCTAAAAATAGATACAGACGTCAGAGCTGCTTACCCGGATGATCATGAAACGTCATTTTAAAAGTAAGTGGTCACGTGGTTTTCTTAGTTTAAAAATAGTTTAATGCGCAGCGTGGTTTTGGATAGGAAATAACTTTTTTTGCAATGACAAGTGTGGTGTTATGCTTTACTCGAAATATTGTTTTATTTAACAATAATTTATTAGGTTGCATGAGAGAATAACAATTCGTACAAATTGTCGGATACCACCTTTAACACATATTGAGTTGCAAATTAACAAAATGGTGACAAAATGGTGACAAATGGTTTAAAAATAAAGATACTTGCAGCGGCTTGTGTCGCACGCAAGCATGCAGAATTAGTAGTTTGACTTAAATACGATAGAGGATTGAACCGTTTCTCGTCTCTTTTTAGAAATTTATTAAAACATTCCATAAAAGGGACAAAACAGATTTTCGAAGTTGTTATTGCTAAAACTGAGACGTTCGTGACCAAGACAAAATACTAAAAATAATCTACACAGATAACATAAAAAGGTTTAAATGAGAATCTTAGATATATATTTTTTTTAGTCACCTTAAGACAGGGATGGATCCAGGGGGTGGGGGTGGGGGAAGAGGGGCGGGTAGGATGGTGGATGCTTCCACCACACAACCCAGGTGAAAGAGTAGAGTTGTGAAAACACATACATGTAAGCTAAGTACTAATACTAAGCTTTTAGTGTAAATGTTGTCTGTTAAGTCAAACCCCACCCCCCAACCCCGCACCAAAATTTTCTGGATCCGCCCTTGCCTTAAGACTTAACTCGATTCTAATTACTGCTTAATTAATTTTGATCGGCAGCCTCTTTACTCATCAGGTGTTTACAAATTGCACGATGCGCCACGGATAAGCACAGAAGATGGCATTGTATACATATCATGCAACAAGCACAATTAATGTAGCACAATAATTCGAGATACTCGCAGATAAACCAAGATTTGATGATCCATAACATCGATATCAATAACACCATCTCTTCTCCTTAATGGAAAGCTCGCGCGACTTTCGCTGATGTAAGCTAGTTGATTGTACAATGTTATCAAAGTGAAAGATCATAGATAGACTGTATGGCATTTCATATGACGATCCTTCGTTAAATAATGAAGCATGCGAATAGAAAAAGAAAGAAACAAAATATGAAAAGAGACATACCGTAGATCTTTAGGCGGGAAAATTGGAAAAGCATGCCTCTAGAAAATGCTACAATTTTCATACGACAATAAAAGTTTCGCCATAATGTACGGAAAAATCGTTAACGTTAAAAATTAAGAAAGAAAAAAAATGAAATGTTCAAGGAAGGCAAACTGGGTCTGTAGATGAAAACAATGTACCATAAATGTTGATGCAGAGATATTTTCAATTATTGTGTGCTCAGTCCTGTTTAACTTTGCCAAGCTAATGAGTTCACCAATTTCAAACCTTTAAAATGGAACGTGTTTGAAAATCCTCTCATACCGTAATATTTCTAAATATTGACATACGTTTCTTATCGGCACACAACCTTGTAAGACCTTGTATTAAAAGAAAAACAAAACAAATAAAGGCAATCGAATTAAATATATACAATGACATATAATGCGTCTCTTACTGGCATACAACGTTACAAGACTTGACTTTATAAAGAAAAACAACAAAACAATTAATTGGAATGTGTAAAACGTTTCTTGCTGTAATACTTTTAACTTTTTAAGACTTATTGCCAATTGGACAAACAAACCTTCAAGACTTATTGCTAAATGGACAAACAACTTTTCAAAACTTATTGGACAAACAACTTTTCAAAACTTATTGGACAAACAACTTTTCAAGATTTATTGGACAAACAACTTTTCAAGATTTATTGGACAAACAACTTTTCAAAACTTATTGGACAAACAACTTTTCAAGACTTACTGGACAAACAACTTTTCAAGAATTACTGGACAAACAACTTTTTAAGACTTACTGGACAAACAACTTTTCAAGACTTATTGGACAAACAACTTTTCAAGACTTATTGGACAAACAACTTTTCAAGACTTACTGGACAAACAACTCTTCAAGACTTATTGGACAAACAACGTTTCAAAACTTATTGGACAAACAGCTTTTCAAAACTTATTGGACAAACAACTTTTCAAAACTTATTGGACAAACAACTTTTTTGAAGATTTATTGCCATTGGAACACCTTTTAATCAAACGATTGATTACAATGCATACATTTCTTTCCTACTATTACAAAGACATAACGTTCGACATATATCTGTTCCAAAATCAGCGCTGTTCATGGTCTTCGGTGCTGAATTAAATGGAACAGAGGTATCTTTCCCTGAATTTCATTACAGACATTAAGTAAAAGATAACAATGCGTTTGGGTAAATATTACGAAATAAGAATGGATGAAAATGCACGAAAACTAGAGGACTCAGTGAATAAATGTATAAACTAAAGGAGGAAAAAAGAACACACAGAATCAATAGAGAATTACATGCAACTTGTAGAGTTTAGATCTTTCTCCATTTTTCTCCATTTTCCTCCCTTTTCAACTTTTCTCAATGGCGACTCGGCCGCCTAGGCACGCCCCGGATCGCCCCAGTTGACACAAATTTCTAAACAGCCACGCCAAATCATCCCCGCTAGTCATACACAATACGCCTAAACCAATCGAATGGCGAGACAACTTCAATGCGGTGTATCTCCTCCCACAACGCCCTCTATTATGTTAGAGTTACGCCCCCTTTTTGCATTCAGAAAAGTAGTGGAGTATTTTATACCGTATAAGGAAGGATATTCCCCACATCGGCTATCTGCCTGTATTCGGTCGACGAGGACGCTTATGCATTTTTTCTGAAGAGGTTTAACACCGTTAAATCGAATATTTGCTTTCTTTGACCATATACGGACTTACAAATCATGTTTGCTAAGTGAGATTTGGGACTAACATGACTGGCGTGGCTGCTTTAGTTGGGGTAAGTGCTTGATAATTGATTGCGTTAATCGGATAACTCAATTATGGATTTTTGTTAAAAAACGTAAGTGGTATTGTGAAATGGCTGTAGATTTAGACTACTTGAATTCGATGGCATTTTACAAGCATTTGAAGCAGCGTTAAAACAGATATGTATTGTAATATTTTATGAACCATTTGTAAAGCAGGCTTGACGTGTATTTTCAAAAGGATATGTTTTTAGGAAATGTTAAAAAATATATGAACTTGTCTAAGGGCTAGATAACCGATATGTTTATTAAGGATTTATATCTATGTGTTTGTGAAGTTGCTTGTCTCTCTGTCGTTTGTCAAATAAACAACACAGTTCGTAAAGTCTAACATTAAACATGGCTAGAATATATAGAACATGCTCACTTGTAATATATTTTCTAAACAAACTTAATAGTTTACACTTTTATCTCTCATGAAACTGCATTTTAAAACACAACCAATTTTAAAATAAATGGAAGACCCAATTACACATGTATGGATTGCAAATTATGCAACACCTACGAATAATCCATGGACTGTTTGTTATTTGAACGAAAGACGAACTTTCAAGAATTTTCTAATGATTTATGAAAAGGCAAAATTTGGCGCGTTAAATGTGGAGATGGTTGCAAGTTACTGACAATACTAGTTTAGATTTTAAAGTTCATCCAATTGAAGCTAGACAGCGTCTGACTTATGCTGCCAGACATGGTACGCCATTTTATATGTTAGTGAAGTGCAAACCGTATTAAATAAAAAAATGGGACAAAAAGAACCAAACTTGTAAGAATGAAGAAAGCTATAAAATAAAATGGACTATTGCTTATTATATATAATATTTTCCTGTAAAACACTAAAATTCATTACGAAGAACAAACATATATTTATCTGACTTAAGTATTAATTTCATAAGTATGCAACGCTCATCGAATATATATTTTGTTTCATTTTAAACCGCATTGCACGAATTAATAATATAGGATATGCTATTGAGAAAATCAGATTTCGTAAATGTTTTTCTTTCTTTTAAATAATCGCATGCACGTTGTATATCATTTTCTGGAACCGTTCTTCCATGAACTATGAAAAATATACAATCTAATATAACTTTTTTTCATTCTTTGTTTACTATCAGCAAATACCTAAGACATCTCTATTCCTCTCTCTCTCTCTCTCTCACTCTGCGTGTCTCTCCGTGTCTTTGTCTCTACCCGTCTCCCTCTGCCTCTGTATCTCTGACTCTCTCTCTCTCTCTCTCTCTCTCTCTCCTCTCTCTGTCAAAACACTTCTAATATGGGAATATTTTGTAAAACTGTCTTTCATTCTATTTTTTAATTATCAGCAAGTGTTTAAGACACCTCTCTCTCATTCTCTCTGTATCTCTGTGTGTGTCTCTCTCTCTCAATCCCATTCTCTCTGTCTCTCTGTCTCGCTCTCTTTCTCTATGTCTCTTTCTCTCTGTCCTTCTGTCTGTCTGCCTGTCTGTCTGTCTGAGAAGAAGACTTATATTTTTGTATCTCGATTAACCAATAGATCAATCTGTCCTTCCAATTGTCTTCCTAATTCAGCCAACACTTGAGGTACCCTTGGACGAAACGTTCTAACTAACAATGCACACATGGTGTGTGATCAGTGCCAATTTTTTATGTTGCTGATTAATAAGAACAACATGGTGCTGATCCCTTCTGAATGACATAAATCAGGATTTATTTCTGGCATCGAAACATCAGTCACGCCTCCTAGCGGCGAAAGTGATAACGCCACTCAATAATTCGGCGTCAGAGAAGTAGTAGAAGCCGCTAAACATAAACATAGTCATTTAAGTAAATTACATTTATATCCCACACATTTTTAGGGTTTTATTTATATCAATGTCTTCGTTAAAATATAAAATATGATAAAGAAGTTACTCATATTTATGTTATTTTCCTTTGATGAATTTAATGGATTATATTTATAGTTGGATATCAAGGATAGACTCGTTTTACCTCACGCAATTTTTATATGTATGCATGCATATTTATTCTGTGTGATTAGGTAAACTGTACACTTCTAAATAAAAGTATACACTGATCTGCTTCTTATTATACGAATCTAGATGTTATACGGAAAAAATAATCAAAAATAAACAAAATGTAGTGCTCTCTGTTAAAATTAATATTAGACATTACATATTTACCTGATCACTCTTACATGTATGAATGGTCCAAAAATAACCAATGTATCGACCGGACAAAAAGACATTTCATTTTGCCAACCAAATGTTGCATTTTTATATCTATTTATTGTGTATTGTGTGTTTCTATTTATTGTGTATTTCTATTTAGTTAAGGTGTCCCTGTAGCCTTGTTTGCTCTAATAAAAGTATAGAGAAAAAAGTCGGTTGTCGATACAAGTACTCGAAAGGAAGTCCCTGCATCTATTAATATACTTCTTTTGATGTTGGTCCCTGCATCTATTAATATACTTCTTTTGATGTCGCCGTCTATTGATTTTTCATGAGAACTGAATATGTTTATGTAGTAGAACATATATATAATTCGACAGATTATAATACGAAAGGTGGAAGCCATCATTTTTTGATATCAAAATACCAACTGATGATGGGTTCTTCTGGAATGACGTTCGTCAATATGAATTGTCTAGCTTACGTTTGTTTGAGTTTGTGTATGTGTGTGTGTTTTTACATCGCATCGACACAATAATAGTTATCATAGAGACGTCCAGTATTTATTGGTGGTGGAAAACACCGCCAAATGTCTGAGTAGAATCACCGGCACCCGCTGTATAGCTGGAATACCTCTCGACATGAAAGCTTCGCCCCGATCATAGCGATGTCCAGAGGACGAGTCACTACAAATGTCTAAATGGAACCACTGGCGCACCGCAGGTCAGATGGAATACTTCTCATTATGAAAGTTTTCGTACAGTGCCATGGTCTTGTTTTTTACATATGGCAATGTAAAAACTATTTTGAGAATTAGACAGTGTTATGACATAATCTGTTTATTTGGTTTGTCAAATATACATATTTGTCCAAGTCATAGGGACGTCAGATATTTGAATATATTGACTATGAAGTACAGCTTTTTTTTTGTGCAAAACCTTTAAAGTAATTATAATATATTCTTATTTTAAATATTTTTATTGACACACAGTGTTGCGTTCTACCTTTGTAGGAAGATGTCAGTAGCTTTATATCTATTTTTATGTTAAATATTTGTAAAGACACAAAAAGAAGTGTACTGGGTCAATACCTCTTATATTTATTTTGCAGAGAAAAAAAAACAGTTCGATATACAATACGATCATGCGTTAACCACCCTGAAATGTCAAAATAAAAATACAATTAAAAATCCAATAAACACTTAAACTGAATCCTCTTTTTGAATCTGTCATCACGCATTATATGTTTAATTTTCTTGACAATAGCAACAGAAAGAGCGTCCTAGTGTATGTACATATAGAGCTCAATTGTTAATATGAGAAAAAGGGACCACTTTAGATTTGCAAATTTTAAAGTCGTCGACTATCGAAGACTATCGTAAAATAGTGCCTAAATAAAACATATCACTCTCGTAAAATAGTGCCTTAAGTAAAACATAACACTGTCGTAAAATAGTGCCTAAGTAAAACATAACACTGTCGTAAAATAGTGCCTTAATAAAACATAACACTGTCGTAAAATAGTGTCTAAATAAAACATAACACTGTCTTTAAATAGTGCCTAAATAAAACATAACACTCTGGTAAAATAGTGTCTAAATAAAACATAACACTGTCTTTAAATAGTGCCTAAATTAAACATAACACTCTCGTAAAATAGCGTCTAAATAGAACATAAGACTCTCGTAAAATAGTGCCTAAATAAAACATAAGACTCTCGTAAAATAGTGTCTAAATAAAACATAACTCTTGTAAAATAGTGCCTAAATAAAACATAACACTCTCGTAAAATAGCGTCTAAATAAAACATAACACTCTCGTAAAATAGTGTCTAAATAAAACATAACACTCTCGTAAAATAGTGCCTAAATAAAACATAAGACTCTCGTAAAATAGTGCCTAAATAAAACATAAGACTCTCGTAAAACAGTGCCTAAATAAAACATAAGACTCTCGTAAAATAGTGCCTAAATAAAACATAAGACTCTCGTAAAATAGTGCCTAAATAAACGTAGTAACACCAATGTACACCAATTATTATTTTTCAAATTTGTGCTGACATTAATGATAAATTTACAATAATTTATTAGTTTCTATTCGCAACAGTTGAAGAACAGAACAATTGTACTACTTATATTTTATGAAAATATTTTCTCTATACCATATGTGTGTGTTTTTGTGTGTGCTAGTTTCGTAACTTCAACCCATGCAAACATACAGATGCACTGGTACTTGTTAAAATACGTTAATATTCTATTGAACCCGGATGTGAAGAATGTGCTTCAAGCTAATAGGTCTCACTTGTAAATAACAGCATCATAGAAAACATATTGCAGAGTTCATTTTTTCTACTCTTATTGCCTCTTCGTGCATATGCCCACTGTTTTAAACTCTAGCCTAAATCATAAACATACGTATTATTATTCTGTTTTTAACTGAAGACACATTTCAAAAGAATTAAATAAGAAATATAACGCACGTGCCAAACACCAGCGCTCCCACATGAGGAATCAAGACACGTGCAAATGGCAGCATATTTCTGCGAATGACCGACCGCAAATGTGGGATGCAATACTCTCGATGCTCAAGGAGTAAAACAAATGGAAGTCATCTGGAATCGTAATTAAGTCAATGCATTTTCGCAATTTGTTTCTTTTTTTTTTTAAACAATTATGTTTATTATCTCCCTTGAGGGTAGGCATTGTCTTGTATGTACTAGATATACTATCGGTTCATGGTTAAGTTTGTTTTTTTATCACTTGGTCCATGCTATGAATACTGATAATACATTTTTAACAAAAAATATCTGTCGAGTATGCGTATGTTGCAGTTTGAAATTTACCAAATAGTTTATTAACCAAATAGTTTATAACATCAATACATGTTATATTTACGAAACTATCCACAAGGGAGATAATTTAGTACAGTTTGGCCAATTAGAGTAATGTCCCCGTCAAACACATCATTTTGCATGTTTGAATTATGATTTTTCTTTGATTTAACCGGATTTTAATGTTGATGTGTCACATCCTGGAATCTCTAAGTAGGTAATAAAATATCAAACTTTATCTGTCTGTATGTCTGTTTGTCTGTCTGTCTGTCTACATGTTCATCAGTTTGTTTTCAGCTGTCCATATCTGTATGTGTATCTGTCAGTCTTCCAGCCTGTCTATTTTGTCCGTCTCTGAGTCTTTCTCTGTCCATCTCCAGTTAACCTCTTTCCCATCTTTATCTGTGGCTTTCTCTTATCTTTATTTTCGGTTTTTATACTACAGTCTAATCCATTATCTATATATATATATATATTATGTTATATCGTATGACTAACAAGATCGAGATAGTCACAAGCATGCACTACTTTTTAAATACATACGCTACAGGCACATCTCGCTGTCAGTAAGGGGCGAATCCAGATAATTATGGTGGGGTTGGGAGGGGGATGAGGGGAGAATCAAGATCCATTCAACTTTATCGCAGTAAATACTAGATATACATACATAGGAAGGGACCCTAACTTCGACTTAAGCAGTCAACAGACAAAATTTACTTTAAAAGCTAAGTATTTGTTAAGATAACACGTTGTGTGTTTTCACAACTCTACTCTTTTACCTGGTTGGTGGGGGGATGCACACCCCACCCACCCCCATCTGGATCCATCCCTGTTGTCATCCTGATATTGCATATACTGTTTATAAATAGATAAAAATAAAAGCGATGTTCAATATTTCTCCCGATAAACTCTTAACAAACACATGCGCGACGCTTTTGAAGTTGTATGCAATTAACATAAATTAACAAAGGGGTTGTAGTAATGAAAGTAGTTGTAGTGATAGAACCTTATGGGCAGTGGGTTCAAATGATATTTGGAGATTGAAGCAACTGTACAAAATCCAAACACTTTTGTTCAATATTAATCATGTAATCTAGCATAACATTGTTTTGTTTACACGTTTAATTTGATTACAAACGCACAAGTTTCTAATGCTACGTATTCCAGTCCTAGTCAAATATCTTAAATATCTTAATTATATATCTCTGTTCATCTCTATCTTTTTGTCTCTCATACTTTATCTTTTTCATCATTTCTCCCATTCTCTCTCTCTCTCTCTTTCTCTCCCTCTCTCTTTCACTCTCCTACGTATTCCGGTCCTAGTCATGTAGCTTTAAACAAATATCTCCGTTTTTCTCCCTTTCGTCTCTGTCCATCTTCTAGTTTTCTCTCCAACCCTATGTGGTTCGATTCATCCAATTATCTCTCACACTTTTTCCTAATCTCTCTCTCTCTTTCTCTCTGTATCCTCTCTCCGTTTCTCTGGCTCTTTCTGTGTGTGTCTGTGTGTGCCTGTCTGTCTGTTGGTCGGTATCCCCCCTCTCCCTCTCTCTTTCAAACACGTAGTTCCCTACAAGTTGCAAACATGTAGGAAATTATGAATGGGAAATATCAGGAAAAAGAAAAAAAACACAGAAAAAGAGAGAAAATGATGAGAGAGTGCGATGTCGAACATGTTTGAATCAAATCCCTGATATTCAGCGGACCGTAAGTGAGGAAGGAAGGATGTGAAATGCCGGACAAATGAAGTGTAAAGGCCCAAGTGGTAGCTAACAGAGTTTCTTTAACACCGTATGGTAATACGGCGACATCAAACGAAAATACGTGAATGCCTCCCTTGGCTTTTTTTAGCTCAATGTCGTTTGCGTTAATCATCAAAATACCTTTTTTTTCTTCTTGTGTTGTTGTGTTATCTGTTTCTAAAGAACAAACAGGGGACACAAAAAAGTGATAAAGTGAAACGTTGAAAGAATTGTGTAACGGAGGTAAGGTTTAAAACTCTTTAAAAATGGTGAATACATGCGTAAAGGATCGCTGATGTTGTGTGCTAAAACATAGGGTATTTGCGTGCACACATTTTGGCTGCTCGAACATGTGTTTATACAATGTATTTTTGATTATTTTCACTATTTACGTACTTAAACTAAAACAAAGCATTTTGTAAATGAATGTTTTAAGTTTGATGCAATTCATGATCAGCAACACACACTTTATGTGCTAATGATGTTTTTAGAAGGTTATAAACAGAAAGTTTGTTTTGTAAGCTTGTTCACTTTTTTATTGTTTGGTTGTAATATTAAATAAATAAATTTACATTTTTTATACTTGGAAGGGCTTATTAAAGAATAACTTCTTCACATAATCATGGTTTCATTCATAAACACTTTTATACCCCCACCCAACCAAACAACACCAAAACAAACGAAAAACAAACAAACAACAACAAAACTGTTAGTTTTTGTCATTTTTCTCTAACAAAATGAAGAGAGGCAAAATTAAGTAGAACAACAACTATAGATAGCCAGCCATCTTGAGAAATGTTCTGTCTTTATGACCCTTCAAATATCGCGACAATGAAGCCGTAATCCGATACGGTTGTTGTCGTAAACTGTTTGTTTATTCAATCATACACTGGTTTACTCATGCAGACGACATTGTCGGAGTTTAAGTACAGAAGATTAGGTGTCCGGAAAGATTCAACTGCTAAAGGTTTAAAAGAAGTAGAACAAATGTCTGTGAAAAGATCACGAGAGGGAAAAGAGGTTAAGAGTTGCCATTAACATCATCATCATCATCATCATCATCATCATCGTTGTCATCATCATCACCATTATCATCATCATCGTTGTCATCATCATCACCATCACCATCGATGTCATCATCATCATCATCATCATCATCTTTATTTTCATCTTCATTATCATCATTTTCTACCCAGAGATAAGTCTGGGGGTCTTTCACCACAAATAACTGGGGCTGGACGCCGCCAATATGACCATAACTTCGTCCGTGCGATGAAAACAACAACAAAAAAAACAATAACAAAAACAACAATAAAACAACATTATATATGTTTTAACGGCCCTTGCGTCGATTTGTGCTGCTACCTTTAAATTATATTGAACATTAAGATGTAAAATTATAATAAGTTTTTCCCAGACAACATCAAGTAACGTTGGTCACGATTTCTATATTTTCCCATAGATGGTTATTTTTTTTCCACTGAAATGCTACTCCTTCTGAAGAACTTGAGATTGAAATTAGCCAATTAGATTGAATCGTATCTCCACTGATGAACATAATCACATAATGGGAGCCATCCTATCACTGATGGCGTGTCGTCTGGCAAGATTATTTCACCACGAACTGTTATGCATTTTTTTATATACATATATTTTGTGTTCATGTTTGTCTGTTTATAATAAAAAAATTAAATGTACTTTCACTTTTTAAATAAACAAGGTATTTTTTATCTTTATTTAACTTTTTATATTATTAAAACACCAAGTTTTCATGCATTCTGTTATTGTTTTTTTTGTTTGTTTTGTTTTTGTTGTTATCTAAACAACACGTTTACATGAATTTTTATTTTTATTTATTTTACTCAACAAGGTTTTCATGTATGCTGTATTTCTATTTTTTTATTGTTAATTCGCTTGCTTAATATTTTTTGTTTAGTTTAAAGTCCAACTTACTATTATTCAATCCAGATAAGAAGTTCATATAGTGCTGCCTTTACTGTTTTCAAGTGCTATGATAGCAATCTCATTGTTCTGACCCCTTGTCAACCAAAACAGCAGTTCTATTAAAATTCTTACCTCCCAGTGAGGTCTGTAAATTAGCAAAGCCAGTAACAGAAGGGCATCGCCTATGTTAGCATAGTTGTGTCATTATGATTTAACAAACAAACAAACAAACAAACAACGTATTTTTCCGGATACAAGACCAGTAAGTTCCATGTCATACACAATCAAAGCACTGAAGGCACAAGGTGCATGCGACTTCATACTATAAATTACAAGAAGGGGTTGACACTTTTAGTGAACATAAGATAAAGTCAAAACAATTATTATAGATTATATAATTTAATTTATACTGACAAATAACGAGTACTTTAATATTTCAAATCAGGACATCTCACCTTACACCTATTTGGGGTCAAATCTAGAGAGCCAAATTCATGATATAGTTTTTACACTTGGACACATAATAAATAATCATAGTAATGTTTGTATAAACGGCTATTAAAATTATTTGAAAAAGTTGAAAAAAGGAGAATTAAAAGAAAGAACTTGTATAAGAAGATTTTGGCTTGGAATAGTAACAATGAATAGACATAGCTTTTCTAGCGCTGAAAGCCTCAACAGACACCGGAAGTAGACGGTCTGACATTTTTTTTAATATTTTAAAGTAGATTCTTTTGCTACGTGACTGTCTCTGCTATTCTTAAGATAATCTCAATTAATTAGTGCGGAACAAAGACGAAGCATGGTAGAGTTATAAAAATATAAATTGGCTGCTCCTATGCTCAATAATAAACTGATCCATTTAGGCCGGAATTGATCATTCACTATGCAAAAATACGATGCATGTTTTCAGGGGAGGATAACCATTTAGTGACACATTTTTTCCTCTCAAATAGGCCCTGTTAAGTAGATGTTAGATTTGTCAACATATATAGTTCTTGGGTGCCTAAAGAAACGGTTCGCTGTGAAATTGCTTCCAAAGTTGTGACTATAGAGTAGTGAACAAATTCATTTAGTGTCGTTTAAACTGGTGGCGAAAGTGGGGACTTCCAATCTACTGAGGCATAACATGTTCCATTTAACCTCAGTAACCAGGATATTACAAAATAAATCACCAACACTCCCAGTACATCAACCACTCGTGCGAGCAGGTTGAAAACCAGAAGCCGCAGTTAGTTCGTAATTTTAAGATCACGTGAGCAAAGCTATTACTAAAACAACTCATTTTTTTTTGTGGGAAAAAAACCCACAAACAACAACCTTAAAGTATTTTTTTTGCAAAAGATCAAAGGGTTCTCCTTAATTGGGCATAAGGTCTTTTATTGCCTCTTAATCGCGATAATTCTCAATAGAGGTAAAGCGTGCCCCTTTCAGAACCAATCGGGTGCGAAGACCCCCAAAGGAAGTGACCGAAACCAAATACCATGCAGAGTGCACTTGACTCTATAGAGGCAAACAGGCCTATTTTTCTCGACTTCTTTTCTTCATCTTCAAGTGTGCCAATTGTCCATATCGGTTAGTTGCGTCGTCATCATGGCAAATGACAAAGCGATATACAAAAAGGATGGGTCGGTTTGTGTACTGAAGGCGACGCTCCCACCTGAGCGATGCATGCACATACAACTGCCATCATTTGATTCTAATCATGGCTGGGGCATCCGTGGCCAAGTTATAGAATCGCCGACTTGTAACTCCCCTAACAGTTCAGCCTCCCACCGCAGGGCTTTGAGTCCTGGTAGGGGCGAGGTGCTTAGTGTATTAGAGTCTCCTCACTGACCAGTGACCTACGATGCGTTGGTTTAGCCTGACATTTGTCTAGGGTAGTTCTCTTCCAAAATGTTTGGACGTCAATGAAATGACTATAAATATGACGCTGCGATGTATTAAGAAAAAAAAAACGTATTCGTCCGCAGATTCACCCGACTTTTAATTTCTTCGTACACTCTCAGCCTTACCGCCTATGTTTGAATCTCAATAGGGGTGAACACATGCGAAATGATCATGTTATGAAGAGATTTACACCTAACTTGTGGAGTGTCTGCTGAACTAGTTTCTTGTTTTTCAAATAATGACAATATACTGGCATTGATTTTGAAACCTGTTATACAGTTACATTGATAAAATGTGTATCTCTAAAATGAAACTGCGTTTGGCGAGAGGCTATAACATACAGGGTAAGACGCCGAGGCATTGCAGGAGTTTGAATTAGGCAAATTTAGCAAACTGACCACGGACGCATCCAAAGTTTGTTTGTTCGCTTACCTTAAAAAAAACTCTTTTTGCAGTAGCAGACGAAACAATCCATTTTGACCTTCTAGTTATTTTTATTGGCGATGCTTCGATTGTAAAAAGGTAACGCCAAACATTTTAACATTTACTATTAAATAAGTAATAAATTGTGTAAAGAATGATTGATGTTAAAATATTTAGTAAATCTTGTTTATAATAAACGCGTATAATGTTCGGACTGGACGAATCACCGGTTAACTTTCTTTGAAAGAATTGTATAAAGTCCGTCTTGTTCAAACCTGCCGGATGCCAGAGTAACCAAACATTATAATGGGACTCCGCTACGAGAGACAACCATACAAAACTTACATACGTTCGGTGAAATAAAGCCTGCCAAATTTTCCGCGGAGCAGAAGCCTGTTCGAAACAACTCTGCCCGCTCCAACACTGTAGCATCAGGTATTTTTCATAGCTTCTCGTCTGAATAACCAACTCCTATGTCCTCACCGTACGGAAGACTATAATTATTTCTGCCAAATTAAAATTAGCGACCTCGTAATCATGGGGTTGTTGAAATAATTAATCTCATTTCGCGCGTTTCCCCTTTGAAACTCTTTAAACTCCAGTTGCGTTCGCCAAAGGCGAATACGGCTGATTCGTGAAATTGTTACAACCTTTCGTATAAAGATTACCTTCGTGAAATTGTTACAGTCGGTGGGACAGAAGGGCAACGCACAGCTGGTAGCAATGCGGCAGTAGATAGATTGCATTGTTGGAATATCAATTCTTTTTTTTAAATTACCTGAAAGACATTTTGGGTTTCTAAAGGAGGGTTTAGGGAAGATCATTATAATTACCTGAATAAAATATTGTTAGGAATATTGGCCGTTTACACCTGGCAAGTACCGTCAGCGAGCTACAACACATCTGTAGTCCCTTCGAACACACACCGTCACCAGTATAAAAAATAGACGAAATTGTTTCAAATTGATATTTTAAATTACATATGTGGAATGTGAAATAAGAAAATGGTAATGTGAACACAAAATCGGTTCTAATTATTAAAGTATTACTGCACTAGATTTCGTTTGATGAAAAATGGGTTTGGACTGAATATAGATAGCAAATAACCGCGTTTAAGTCAATTTGAATATTAATATTTTTAAAACACGTAGAGTAAATTTTACGTTTTCTTCTTCGTTTAAAATCTAGAGTCAAAGGCATGAAGCATTAATCAGTGTTAAAAAACACACACAAACAACAACAACAACACACACACACACAAACACAACGAGTAAAATATTCGATTGGTCAAAATTGGTCACTGTTAATATAACATTTGTACGGATTCTGATTATTATGTTTTGTTGTATGTTAGATCCTTTTAAATGATCGCACCCTTAGGTTCCAATCCCAGTTTAGGCAAACACTTTAAGATGACACCGTTTTCTATATGACCAAGCGGCACCTAGGTACTTTTACCAAGACTGGGGTCTTCTTCCTTCAATTTTAGCTAGGCACTGCCGTTATGGCCATAACTGTTTCTGTAAAGTTATTCACAACAACAATAATTTTTATTCTGTCATTGAAAATTTCATTTACATTTTCTCCGTGCATTAAAATAGGAGAACAATGACAGCTGCATGTATTTCTATTCAGTCAGTGAATATCTTTTATATTTTATTCTAATATGTTTTGCAGCGGCGGCTCTCATTTGGCCACCACTTTTTTTTTTAATGAAAATAATTTCTGATTCACTTTGCCTGCATATTGCAGATTTCATTCTTTCATTGAATTGTATTTATTATTTTCTTCTCACATACTCTGCAGGACACAATGTTTAGTTATTTTTTGTCACTGAACTGTGCTAATGTCAACTCCTTTAATGGTGAATATTGTTACGTTTCACGTAAAATATTCATGCATGTCCATGTACATATTTCAATATATTATTTGTATTGGATTTATATGTAATTATAAAATAATTATTCTATTTTTTATCATTAATAATAAATAACTAAAATAAATATCATATCGTTTATTTCTTACAGGACATACATCATCCGTTTGGCGGCGCTCCGTTGGCAATGTTGGCCGCACAGTGTAACAAAATTACGTCTAAATCTCCACCACTGGCAGAGTCCACAGTGGCCAAGGGATTCCACCCCTGGAAGAAACCGGAACCATCCATGAGCGACCCGTCAAACTTCCTTCTGGTGCCGCAGCAACGTAGTTCCTCCTTTGCGCCAACGTCATCGCCGTCATATACGCGTACTAGTACGTCTATTAACGGCGCCAGTGTTTATGGCAATGATTTACTCTATCAGCCAACGTCAGTTTCGAACTCTCAAACGCAGTCTGAGTCCCACCAGTCGTATTTGTCAAAAATGCCAGGGGAAGCCAGCTGGGTTGATAGTGGAATCCCCGGAATGTATTCAAGAGTGTCTGCACAGCATTATGACGCATGGCCGTTCGGTCTGAGTTCGAATCTCAAGACTGAGAGTTCAGTGAACCCAGTTGCGCCATTCTGGGACATGCATTCCGGAGCCGGAAACCTCTACTCAGATGTCGCTCCTACGTCCTCTGGTCTACATTCCCAGATGTCAGGCTACACTGGGGACTTTAAACTAGGCCATCTTGGTTCAAGTTCGGGATCTCTGTTCAGTAGTGGTCAGCAATTGTTGCAAGACCCTTATAAAAATATGTACTCAACAGCTAACGACATTGCCTCGTCGTCTGCCGTTAGTTCGTTCCTTTCTCGCCCCGGTGTTACGAACCTTCCAAGTCCGAAGTCTTCAAAACGCTATTCCGGACGTGCGACCTGCGCATGCCCAAACTGTCACGAGGCTGAGCGTCTAGGTCCGGCAGGCGCTCATTTAATCAAGAAGAACGTTCACAGTTGTCATATTCCGGGTTGCGGAAAGGTTTACGGAAAGACTTCACATCTAAAAGCACATTTGCGTTGGCATACCGGAGAAAGGCCATTCATCTGCAATTGGTTGTTTTGCGGAAAGCGATTTACTCGATCTGACGAGCTCCAAAGACACTTACGTACTCATACAGGCGAGAAACGGTTTGCTTGCCCCGTTTGTAATAAGAAATTCATGCGCAGTGACCATCTAAGTAAACATGTGAAGACGCACAGCGAGGGTGGGGTTAAAAGCGGAAGTGACTCTGAACATAGCATGAACGAGGATAGTTCCTCTGGAATGAAAAACACGGATAAGTGATACACTTTATATTCCGTACTTCGCTGTTATCCTCACACTTATGTTTGGTGGTAATTTATATACGTTTTAATGTATGTATATGAAAATTGTGTAGTATTTTTTCTTTTCTTTTTTTCTTCTCATGTGATGTACATTTAAATGAAGAATGTTTTAAGTTGTTGAACAATGAATATGTATACTGTTGTTTTTATATCTTTAAAGCACTGGGGAAATAGTTATAAATTTTTGATTCGAATTCCAAACAAATTACGATTCTTAGAAAATATCTGAACAATTTTAATTATTCATAATTGACACAAAATGCATAGCATTTTATTTTTCAAAATCTATTTTAATCTTAAACACGCTTATTTAGTATTTTTGATTCCTAATTTATTAGTTAAATATATTTCAAACCGTCAGTTAATTTATATTGTATTTATATTGTAGAGATATAAATGCATTACAAAAAGAAATTATTTAAAAAATGGTTTAGCCTACAAAGGAAGCAACAATACAGATTCCTCGAGACCTCTGGTCTGAACTGTCGCCTTGTAGCATTAAATATTTGGCATCTGTGTGCTATTTTACATTCCAAAATAACACATTTTGTCTAGTCATGTCGCAAATAACTTGCATTTTCTTTAAGGATGCAAAGATAAAAAACGGAAAAAAATCTAGCATATTTCGACATGTTGAACTTAACCAACTGTACCTGCAGCAGCGTTCTATATGACTTTTTTTAATATTACGGAACGCCTTTTGCTCAAATTAAAAATAATTTACTCAATTTCTGTTGTCCCTTCATACATGAAATTAAATAAGTTACATTAATTGATTTTATTCCACAATTTACAACTAGCACTTATAAAACAGGCAAATGAGACAAAATACACAGATGCTGGTTAGGTAATCGAATATTATTATTTTATGGTGGGGTGGTGGGGTGGGGGTGGTGTTAGGCAGGCGGCGATGGTACATTACCGAGACTTTGGTACGTTTACATTTTTTTCTACTATCGTCTTTTTTTCAAGAAATACATTGATCATAAAAAAGTTAAGAAAAATGTGTTGGAGTTGGAAAACTGCATACAAATTGTACATGGATTAATGATATTGTAAATTGAGAATTCACATGACATGTGTCCATGTTGAAAGTTTATCCAATCTATATTAAATGATAAAACACATGCTTTAGTTACATCTTGTGCGATTTTGTCCAATCAATATAAAAAGTTCCGGTCCTGTGGATTTTAAATTATTCAGGATATAAAGTATTTAAACATTCGTTTAACTTGGTTTCTGTCGTATCTATAAAAGTTTGATTTATTTCAATTGCGTTCAACGGTTAATAAGAATCAAATTATGTGTGCATAACGTGATTTTAACATAGAATCTTATTTTGAAAAAAATCAATTTTATACACACCATTTTAAACATTTTCGTTGCTAATCATGTTTTGTTTCAAATGTTTTAAAATAACTAATTATAATTGCAATAAGTACTAAATAAATATCAAATAAGTAATATATAATTATTTTATTGTATATATTATATAATGCAAATTAAATTGGATGGAGAAGTTTTATCTGCAACGTGTATTAAATACTGAATTTTTTTACATGAAGTATAAAATAGGATAACGAAATGGTAGCTAAAAGTAAATTTAAGATAACAATGTAACATTGCGACACTATATGATATTAAAAATTGACGGACAACGTGTCAGTTAGATACTAATTTAGATTCCTTTAGTTCTTAAGGATAATAAAGTTCACTCGTCCCGATTTAGTAAATACAAACTGTGTACAATATTTCCAGCATTAATGCAATCAGTATTAACTAGCGTAAATTAAATAACGTTCCTGTCAGAGATTAAATCAATTAAAAAACTCCAGATATAGTTAAAATTATATTATTTAATGATGATATTTAATATGTAAACTTGTAAAATAAATAGTTTTTTTTTTCAATTTAAATGCATTAAAATAATACATGCCTACCAAAAGATACATTTCATAAAATCAAAAACAATACCACACAAACAACAACATAAAATTGCTATAACGCAGTTAGTTATTTGATCCAGTCAACAAGGAACTATTTTCTCTCCGCGGATGAGCACAAATACAATGCCACTGTTGTTACATTACAAACAGCATGCTGTGGACGCAGATCTATTTTCTCCGACTGACAATCGCTGAGTTATTTCCCAGAAAAGACTCCCAATCATCCAATTAAAGAAATATTGGCTTGTTATTTTGTCATATTGCGGCGGGCTCGGAGAAAGATGGGAAAAATCAATGCTTCCCGCCGCACTAACGAGTGTTTATTGGGCCGTTTATGGGAGAAAACGATGAAAGTACAGAGAAATGGTTTATATTGCTTTAGTTCGGATCTTTCTACATTATTTTTTAACAGAAAAGTGGGGAAATTTACAATAATGCATTATTAAACGTAGACTAGCGTCACGCGATGAAGTAGTGTGTATGTAAGGTATATACCAATGCCGGACGATGGTGGCGTTTGGGACGTCGTATATACGATTTATAAAACTTTTTACAAAAATAGCAATACCAAATAAAGATAAGGCAGTATAGCTTAAACAAGGCGTTGAGATACAGTAAAGATTACTGTCAAATAAATAAGAAAAACTGATAAAACTCCATAGATTAAGACAAGTTTAACTTATTCTTAAAAAATGCATACAGTTTTATGATGGCACGGTATCATTTTTATATTAAACTTCTTTTTTTTTTTAGAAAATGTGCAAGACTATTATAGGAAATATTTAGTGAAAAAAAATCAGCATGTTTCTGGGATGTCCGTTTACATTAGTTGTATAATATATAATAATATACAGTAGATTTAGATTTTAGTTTTGATCATCATAGCGACATCCAGCTATTTTGGTGGAGAAAGACCAAAGACAAGACAGAAGAACCAACGGCGCTCCGCAGGTCTGCTGGAAGACCTTCCAACATTAAGTCCTTCGCCCTTAACGGGACTCGAACCCAAGCGGTGAGAAGCTAAGAGGTCAGAGGAGTTACAATTCGGCGACTCTACCATTATGCCAAGGGCGCCCATTATGTACAGAAGTATAATTTGAGGATCTGACACGGGTTGTCATTTAATACAAACATTTATTAAACGAGTTCAGGAAAGCTAAAAGTAAGCGAGCCTATGGGGAGCTAACTAACATTTTCTCCTGGGCGAATTTTATAAATGTTTGTATTAAATCACTACGAGTGTCAGACTCTTTTTCTCACATGTTTTAGCCACCTATTTCCCATTTTACGAATATTTCTTGGTAAATAGAGCTATAAGACGGCCTGCATTATGATGACGCCGATGACGTTATCAACTATAAAACTGTGTTATAATAGTGTTATAATATAACAAAATATGTCACGGGTGTATTGAATAGAAAACGATTTGAAACATCTGATAAACAGTTATTTACTATATAGTAACAGTCATGATTCTAAACTCTTGATTGTGTCAATCAAAATCTATGCAGCAAAAATTCGTAAAGACAAGAGACTCCGTATCAAGAAAAGAAAACAAGATTGATACAAGAAACAAAAAAGTGACAACAATTATTATCAAATTTATGTCCAAACTGTCACAGGCGTCACAATCTTGTGATTGTTGTCAGGGCAAAGCGATCGCAGACATTTATGGCGAGAAATTAAACGGAATTATTTCCGGAATTATTTTAGAAATTATTTCTACGAAGAGGGCGCCCTAATAGAAGCGCGCGTCGTGCAATTCATGGGCCAATTGTCTTGTCAATTTAGACTGTCATGTCAACTAAAAGCTGATCATAACCGGATCCGAGATTTCAAACCGCGGGAAAATGACAGATGTGACGAAAAACACGCATTATATCAGGTTTCTTTTTTTTCCTCTCGTCTTTATGTTAGTAATTTGTATGTTTGACGCATGATGTCGTTTAAAGCGTTTGATGCTATAGCTTTTTTTATTTGTTTATAGACGGTGTCGACATAAAGAGCATATAGAGTTGCCTTCACTGTTATAGCTGGCGGTAAACAGCAGACATGAAATCCCATCCTGTCACATTGTCCTGACGCCGGCTCGGCGAGCATACATGTCTTTGTTAGCGTAATATTCCCAAGTCTTAGGCTTTGATGTGGAATATGATGTTATATGTGTAGTATTTATTTATTAGTGGTAACAGAAAACATCACTGTTCTTACATGACTTAATCAGACCCGTCGATTGAAATATTATTTATGTCGAAAACACACTAACAAATGCATTTGGAGCCTTGTACAATGAGAAGCATTGAGAAAAGACGATTCTACGCAAATATATATATATGTAAACTTTATATATATTTATATATACATTAAAATATAAAAAGAAAACATTACTATTAAATAAAAATTGATGACCTGACACGAGTTGTCATTTCATACAAACATTTATTATACGAGTTCAGGAAAAGTAATAGTGAGCGAGTCACTTTAATCAACAATATACGATTTTACAAAATTTTAACAACAATACTTGATGAAATAGTGGTATGAGACGATCTGCAATATGATGACATAGATTACGTCATCAATAAAAAAGCTGTATTACACTAGTGCAATATAACTAAAAATGTAATAAATGTATTGAATGGAAAACATGGAGAACCATGTGATAAAATGTGTAATTTTAAACAAATATATAAAACATGTCACGATGTCCTGATAGCTAGCTGACTCCGCCCCTTTATTTGCCCGCACGACTTATTATTATTAGTTTTTCTCAAGTTTGTATTATTAAAAACATCAAAGTACACACATTAATGACGAAAAATAACGAGATATTTTACCGCTTCCCAATCGCAACTACTCCGGGATAGTCCGTCCTCGGGGCGGTCATCTCTTCGGTGTATCTGATGCAATAAGTAAATATTTGGGAATGTTGTTCGCCGGAAAAAGCAAACGCCACAAAAAGAGTTCCTCAAAAGCAACTATATATAAAGCTATAGATATATAAAATGTTCGTGCATTTTCAATAGGTAACAAAACTTTTATGCTTGATGCTGTAATGACGTCATAAGCAGTGGCTTGTTTATTTTCGCTGGATTTTCATCCGAGGGATGATTCGTGAAATATCTGAGGCGTTCTGACAAAACGGTTTCAACCAACTTAACGTATATCTTGAAATTCAAGTTTTAAGTTACAAAAACCAGGAGAAAAAGGCACTCAAAAGTACATTGCATATAAAAGACACAACAGTTATCCTGGGAATATGACCGCCATGGTTCTTCAACCAAGCTAAAACAGACTCTAAAGAGAGCACATTTTGCATAACTTCATTTAATGCTTTGCTCCGACTAACACCAATTTGTACGAAAGGAAACTTTCTTTGGCATATTTTTTTTTCTTCATAATATTTACAAACTTTGCATGTATGAGACTTCGCTGCATAAGGTGGAGACCGTCCTCTTCATGTATTTTATCTGAAACATAATCCTTCTCATAAACGACCGCTAAATGGGATCTGCGACAAAAAAGTATAGATCTGATTATGTACCAGGTTAAAACGAATGCAATAATTACAAGTTTGATAATTAATTCAATTACGGATGGAGACGAGTACGCAAGTAGATCAAAGATAATCGAAAATTGCTTCTTAAAATATGGTTAACTAGAGACGCGGAATGGCGCCACAGCAAAAACATGACAGTGAAACCTTGGCAAATATGATTATAAAAATAAAACACTTATTAATGAATAGGAAAATAAGTAGCATAGTTTACTAGGAAGCACGAAATGCATGAAACGACATAAACATTGTGATAGCTCTCCCTTTTGAAAATGATACTTATTTCACATGCTCTTTTTTTCCCTCCGCGCTCAAAGAAGTCCCTTTCAAAGCGGATGAATCTTATCAGTAACTCCAATCGCGCTAATTGTTTCAACCATGTTCACTTAACGCAGTTTAAGAGTATAATTAGCAAATTAACAAACGATCCTTTGAAAGGGAAGCGTAGCAGGTACACCCTGTAACCACTTATAGTGAAAACAACCGTTTAAAACTTGTGCAGCCACTTGAGTCATTCAAGTGTTATTGGGATAGTTTAAATCTCTTGACCCCTCTTGCTTATTTACAACTGCACCGTAAAAAATTTATGATTTTACGTTATTTATATATTTTTATAATGACATGGCAAAAAGAAAGCGACAGAGACATCGTAAGTTGAAGAGTCGTGTGTATGTTTGATGTTTTAATGCCATTTTCATGTATTTATGAGCGGTGTAATTTCATAGGAATGGTGCCAATGGACCCTTTACTGGCGGAAAGTCTACGAATGTATCCCAAGGGTATTAATGAGGAATGACGCCATTGGAGAGAAATAAGAAGGTGATATGCTTAAGTTAACAAGATATGACAGTTGTTTTTTAAAGTGGTAATAAGTATTCGACAAGTATAATAAAGTCTTCATTATTTCCCAGCATAAGAGGGCACATACTCCAAAGACTCGTCACAGAAATACTTAAATTTATTTATGTTGAATGACGATAGCACCATACCGCTACTCTATTCGAAAAATACAGTTGAGTTTGAATTAAGCATTTACGATTATACGGGAATTTTACAAAATGTTACAAATATAGATATAGAATCAAATCCTGGCAACGACAACCATAATTTTTTACAGGATAATTTAAGCAATTTAGGGAAGCATCGGGATTGTGCCAGTGATGCACTTGATTTCGTTTTCTTGTCACATACCTTTTTTTACCGACAGACAGTCAGAAAACCACGTCTCATCCTTAAATCACGTGCTGTTCAGTCTAAAACCAGTACTGTTTCTGAGATTTTGTCCTAATAGAAAACTCACTGATTTCCGGAAGGGTATAATTAAATTGGAATAAAATCAGTCTGGTTGAAGAATTCTTCTATTCATAGCATACACATTTCGATAAATGTTTAGTACCAGTCTGACTATAAGAGACCGGGACTAATTCTACGCACGAATGGCTGCCTTCGTACTTATTGACATCGTCATCACACAATATCTTCTCCCGGCCTCTGAATGCAAGAAGCCGGTTAGTTTATGTTCTATTAATTCAACAAATCGGCAATTATAATTGTTAAAGACATTAAAACGTCAAAGATAGTATCTCTGTGTGCGTTTAAGACAGCTGAAATGATGGTAACCTAGTTTAAGAAAACATCTTCATTGCGGTTAGGCATTCCAAGTTCGGATGGGTAACAGATATCCGTTTACTCATTTTTTTATTTTATTTTTATTATATGCAAAGAACGTTATGAATGAATATAATATAATTTCAGTTTATATGACACGGCTTTCAATCATCATACAAACGTTAACTTGAAATGATACTCTCGGAAATAAGCATCACAGATTTCCCGCTGCAGTCACGAATCAAACCACCGGAGAGCTGATGCCAGGTTAAACATGCCACCACGTATGCTACCAATATACGTTTCAAAATCTGTCTTAACCTTTAAAGGTGGTATCCGGCAGTTTGCCAAAATCAAATATATGTAACACTATCTTACCACTGCCTTGGGGAATTTGTGCATAATTTCTGCAAAATGTCATGCTTTAGTCTAAGGAAACACGATTTGAAATACTAATTATATTGTCAGAAAGTACTAATTGCGAAAACAACAATAACAACAACGCCCTACATGTGCATCCTTTCGAAAGCTATCAAAAGGAAGATAGGTGTTTCTGCTAAAAATAAATGGACGTCAAAGCGGATCGCCCGGTTGGTGATATAGCGTAAGCTCTAAAGTAAGTTATCAACTGTTTTTTCATAGTTTAAATTGTTATTTGTGCAGCATGGCTCATATGGAAATACCTTCTTGCAATGACGAGTGTGGATTTATGCTTGAGTGTTTACACAGCTCTATGGAACCAATGAACATCATTTTGCTGGACATTTTCATGTAAAACCGCTTTAAGTTTAAGCACCCCAGTCGGTCCCTTTCTGCCGACTGACCTTTCCTAGGCGGTAAATGTTGGGTTTGCTTTTTTGTTAAATACTCATCACATATTTGTTCTAACTTTTAGATTTGGCTTGCATATGAATACATAAGTCCTGTGCATTTTCGGGGTTTGGTTTATGTTGCAATACTCATATGATTATGTCATATATTCTTATTTGGTTTTTCATGTTATTTGTTCAATCCAGTATGAGTGCAGAAAGCTACTTTCACTAGTAAGGAAAATAATAATAACACTGTTTGAGTGAAAAGGGTATTTATTGTAAAATACCATAAACTAATATTTTAAACATTATTCTTTCTTATCTGGGCGGCAAAACGCCGCCCAAATACATTAATGTCAAATACATATATGTAATATAAAGAAAAATGCAAAATAATAATAATTCTGGGAACCAGACAGAGTGGTGGAGGTAAGGGTGGAGGTGGTTGAATAAAAAAATTAAACTTGGCTTCCAAAGGGCTGACGCTAAGAAGAATGGGGTCAAATTGAACCCATTGGATGACTGGATCATGTGATCTGTATCTCGATTCTGACTGGACACACGAATCATGTGATCTGAGACATCGAACTGATTGGTTCCCATATTAACATAATGTACATGTAATATATACTTGACAAAGAGAATGATTAAAAAATACATAAGTTATTTTATGTTCATAAAATGTATTTATGTTATTTGTTCAATCCCGTATGAGTGCAGAAAGCTACATTCACTAGTAAGGAAAAATAATAATAACACTGTTTGAGTGAAAAGGGGTATTTATTGTTAAATACCATAAACTAATATTTTAAACATTATTTTTTTCTATCTGGGCGGCAAAACGCCACATTTGTGAAAACTGTTGTCTTTTGGGGCCAAACTATCAGATACCACCGTTAATTTAAGTAAACCAAAGACTCTAAGAATACACGTGCTTACTTGCAAGGACAAACATGCCCAATGCCAACAGGTAAAAGTCTATGGTAAATAAAAGTGTTAATGTAAATAAATACATGTACAGCCTAAATGCAGTGTCCTTTCTTCCAGCATACACCAAATTCACATCAAATGACTCTGTGTAATTATTGTCATTCATGTGACTCAATCCATGCGATTGTAACGTAAGCAAATCTGTCGGAAGTTATCACTCTGCCTTGTCGGATGGACCGCAAATGAGAGGTAATAACATCAGAGCAAAGACGAGGGAACCAAAAAGAGGGCGCCCGCGGTGATGGCCAATGACTCAGCATGCGGCGACATCGCATGGTCGCTCGCACCTCTGTTCTACACTGATGGAGCTGGGGTGGCTGAACACCTGTACAGGAATAGGATGTCAGGTCTGATCAAACATGGCGGCCAGGGCTCATGTTGGGAAATTTGTAACAAACGTCCCGGAATGAATGGGGCTTGATTTATATAAGGTGATGGGCTATTACGGCGTAAATAGGCCTTAATGTATTCGGTGTTTGTATAGTGTTAACGAAGAGGAATAGTATAGTTGTTTGAAGGAAGGAAGAAAATATTACACATATTTCCCGCTGTTGTTTCGATTTGTAGGGTCATAAGATAGGTTATAAAGATAAATTACTGAAATTTGATTGCAGATTTAAACGAAGAAGAATCAATACATCACAGTGACACAATTGTGGTTATTGTAGCAACGATAAGCTTTTTTTGGCGGAGGAAACCCCAGACAAATGTCTTGGTGGAATCAATTTATATAAATTTATATAGAGAACAGCATTCTCCTTAGTCTTTCTGATGTTATGACATAACAGTTTACTGTTTTCTTTTTAATCAATCTAAGAGTATCTAGCATTTTTATAGGCCCGACGGGTATTACTATGTTGTCGAGCGCGTTGTCCATTTGTCCGCTATTCGACCATTTGTCCGCATGTCGACCACTTGTCCACTCGTCGCCAATTTGTCCACATGTCCGCTAAGCAGTTTAATGTATCCGTTATTATTCAATGGGCCTTTTTCCATATTTGCATGAATAATTGATACAGATGAGTTGTAATGTATAAAGGTGAGAAAACTCCAATTGCCAATCTATTCTGGAGTAATTTGCCCTCTCTTGTGCAGAAAACAAACCCCCTTCGCTCTCAGTAAATCAAATGGGCATTTTGTTGTTTGACCTTCGGGCATATAATGACCCACTTAGCAATGTTTCTTGTGTGTATGTCATTTGATAATATATTCTCTATAGAAAAAAGGGATGCCTGGTTAGAACCATCGGCGCATCGTAGGTCAGCTAGAAGACCTTCCCACATTTTGTTCTTCTCACATCTCGGGTCTCGAACCCACGCGGGTGACAGGCGAGAAGAAAGGTTTTGATTTTACAAGCTTTATGGGATAGTATTATATTTACTCGAATAAAACTTTCAATGAACAATGTTTAACATGTGAATTAAAATGCAATTAAATACATTGGCCAACCCTATTCAATGCATACATTTTGAGATTAATACATTATTCTAATGGAACTAACATGCTAAATTTAATAACAACAAAAATAATTTAAAAAAATAAACCATTATGAACCATTATGTACATCTGTCGTTTTAAATCTTCAAATAAGAGTTACTCATCAAACATCTTATATGATGCGTACGACAGCAACCCCTTGTGGATTATTGCCATGGGAACCCGCTGTTTTGGAGCGGGTGGGTCGTTTTGGGTCGCTTTAGTAACCCCAGAAACACGATAGGGTGCGAACCACTGAAATCTCCCCTAATCATGTCATCTACCGGGGTAATAAATTGAAGATAAGAAGAATTCTTGTTAAATTGGCAAGATTTCTATTCGACTCAGTTTACACCCCATGTCTTGTCACTGAGACGTGGTGTTTTGGAGAAACTGGAAGGGAGATAAGACCAGTTAATAAGATGGATGTCTAAATGGTTCTGGATGCTCAAGGACACATACGTAGACATAGAAAGTATCAAATACACTTCAAATCTCCAATAGGCTGCAAGTTACAATATAAGAAAATTTAATTTTAAGTGTACAATTTCGTGACGGTAAGACAAACAGATGCAACTTTGTACGAGTGGTTTATTTTTTAAGTCAAATGCACCTCTTGGAGGCTGGTTCGAAACCGTCACTGCCTGATTTCTTCCAATGTTGAAGATTTGCAGCCACTTAAAGCGCGTCCGAGATTCTACCCACCCATCTGTTTGGCGTCTTCTACCTACCGCCCAGGGGCGGATCCAGAAAAGAAAAAACAGACAGTAAGGGGTCCTAACTTTAACCTAAGCAGTCGACAGACAAAATCTACTGACAAAACTTATTATATTTAAGCTTACATGCATGTGTTTTCACAACTCTACTATTTTACCTGGTTGAGGGGGGATACAGTCCCCAATACCCGCCCCCCCACGCCCCTGGATCCATCCCGGCAACCGTCGCTAGAATAAATTTACGACTTGAATCCCTAAACCCATTACTAGAACACAGAAGCTGTATCCATACGAGTTTCTCTTAAAAAAAACTCTTAAAGGTGGCAGCCGTCAGTTTACCAATACCGCATGTAACAATATCTTTCTGCGGTTTCTGGGAATGTATGCATACTTTTTTGCAAAAAACTCATACATTAGTCTGAGTAAAGACAATTTTGAACACTACCTATATGTGAGACAATATACTGTGTTAAAATAACTCTAAATGTGCATTCTTTTCCAATTTTATAAATAAGCTCGAAAGTGATTTCTTCTAAAATCGATACCGACGTCAGCGCAGAGAACGATACAAACGCGATCTCAAAAGTAAGCTGCCACGTGGTTTCTTAGTTTAAAAATAGCTATCTATGTAGGGATTAGGGATTAGCCGGCATTTTTGCCGATATTGCGCAGCGACATTTCTATCATTATAGCACAGGGGCACTTATGAGGTGCCCAGGGACTGAACCGGCCGGTCCATTATACTGACACCGACGAGTCAGGCGTCAATGCTGTCCCCTTAGCCCGAGCGTGAGGAGGGGAAGCCACTACTACCAACTTTAAAGTCTTTGGTAAGACCCGGCCGGGGTTCGAACCCACGACCTCCCGATCCGCAAACCGACGCTCTACCACCTGAGCTATTGCGGCCGGTCTGCTATCTATGTAGAAAAAGTTGTTTGTAATGACGATTGAGTGAACTGCTTCACATTTCACAAAGATCAGGACATCTTAAACAGAATTTTTGAAGGACCTTTTCAGATAACAATGCCTTATTTGGTTATTTGAGAGAAAAAAAATCGCCATACTGTCGATACCACCTTTAACAAGCCAACGAAAAATGATAAAAACGAGTTTTTATAGAAATTGTTTTACTTTGTTGGTATCTGAGATAAATTAACAAAAACATAACATCCTAATAGAGAATTCCCTACTTCTGTAACTTTGTTCCGTGCAATAGATACAATCATTCGGTAGTGTAATTTAAATATTTGAATATGTCTTTAAATTAAATCTATTTTAATTAATAAATGTTTTCGATAACTTTCGTATTTAAGCAAAAGGAAACGACGTAAATATTCTAGAATCGCCCCGAACTACATGTAAAGTCAAATTTTATTGACAAAGGAGTAATTTACACAGATTTTCACAAAATTATCCGTGTAGATGTATTCATGATTTTGAGTAAAACATCTGATTTACTAAAGCAAAATGTAATGTCCCAGGGTTGTTTTTTCTCACCATTTGTAGGAGATGACCTGACCCCAAGGATTGGGATTTTTGAGTGTGCTTCGTTTTATTAATTAAAAAATTATAATGAAAAACTCAAACCGTATCATATATAAAATTAAACCAAAAATTAAATATTTGGTTCATTCAACCCACTTATACATTTCACTCATTTCAGGCAAAGTCTTTTCTCAAGTGACTGAAGTCAATTATGTCATTTACTTGAGCAAGGATGAGATTACGTTTTTTTTAATTGGTAATTTTCACCTCAAATTGGGAAACTGTTTGCGATTGGGAACACGACCCAGCATCAGTCTTCAAAACGGGTTTAAAATTTTAAAAAACAACAACAACGTGTACACACGACTGTGTAACGTTTTGCTAAAAACTTTCAAAAACATTATGTTTAAATCATTAATGAATACTTTTCCCCCATAAACAACAAAAGAATATTGCAAGACAAAGATTAACCTCAGAGCTTTACACGCTGCATTTGATAAGACAAAATATATTTTAAGTCCAGTAAACGCCTTGGTTTTCTCCAAATTACAAATTTTAAAATAAATACCATCAATGAAAAAGACAAAAAACAAAAACAATATTATGCACAACTGTCACAGCTTTTGTTATTTTATATAAACAAACGACGCCAAGAATTTCACTAGTCCTCTAAAACTTTTCTCCTGAAAAAAAAGTTCGGCACTCTGCAAATGACAGAGTTCCTTCAGTTAATAAGCCGTTAGTCCCCGTTATGGAGGCTTAAAAGGATCATCGATTAAAACATTCATGCATTAGCACCAATTTTCCTCGGAAAAGTTGGCTCTCTAAATTCCATCGCTTGAAATCAGAAATTTTCATCAATCATCGCAGAAGGAGTCTATCAGAAAAAGAATATAACAGGAAGATACATCAGTTTTGCAGTAAGCTGGCATTACCGCACTTTGGCGAAGACACGACTTCTGGCAAAGGGTGTCATTATGTTCGGATATGCCTAATATCCGGACTACATAATACATCTTGATCGCCAGGATTCTGTGAAGTTTCTGCACACAACCTTTCATTACTCGACTGACGCCTTCTTCCCATAGTTGATCTTCCCTGTCGGCTTCTCTGGCATCAATTCTTCCACTTTCATAAACACAGGCACACATATATTCACACAAAACAAGCATTTCGTCTTCTGTTAAAAAAGACCTCATGAAAATTTAATAAGAAAAATAGGCTTAACTTTTTTCATCTCCAGCAATTATTGTTTAAATTGTTCTCTTTATATGTAATTACATTGGTGGTTGCTGAGTATAATTCTTTTTTCCCTGAGCAATGAGTATTTCTATTTATCTCTATCCTGATGATTATTATAAATTAACTATACTGACGATTGTTCAAATAATGTTGCTACTGATTA